>CM035439.1:145256725-145846725 GCA_020310875.1 Ceratopteris richardii
GAGAGAGAGAGAGAGAGAGAAAGAGATGTGTATATGCATGTATGTATATGTGATGTGTGTATGTATATGTGATGTGTGTGTATGTGTATGTGCATGTATGCATGTGTGTGTATACATATGTGAGTGTGTATATATATGTGCGTGTGTATGTAATATGTATGTGTGCATGTATGTATGTGTGTGCACATGCATATGTGTGCGTATGTATGTATGCATATGCATGTGTGTATGCACTTGTGTGTGTGTATACATATGTGAGTGTGTATGTATGTGTGTGTGTATGTATGTATGTGTGTGTACATGCAAATGTGTGTGTATGTATGTATGCATATGCATGTGTGTATGTATACATGTGTGTGTACATGCATGTATGTATATGTGTGTGTACATGTATGTATGTGAGTATGAGTATGCATATGTGTGTGTATGTATATGCATGTGAGTATGTAATATGCATGCGTGTATGTAATATGCATGTATGTATGTACATGTGTGTATGCATATGCATGTGAGTATGTAATATGTATGTGTATGTATATGCATGTTTTGTATGTAATATGTATGTGAGTGTGTATGTAATATGCATGTGTGTATGTAATATGTATGTGAGTATGTGTATGCATATGTGTGTGTATGTATGTATGCATCTCTCTCTATCTCATTCTCTTTCTATTTCATATCTCTCTCTTTCATCTCTCTCTCTCTCTTTCAATCTCTCTCTTTCACATCTCTCTCTCTCTCTCTCTCTCTCTCTCTCTCTCTCTCTCTCTCTCTCTCTCTCTCTCTCTCTCTCTCTCTCTCTCTTAGAGTCTGAAGATGGTCCATATTCTTCTATATGTTGATGATATTGTACTGGTTTCAGAGTCTGCAGATGGTCTACAACATCATCTACATGGCCTAGATGACTTTTGCAGACATAGAGGGTTATCTGTGAACCTTGGTAAGACCAAGGTCATGATCTTTCATACATCAGCACAGGTATGCAGACATAGTTTGTTCACAGCAACAGGTGGACCGATTGAGGTGGTCGGATCATATGTTTACTTGGGGGTGACATTTACAACAGCATCTGGGGTCTTCTCTATGTCTCAGGCAGCCCGTGATCACATCACACGTGGGTATGCAGCACTGGCTTTGATGGAGAGGCAGTGCCACCAGGCATATTTTAAGGAGCCCCGTACAAAGGGGTGGCTCTTTGACACTTTGGTTATGCCAGCACTCATGTATGGGGCAGCCATATGGGGACCAGGCTTAGCTACATTAGTATGGACAACATTAGAGAGGCCACAGATCCTCATGATTGCCAGACTTATCTATAGCAAGCCTTCCGTACCACATGATATCATTAGAGGAGAGCTCGTTGCACCACCGATGCTAGTTGAGGCACTATTCCAGACAGTATGCCTATTACACAGACTCCGGAGCATGGATACAGAGCGCATTGCCTATCGTGCTTTCCAGGCATCACATGATATGGCATTAGCAGGTGACACCTCCTCATGGTATGCATAGACACGAGACTGGCTGGCCCACCATGGCTTTGATATAGATAGGCTACCACCACTACAGTACGACTCACATGCACCCACCTACTCGCTCTCTCATCAAGAGAGGAATAGGGTCATTCGTCAAGAGGTATGGCATACATACATACAGAGGACATGGGTGAGCACTAGGTATACATTGCCACTGAAAATGCTCTATTACCATGAGCATTTCCTACATAAATCAGACCGGGGTTTCATCGAGATTCCGAGATACATGCAGACATACCTACCTCACCACCTTTGAGTCGTCATTGGGCAGCTCCGGGTTTCATCACATCAGCTCGAGATTGAGAGGGGTCGGTCCAGGCGAGTCCCCTGTGAGGACAGGTGGTGCCCAGTATGCAAGACAGAGGTAGATAGTGAGGAGCATTTTGTTATCAGATGCCCAGTATATTTAGACCTACAAGCACAATTCTAGATAGAGGAGTCACTCCAGTTATGCATGACTATGGGAGACCAACGATGCTTGGGACGCTTTCTCACAGCAGCATACGAGAGGCGAGAGCGGTCACTATAGCCTACACATCAGCCACGGGTGAGTACCCAGTAGACCATTACCCAGTTCTTTCACCGAGCTGAGCTACATCAGAGAGGTCCATCTATAGGGCTCACGCTCCACCAGGCAGTAGCACAGAGAGCACGGTGCCAACCAGGCATGGGTGAATATCGTCGACCACGACTATATCAGGAGGATATCTCACGCATCAGGAGAGCCTACGACCACATGATGGAGCATAGGCGTACCACCACCCCTTGGGTTGTCTTCCTTCAGGAGGCACTCAGACCACCACCGATGTACCACATACTACACCCACCTCCACCCATCACCTGTAGCTAGGGTGCTTTTACTCACATTATGGATCCCCCATGTATTAGGTGGCCACTATCTACAGAGTCAGAGCCACGTCTCCCCAGCCTCTTCGAGCCCTATATAGCTTTGTGTAGCGATTTACTTTTTATTTCATTTCATCTTCTACACAGGGTTACTACACTTGTATATGGTTTTTGTCTCATAGGCCAAGTTTGGCCTCTAGAAGAAGTTAATATGACTTTCTCTCTCTCTCTCTCTCTCTCTCTCTCTCTCTCTCTCTCTCTCTCTCTCTCTCTCTCTCTCTCTCTCTCTCTCTCTCTCTCTCTCTCTCTCTCTCTCTCTCTCTCTCTCTCTCTCTCTCTCTCTCTCTCTCTCTCTCTCTCTCTCTCTCTCTCTCTCTCTCTCTCTCTCTCTCTCTCTCTCTCTCTCTCTCTCTCTCTCTCTCTCTCTCTCTCTCTCTCTCTCTCTCTCTCTCTCTCTCTCTCTCTCTCTCTCTCTCTCTCTATGTTTCTCTAGATCTCTCTCTTTCTTTCATCTCTCTCTCTCTCTCTCTCTCTCTCTCTCTCTCTCTCTCTCTCTCTCTCTCTCTCTCTCTCTCTCTCTCTCTCTCTCTCTCTCTCTCTCTCTCTCTCTCTCTCTCTCTCTCTCTCTCTCTCTCTCTCTCTCTCTCTCTCTCTCTCTCTCTCTCTCTCTCTCTCTCTCTCTCTCTCTCTCTCTCTCATATTCTATATCAATAAAAAAACAAAACAATCACTTACCTCAATGTAATTGTTTGGAGCGTTGTCATCAAAGTCCACTTAATGTTGTCCTTCGTCAAATTCCAAAGAACACATGTCAAAAAGCTCCTGCAAAACTAAAGAGAAGAGAAATTAGAAAAGGGAAAACACAAAGAAAGAGAAAGGGTGCTACAGTATATGCGATACTTACCAAAATTTCAAATCTAGAGAAATAGAGAGGTGTGTGTAGAGAGAGAGAGAGAAAGAGAGAGATGTGTGCGATCACCATTGAACTTTTATGGCATGCAAATATTGGGTTCCTTCATGAAGGATGAACTAGGTCGTTGATTCACTTGAATGCTTCTTGATCTGTTCTTGTAATTTTTGGATGAGTGCACTTACATGCATAGGATGTCCCATCTTGACTTGTGTCTATCAATGTCTTAGGTCTCGACTCATTGTTGGAAAATCTAAAGCGATGCAACAATCTGTTCAACTATATTCTCCATGATGTTGGGCCTTAGATAGAAGCTAGTCTTGCCAAAATGTCAAGGGAGCACTAGATTGTGCCCTCTAAATAGACTAGACAAGATTTTGAAATTACATTTTTTATTACAAGATCACCCACACAAGGGAAATAATACAAGCATATCGACTACTACAAGAAATCCTATAGATATCATATGAGTAATAGAATCTACTCTCAACCTTCCATTACTCATATGATAAAATATAGGTATCCTTATATTTTTTCCTATGTGTTATCATGTATCGACACACCTTTGATCATAACCAGGTGTACGTCATTGTAACATCATATGAACCACTTCAGTGACTCCTAGTAATTAATTCAAGAGTTGGAGTGTCTTGATAAATTGTGGGTCTAATCCTTCCTCACTCTTAATCTGTTTAATGAATTGTCTACCTCTACTAAAAGATAGGTGATGTCTTTGCTACACACTCACTATTGTATCATGAAGTCTTTGTAATTACACGATATAAGTGGGGGCTCTTATGGATTCTCTTTGTTCTTCATGGTGCTGCTCTTCTTCGTAGGTTTCATATTCTTCTTCTCTTTATCATATGAGTGATAGGATCTACTCTCAACCTTCCATTGTGTCTTGCTTGTCTTCTCCTTGTGTGTGTGTATGTGTGTGTGCATCTCTATGCTTCTCACCTTCACTTTCACTACATCTCGCATTCAGGATCTTCATATCACTCCTATCTCTTCCGTGGATTGACATTAAGGAGGTGGAGCTTCTTAACGTGGTGCTTACCATTGTGCTAGAGCAGCACCAAAATTTGGCACAGTTGTCAAGGATCGAGTGTAGGACAAATGTGTGATGGTAAGAGTATAGCAAGAAGTGGCATTGGAAGGTAAAACTTTCAGTTTCTAATGTTGTTGTTTTTAAGTAGTTTTTTGTGTTTTTCATCTCCTCTACACTCCTTCACCACCATATCATCTTCTTCCACTCCAAAAAAATCAAAAAATTCACCATATCCACCTATCCCCCTCATTTCCCTCATTTGTGCATGCGAGAGAGAGAGAGAGCTTTTGTGCTTGTTTGTGCATGTGTGTTTTTGAGTTTTTCTGTGGGTACAGTGCTCTAGAGCATCAGGAGAACTCCAAACATGTAAAAACTTTGACTTTCTACCATATCTACCGAAGCCCACTCGGAATTTTTTGTATGCGTCTATTGCATGACACAAGCGATCCTTGCGCACACACAAATCCATAAATGTATTTGCAAAATCATTAGTTTGGTGGACCATCGCGACGGGGTCATGTCATCGCAATTTTCTCACACCATCACGATTGGCTCACACCATCGTGACAGTTCACTTGAATCATCACGATGGTCACTGACCATCGCGACGATCCGGTCGACCCCATGCCATCGTGATTGGCCCACGCCATCGCAATAACTCACTTCCCACATGTCAAATTAGACCATCGTGATTGGCGCATGCCATCGTGCCTTGTGAACATCGTGACGGGCTCATGCCATCGTGACAGTTGTGTTGATCGTTGACCATTGCAATGGGCTCACGCCATCACGATTGCTCATTAGACAAACCATTGTGATGCTTCACCTTTGACCATCGTGATGCCTCGCACCATCCGACCATCGCGACGGTTCAACTAGACCATCGCAATGGTCCCAGACCATCGCGATTATCTCAGACCATTGTGATTGTCCACCTAGAATGCCAAAATTAGGGTTTGCTTTTTTGGGCTATTTTGAGTGAATTTCTGGGTGATTAAGCTTATTGGAGATCCCTTAGCTCATATTTGAAGAAAAACTTGTTTGTCAATTTTTACCCCCGAGGGCCTGAACGCTCATATCTTTTTCATTCAAAGTCTATTTTCTGAGCTTTATAGCTCATTAGAAAGCACTTTATGAGTGCTATGCAACCTAAAATGTTTTTTTTTTCAAGAAGAACACGTTGATATTTAGAGAGGACAATTTGATTTTGACCCATTGGTGGGTCTAGAAAAGAAAGGGGGCATTGGAGAAATTTGACCAAAGGAAAAAGGGACCCTTAAACGTATATATATCAAAGTGCTTGATCATCAATTTAAGAATTTGTCTAAACATTGGATTTTGACAGGTCTAGCAAGAGCTATCGAGGGCAATCAAGCAAGGCAGGTGAAGAACTCAAGGCTTCGGAAGTGCGACTTCTTGGGCAGTAGAGCAATCAACGAAGATCACTCGAGGTTGGAAGAATACTCAACCCCCTCAGTCAATTATTAGCTTAGGCTAAACATCTAGCATTGTGGATTAAATTAGGACAACGATAGGAACGCATCAAGTCCAAGAGACTTAATTTTTCAAGTCCAAAACTAAGATAAAAGTGTGCGATACAAGAACCTAAAGGAAAGAACTTAATTATGATGGAACGAGAACTCAAAAGTACAACGGAAAGTCGACTCCTGATGCATACATTGAGACAAGACAAGAATCTAAAGGAATTAAAAATGAAACAAGCAATTAAGAACAAAGAATTATTGACGATCAGAGTGTGTATTGAATGATTCAAGAAGTAAATTCATGAACCTTAGATCAGGCAAGGTAAGTCAGACCGACGAAGCCTTAGATCATCAGAAGCAAGTGTAGGAACTACTGCACGTTTGTGGGCATAGCAATTGAATAGTTATCCTTACGAGTTCGGCTCAGATACCAGTGAGTCAGAAATGGCTTTTAGCATAGAAAGAACAGAAGGAGAGTTAAATGTAGCATATTTGGAAAGACCTAAAGGACCCTACAAAACCCAATTAGAATATGTCCGAACCAACCAGTTAGCTGCTCGCATCTATGAGGATGGTTTGCGAAGATCAGTGGTGCAATTGCACAACCCTGACCAACCAATTGGATTGGAACGTTTAGTGGTGAAATTCAAGAGAGACGCATACATAGATAAAGAAGGGACAATGTACATCATAAGTACTCAACCTAATCATACCAATGAGTTTGGTATAGTAAGTCCCGATAAGGAAGCAAGAACCCAAGGAAAAGAACCACGTCTAGGAGAAGAACCGAGGACACCTAGAGGGAAATCTATAATGACAAGAGTATTAAACCCGGAATGGATCCCTCAGGACAATAGAAGCATAGAATTGTTCCTGAATAAGGAAACTGATGAAGCATTTTGGAGGTACCGAATGGAACAACCTAGTGAGGTAGGCTCCATCATGATTTATGAATTCAAGGACCCAGATACACATGGAAAGGTTGTATACCTGGATGATACTTTAGAACGAGTATTTGTATTGTCGGACCATGCAAGACTAGTCTACACATGGAGAGGCGAGTTAGTCTTCCCTCCATCACAAACAAATGTAAACACTAGCCATCAGGGTGCCGGGACATCCTTAGCCCATGGCATTCAAAGAGAGAATAACAAAGAGAAACCAGAAGTAAGTTTCACTCATCCCATAGGGAGAGATAAACCAACCATGGACACCGATAGATTGGAAAGACAAAGGGAACCTAGAATACCAGGTGGTAGAGATGATTTTCCTCTACCTAGACCACGTGAACACCCAAGGATATTGAGACCCACTCAATTAGTTAAGTCAATGAAAAACTACTTTGATGGAACAGGAGATGTTGCAGAATTTAAGCAAGTGCTACGAGCAGAGCAAGTAGAAGACATGTTCACGCAATATAATGAATTTGGACTAACGTTAAAGAACACGGCTTTAACTTGGTTCCAACCATTGCAAAAAAGGCAATTTAGGGATACTCATCACTTGTTAGAGTCATTCATCACGGAATTCTCTAAAAGCGGAATCAAACATGATACTTCTTTGTTGATTCACAGCTTCAAACAGACCCCTCAGGAAATAGTCAGACTTGCTGGACGTAGGCTTAGACAATTTGTTGAGAGATGTCCAATGCAAGAGTTACCCTCACAAGTCAAGCAAGTGTCATTGTTTTTAGATGGCCTCCTAAGCTCTAAACTACGCTCCTACGTATACTTGAAGGAACCCAGAACACTAGAGCAATGTGTAAGAATTTGTATTGACATTGAGGACAACCTTGGAGATTAGTTGGAACTCTCAAAGGTCTATAAGGACTCAGAGTTTTCATCTCTAGCATCCTCAAAACTTTCTAGCTCAATAGAAGACCTAGCAGAAACTAGGACTTTCTAGCAAGCAAATGCCTAGGTTAACAACAAACAAGCATTGTTACACCTGTGGTGGTGATCATATGGAAAATGTGTGTCCCAATTGTTACCGTTAGTGTCCATGTGAAAGGCCAAATGGCCACCGGAAAGGCTTACGACTAAGGCGGCGACTAAGGCGGCGACCAAGGCATAGACCTTGGCATACCTTGTCATCCGAGTCACCGAAGTCACCGAAGTCACCATTGGCGCCGTTGGCTATGCGCAAGGGAGGACCTCGACGATCAAGGAATATAGAGGTTCCCGGTACTTCCCAGGAGGTCACCCATCCCAGTACTGCTCCCCCCAGAGCTCGCTTAACCGTGGCAATCTCTTGCCACTAAGCTACACTCTTGTGGTGTTTGAAGAAGGGGAAATACTAAGGTTAACATTACCTTGAACAAGTTTTGGTCCCTCAAAGCTTCATTTTTGCTTTCAAAGCCTATTTCTGAAGCAATTTTGGGGTGTTTTTGGAGCCATTTCGGAGTACTTTTGCACAGGTCCAAGAACATCAAGAAGAGCATTCCTTGTACTCCTCAGACAATAAATATCAACCTTTGGGGCTGTATATTCAGCCACACTCGTAAAACTACAGGTTTCTCGAGGGGTTTTCAGTTTTGGTGGGAGCAGTCGTTGCAAATTTATGCAGGTTTTTAAAGCCTAAAACATCAGAGTTGACAGACACTTGCAGGTGTTATTGGCTAGTTTTTGGGCTGTGTATTCAGCTTTTTAGTGTCATTTTACTGCATATATTGAGCACATACAAACCATGTATGCTTCTGTGGATACCGCTTATGTACGTCCATGTGGTCATTGATATAGCGGTTACGTTCTTTGCATAAAGCCTTTTACGTTTGATAAAGAGGGTCGTGGTGAGGTTTTCTTAACTGGGAGACACCCAGATGTCGGGGTCTCTTCGGTGATGCAGGTGGAAGACTTACCCAGCCTCGCCATAGGAGATGTATGATAGTTGTTCATAGGTGCTCGATAAGCCTAGTTGGCTTCTATTGGGTAACTGATTATATGCAGTGGAGTCAGTGATTCACTATGCAGGTAGACATGTCAGTACTTGCAGTTTTATGATACCTTGATACTGGTCATATGCTAATTTTGCAGAGGATACTCTAGCAAAATTTTTCCAGATTTCTGGTTTAGTTAACTATACAGTGGTCGATTTATTCCTTGATACACTTATTTTTTGGTGTTTGGACTCTTCTACCTCCATTATCATTCTATTCAGTTCTCTACGATCATGGCATCAGAGGTCTCAGGCACATCCGGTGGATCAGGGTCTAGTGCTAGCGTTCCGAGGAGGAGCTATAACTTGCAAGGAAAAGACCATTTTGAGATCCGAAAATTTGATGGCACAAACTTTGCTCTATGGAAGAATCATATTAAAGATGTGCTGATTCAAAGGAGGCAATGGAAGCCAGTAAATGGGATTTCAAAGAAGCCTGCTGACATGGATGAAGATGATTGGGATGAGTTAGATGAAATGGCCAGGTCTACCATTCGCTTGCACTTGGCAGATAATGTTTACTTTACAGTATTAGACTGTGAAAGTGCAGAGGAGCTTTGGAAGAAGTTATGCAATACATATGAAAAAGAGACGGCATCAAATAAAGTGTATCTGATGAGAAAATTATATGACCTTCGTATGAAGGACACAGATAGTGTTGTTGCTCATCTAAATGAGTTTGATGCTATATTCTCCTAGTTATAGGCTCAGAAAAAGGATATGGATAATGAAATGAAAGCAGTATTGCTATTATGCACCCTGCCATCATCATGGGATACGTTTTGCACAGCTATTAGCAACAGTGCACCTGGTGGTAAACTCGTCTATGATGACATATGTGGAGCACTCTTGAGTGAGGAGATTCGTAGAAAATCTATGGTTGGCACTCAGAGTGGAGATGCATATAATGTTCGTGATTCTTACCAAGGAAAGAATCAACAACGTGGTAGGAGCAAGAACAAGGAAAAGAATGGTCAACGGAATAAGAGTAGAAGTAAATCAAGGAAGAGGGATATCGAATGCCATTATTGTCATAAGAAAGGACACATGAAGAAAGACTGTTATGCATTAAAGAATGCTAAAGGTAAAGGACAGAATGTTGATGGGCATGTTAAACAGTTACCTGCACCATCTACTTCGATTGTGAAGATTGAAGAAATTAATGCTATTTCTGATGATGCTGATGTGTTGACACTTGATAGTACTGTGCCATCTGAGGCACTTATGGCTCATTTCTCTTTCCCACACCTGGCTACTAGATTTTGGTGCTTCTTTCCATGTGACACCACATAGAGAATGGTTCTCTAATTATGCAGCAAAGTCTCTTGGTACCTTGAGACTTGGTGACTCTTACCAGTGTGATGTTGTGGGGATTGGAGATGTGGTTGTGCAGTTCATTGATGGTTCAAAATTTACTATGCATAATGTATGCCATGTACCTCAGTTATCACGTAGTTTGATGTCAGTTGGTCAACTTGATGACCTTGGTTACAAGGTGGTCTTCTATGCTCAGTCCTTTCGTATATCAAAGGGCAATATGGTTATTGCAAAAGGAAGCAAAGTTGGCTCACTTTATCCTTTATTTGTATCACAGAAAGAACGCTTGTTATCTGTTACTGAACAGCCTATGGCTTGTATTTGGCATGGTCGTTTGGGCCATATATCTCGTAGTGGAATGGAAAATCTTTCTCGTTTTGGCTACTTACCTGTGTTATCTTTCTCTGATTTTTCATTTTGTGAGCATTGTCAATATGGAAAGCAAACCAGAAATGTGCATAGAACGCACATTGACTCTTCAATTCAGCCTTTAGATCTTGTTCATACAGATGTGTGTGGTCCTATGCCCACTAGGTCCTTAGGTGGTTCTCTTTACTTTGTCACTTTCATAGATGATGCTACTAGAAAAGTCTGGGTATATCCTATCAAATCAAAGGATGATGTATTCCCTACTTTCAGAAAATGGCTTCCTTCAGTTGAGACTGAAAAAGGATCTAAGCTTAAGGCTTTACGTTCAGATAATGGGGGTGAGTATACCTCACATGAATTCAGCCTTTTCTGTCAGTCTAGAGGAATTCATAGAGAGTTTACAACTCCTTATACCCCAGTACAGAATGGTGCAGCTGAGAGGATGAATAGAACTATTCAAGATAGAGTAGTATCTATGTTGCATCATGCAAACCTCTCACAAGGTTTTTGGGAAGAAGCAGTATTGACTGCAGTTCATGTGATTAACCTTTCACCTAGTACTGCAAAAGTTCTGAAAGTGGCACAAGAGTTATGGACAGGGAAACCACCATATTATGATCATCTTCGAGTTTTTGGGTGTGAAGCATATGTTCATATACCCAAGAATCTTAGACAAAAGTTGGACCATAAGTCAAAGAAATGCATTTTTCTTGGATATGGTCGAGAAGGACAATTTGGATATCGCTTATGTGATCCTGAAACACGGTCAGTGATCAGAAGTAGTGATGTCATTTTTAATGAGTCTAAGATGCATAAACAACCCATTAAGGAGGTTGAAGTGAGAAGAGTGGTGTTTGAGGATACTAGTCCTCCGGTTAGCATGCATAAAAATGCTGCACATAGGGATGTTCAAGAGAATGTTCATTCAGATCAGTCTGCACATGTTCCTGTTCAGCAACCATTGAGACGTTCTGCACGTGTCTCATATCCACCTGATAGATATGTTCTAGGTTTAGATTTTGTTATGCTAACAGATGCCGGTGAGCCTTCCTGCTACAAAGAGGCTATGCAGACAGAGGATCATGTCAAATGGGAGCGTGCCATGAAGAGTGAGTTGGATTATATTCACAAGAATGGTACTTGGGAGTTAGTACCTTTGCCAAAGGGCAGAAAAGCTTTACCATGTAAATGGGTATATAAGCTGAAATTTACATCAGATAGTGCTTCTCCAAAATTTAAAGCAGGACTTGTTGCAAAGGGTTTTAAGCAACAACATGGTGTTGATTTTGAGGAAATCTTCTCTCCAGTGGTCAAGATGACTACTTTGCGCATGTTGCTTGGATTTGTTGCAATGGAGGACTTAGAGCTATTCCAAATGGATGTGAAAACAGCTTTCTTGCATGGAGATCTTATAGATGAGATCTATATGGAACAACCAGAGGGTTATGTAGTTCCTGGCAAGGAAAGTCTAGTTTGTAAGCTCAAGAAGAGCTTGTATGGACTTAAACAGTCTCCTAGACAATGGTACCAAAAGTTTGATGCTTTTATGAAGTCCAAGGCTATTCTCGGAGCAATGAGGATCATTGTCTCTACACAAAGAGATGTTCTGATGGCAGCTTGATATGCTTGATACTTTACGTCGATGATATGTTGATTGCTGGGAAGTCCTCTTATGATTTGTCACTTCTCAAAAAGAAGTTGAGTCAGACATTTGATATGAAGGATTTGGGGGATGCCAAACATATCCTTGGCATGCGCATTACTCGTGATAGGAGTAAAAGATGCATATACTTGTCTCAAAGTGAGTACATATCCAAAGTACTTCACCGATTCAATATGCAGGGTGGAAAGGCATTGAGTACACCTTTACCCACATATGTGAAATTGAGCAAGGATGACTGCCCCAAATCAGATGAGGAAAAGGAATTCATGAACAAAATTCCCTATCAATCTGTTGTTGGTAGTCTCATGTATGCTATGGTAGCTACGAGACCAGACATTGCATTTGCAGTGGGAGTTGTGAGCAGATATATGTCTAATCCTGGCAAGAAACATTGGGAAGAAGTCAAAATGATTTTGAGATATCTGAGTGGCACTAAGGACAAGTGTCTATGCTTAGGTAGAGGGAAAGCATCCATTATTGGTTACACAGATTCTGACTATGCTGGTTGTGTAGACAATCGTAAGTCTACATCAGGGTACATTTTTCATTTTGCTGGAGGTGCTATCTCTTGGAGATCTCGTCTTCAAGAATGTACAGCTGTTTCCACCTTAGAAGTAGAGTATGTTGCAGCAAGTGAGGCATGTAAGGAAGCATTGTGGCTTTCTCGTCTTGCTTGTGATATGGGTTTACCTCAACATGTACCTCACTTGCTCAGTGATACTCAGAGTGCCATTGCTTTGGCTAAGAATCCGGTCTATCATGCAAAGACCAAGCACATTGAGGTGAGGTATCACCCTCTCAGATAGGATCACACAAGAAGGTACCAGAGATACAAGTAGAACGAATTGGAGATGTAAGCGAGGGAGAGGAAGGTAACACTTATTTTCCAATAACCCACCAGGGCTACACCACCAAAGCCATCCTAGATTCAGGAGCCGGAGTAGCCATCACTACCATTGCTTTATGGAAACACTGGGGTAAGTCAACACTAAGACCCACCAGGATGAAGCTACAAATGGCTTATGGACATATTGAGAAGCCATTGGGCTTACTAGAAGGCATATCTCTCACCACTTGTGGTGTGGAGTTTGAACATACTTTTGCCATTTGTGATTTTAGGAAGAATCACGCTTACGAGATGATTTTAGGATGACCATTCATGCGTCAGTTGCAAATCGTACAAGATTGGGGAACTAATTCTTTGTACTTGCAACATTTAGGAGTGACTACTAAAGTCAATCTTAAAGACTATTCCCATCGCGACGTACCCCCAATACAATGGAATACCATCCATAGGACACAAGAAGAAACAGAGTCGGTATACTCATTGGAATCAGACCCCTCATGGTTGCATGAGGATACTCATCTATGGATGTGTAAAGTAGCCAAACAAGAGGAAGAATGATTAGAAGCTAGGACCTTAGGCTCAAAACGACATCCACGAGCTCTTCAAGACCCAGCTTATGCACCTATAGTGTTTCCAAACGAGGAATTTGAACTTCACGATTGGGTAGAGATCTTAGCTATGATGGACATAGCGGTGAATGAAGAACAATGGACCCCTCATTGGGATGAGGACATATGCGACATTTCTATTTTTATGATTGAACCTACGAGGAAGACTTTATCCTTGAAGAATGTACAGAAGTGACCCAAGAACAAGACGAGAGTAGTGATGAGGATCTAGAATTCATCATCATGGAACCCTTTTGTTCCATAGAAGAGGAATATCTTTATTTTGTAGAAGACAAAACCCCTGAAGAAGAAAAGGAAAGTCAAATGGAATGACACAAGTCACACATGAAAGATACAAAGACCAAACAAAAGAAGAGAAAGAAAGCACCTAAGACAGATGAAGATGAAGAACCACTCATGGAAGTACCGAAGAACTTCAAGAAGTATGAAATAGAAGATAGAAGAATCATGGTACGAATGCCTAAAAGAAAAGCCGACATTGGAGAAGTATATGATAATTGAGAGAAAACCAAAAAAAATCATAGTTACCATAGAAGGAGAAGAAAAATGTACATAGATAGGGCATGATTTGACTAGTGAAGAAGAAGAAGAGTTAATTGCCCTATTTGGAGAATATAGAGATGTGTTCACTTGGAGTTACAAAGATTTGAAAGGAGCAGACCCAGATATATGCTCCTATAGAATTCCTATGACTCCAGATGCCAAACCCACGAAACAAAAACCATACACGTACAATGATAACTACGCTGCTAAGATTAAAGAAGAAATAGAAGGTTTGATAGAAGTAGCATTCATTTACGAAATGGAGCATACAGAATGGGTATCCCCCATTATGGTCGTGCCCAAGAATAGTGGAAAATTGCACGTGTGTATTAACCTTAAAAACGTTAATGCCGCCACGACTAGAGATAGTTATCCTCTTCCTATCACGGAACACTTATTGGAAAGAGTTGCGGGCAAGGAAGTTTATAGCTTTCATGATGGTTTCTTAGGCTATAATCAGGTAGCCATTGCTCCAGAAGATCAGTATAAGACGGCCTTTGCCACAGAATGCAGCATATTTGCATTTTGTATGATGCCATTTGGGTTGACAAATGCAACTGCCACTTTCCAATGACTTGTGTGTCATGTTTTTAAGGAATTCTTATGCAAGAATTTGGAAGTTTATGTCGATGACATATGTACTCATTTGAATGTGAGGCAGAATCATATCCTAGAACTAAGGCAAGTTTTTGACAAATGTCGAGAATATCAGGTTTGTCTGAACCCAAAGAAGTTTTTTTTCATGGTCAGAGAAGGCAAGATTCTAGGACACATCGTGTCAAAGAATGGAATTTCGACAGATGAAGAAAAGGTGAAAGTAATTGCCAACCTACCTAGACCAAGGAACATAAGAAAAGTACAGGCCTTGATGGATCATTGTGGTTATTACAAACGATTCATACACATGTATGCTATCATAGCCAAACCTATGTACTCTCTTTTGACCAACTTTGAATGGATAGATGAATGTGAAAATTCATTCAATGAACTTAAACGGCACTTGTGCTTAGCACCAATATTGACAACCCCAGATTGGAGCAAGCCATTCCATGTACATGTGGATGCATCCAACTATGCCATAGGATGTGCATTGTGTTGGTGTAAATCACAAGCCTACACATTTGGCTTGGAAGACATCATGAAGACTCCACATGCATGAAGAACCATAGGAACATATGCTAGTGGTTTATTACCACTTTACCTCATTGTAAAAGTCTAATTTGACTTAGAATCTTTTGTAATCACCTACCTAAGTGATTCATGGAAAAGTAGATCACTTCATTGAGAGAATATCTCCAAGCTTTTAGTGGCTTGATCATAGGAAGCCAAAGATTTGAATTTGAATTCAAATCCTAAGTCATTTCCTATAAAATTGGATGTGATAAAGTTGCGGGTAGATCACTCCATTCCCGAGGCTCATTCTGTTGATTTTGAGTGTGTGTAAGGACTATACCATAGCCTACACCTCTCTACACCATTTTGGCAATGCTAGACATGCCAATGGGATTGTACACAATTGTTAATCAATAGATACATTTACATCATTCATCTTTGTGTTCTCTGCTAGTCTACTCAAAAGTCTGTCAACTTGTCAAGGGCATATCTCAGTCAATACTACTCCAAATTGAGTGATTCAAAGCTTGTTGGATTTCGCTCAATGTCATCTAAATGTTGACAAATTTTGAAGTGATTTCATTCAACCAATTCAGAGAAATCGTCGTTGAGGTGCTCACTGGTCTATCTCTACTACAGTCCTAAAAAGTCAGGGGTATACCAAATCTTGCTAAATTAATTTCTCTTAGCATAGTTCATTATCATTCCACTTGAAAATGTTAGCTTACTAAGCTAATTGGATACCTCTAGAAGGAATTTTATCAATTGCTATTGTGCTGGTCACACTGAGCAAAACATTGAGCAGGTGTCAAGACCAAAATAGAAAGTTTTCTTGACTTTGTGACTTCCAAAGTTATCTGTTTTGATTCAATTATTACACACTTCATTTCCAAAGGACATAGGCCATTTCTTGGTGTCATTGGAAAGCTAAGGGAGTCTACTAATCAAGTCTGAAGCTAAAGAGGGCTGGTACAAAGCAGGTTTTAGCAGTACCTACTCAATCTCTTGGATCATCCATCCATCTTTCCCAACAGTGGTATCAGAGCAAATAAGGTAAAATGGGAGATGGTTTTCCTTCATTTATTGACAAATTGGACAGGAACAATTATCAAGCTTGGTCTCTAAGGATGAAGACCTACTTACAAGGAAGGAGTCTCTATGGATACATCTCAGGAGATGAGGAATTGCCCTCATTCAAAGCAAGAGGTTTGCCAACCAAGGAGGAGCAAGAAAAACTCAACACATGGTGTGCAAGGGATGCATTGGCAAGATCTTATTTACTCAACTCTATATCTAACTTTCTTTTACCTCATATCAGAAATTGTAAGACTTCCCAAGAGACTTGGGAAACCTTGTCATCATATTTTTCCTCTAATACAAGGGCTAGGAAAAATCAGTTGTGGATTGAATTCACAACACTAAGGAAGCAAACTAAGCAAGTTGTTTCAGAATTTGTGACCAAGATCAAAGATGTTGCAGATCAGTAAGCAAGCATAGGAGAAGAAATTGAAGAAGAACAAATTTTAAGGTAGGTAATTAATGGAATCAAGGCTGATGACCAGTGGGAAAGCTTCACTACTGCAATGCATCTCTACATGGACATGCACACTCCAGATCTTACAACTCTCATGGGTCAACTATTCACACATGAAGCAAAGCTTACCAAGAGTGGAGATACTACCAAAGGTAACAACTCTTCTTCCCTATACACTGATAAGAAATCCAAGGATAAAGGAAAGAGTAAGAAGGTGGAAGATGAATGCTCTACCTCCCAAGCCAACTATGCAGGGAGAGGTAGAGCTTCAAGGGGTAAGGGCAGAGGAGGTAAGCAAGGTAGGGGGAGACCCTATAACTCATCACCATGTAACATTTGTGGTTTGTCAAACCACACCACATATGAGTGTTACAGGAATTACAAAAATCAGAGAGGAAGAGGCTACCAAAGAGGTGGATACTCTCAATCTAGAGGAAGGTTCAACCATCACCAAGGCCACAACAACAATTACAACAACAACAACTACAACAACAACTACAATGGCAACTACCAAGGAGGATTCAGAAACAGAAAGGACTACAACAACTACACAGAGGAGTAGGATGACTCTCTCTTGATCATGAACATGACTTCAAAGTCAGGTACAAATGATGATCACTTATTTTATATTGATTCAGGGTGTTCAAATCATGTGGCTGGTAATGTGGCACTACTCTCTGATCTTGAGGAACCAAAAGGTAAACACCAAGTCCAAACAGGTGATGATACAAAGCATTCTATAGTTAAAGTTGGAAATGTGAAAACTTGTGATGGTAATCAGAATTTGTTGAGCAGAGTACTTTATGTACCTACAATTACAAAGAACTTAATGAGTGTTGGTCAAATTGTAGAGAAAGGGTTGCAGGTCAGATTCAATCAATATGGAGCATTTGTGGAGGACCCAAGACATGGATTCAAAAGAATAGCTAAAGGAGAAAAATTAGATAGACTTTT
The DNA here is from genome assembly GCA_020310875.1 of Ceratopteris richardii. NCBI lineage: Eukaryota > Viridiplantae > Streptophyta > Polypodiopsida > Polypodiales > Pteridaceae > Ceratopteris > Ceratopteris richardii. Next base: position 145,274,455 of record CM035439.1, read on the forward strand.
CACTTTTGAGTTGGAAGATATAAAAAATATTGCATTATACAGTTATAAGGATCAGACACTTTCAGAGCTTGAGATTTGGCACAAGAGATTAGGGCACATTGGAGAAAGGACCTTGAAGCAAATGTGCAGGGACCAATATGTGCTTGGGATACCTAATGTATCCAAGCAACATATGGTTTACAAGTGTGGTGCTTGTCAATTTGGTAAGTCTCACAGGTTACCCTTCTCCAAGAAAGGATATATGCATGAAGACTATCTAGAGCTTGTACACACAGATGTATGGGGACCTAGCAAAGACCCCTCAGTCTCAGGTTCAAGGTACTATGTGTCTTTTATTGATGAATATAGCAGATGGACTGTATTATACTTTATGAAGCACAAGGATGAGGCATTTAATTTTTTTAAGAAATATTTTGCACTAGTTGAAAATGAGACAGGAAGGAATTTGAAGAGGCTAAGGTCAGATGCAGGAGGTGAGTACTTCTCCAATGAATTTGAGGACTTCTTGCAGGACAGCGGCATCAAAAGGGAAATAACCACAAGGTACTCTCTTGAACAGAATGGGGTAGCTGAAAGAAGAAATAGGTTAATTGTTGAGACAGCTAGATCTATGCTTAATGAGAAGAAATTACCTAACTACCTATGGGCAGAGAGTGTCTCTACTGCCATCTATCTCATAAACAGGTTACCATCAAAGTCACTTGATGGTATGACACCATATGAAGCATGGCATGGTAAGAGACCATCATTGGATCACTGCAAAATTTTTGGATGTGTAGCATATGTACACATTCCTTCACAGTAAGAGGAAAGCTAGATCCTAAGGCTGAAAAATGTATTTTCATTGGATATGATTTAAATCAAAAAGGTTACAGGTTTTATAACCCTACCAATAAGGGATTCATGGTAAGCAGAGATGTGATCTTTGATGAGAATGATTCTTGGTATGAGAATGAATGCAGGAAGGTCAAACTGCCCTATGATTTGGAAGAAGAATTTCCAAAACTTACAAAGGAGGAACCTACTCAGGATGGAGAGACAAGTTCAGATGATGAAGATACAATCAACCTTGAAGAGTTCAAGGCATGGAAGTCCAAAGTCAAAATGAAGATGAAGAAGCTTGAGGACATACCAGAATCTTCAACTAAATCAATCAGAAGGTCTCAAAGAGAGAGCAAAAAACCTATCAGATATGGGTATGATACATCTCTTGTTACTAAACATTCAATTTATCTTGCAAAGGATTTGCTAAATGAAGAACCAGGATCATATGAAGAAGCAATCACAAAATCAGAATGGAAGGAAGCTATGGATGAGGAGATTGAAGCACTCAAGGAGAGTGATACATGGGAGTTAGTACCCAAGAAGGACTCCATGAAGGTAATAGTATCCAGATGGATCTATAAATTGAAAAGAAATTCTGATGGCACAATTAACAGGTACAAGGCCAAATTAGTAGCCAAGGGTTTTGCACAAACCCAAGGCATTGACTATGAAGAAACATTTTCTCCTGTGGCCAAGATGCCAACAATCAGAGTGTTGGTGAGTGTGGCTGCATCAAAGAATTGGAACATGTACCAATTGGATGTCAAGAATGCTTTCTTGAATGGATGGATTTCAGAAGAGGTTTACATGTCACAACCTCCTGGCTATGAAGACCCTAAGAAGGTAACTTATGTTTGCAAATTAAAGAAGGCTTTATATGGATTGAAGCAGGCACCTAGGGCATGGAATTACAGGCCAACTACATACCTCCAAGACCAAGGTTTTGTCATGAGTAAGGCTGACACTTCTCTGTTCATTAAGAGAAGTAATTCAGAGGTAATCTATCTCTGTGTCTATGTTGATGACATCATCATTATAGGTAATGATGTCAATGGAATCAGAAGCATCAAAAGCCAAATGATGAAGGAGTTTAAGATCAATGATCTTGGATTATTGAAGTATTTTTTAGGGCTTGAATTAGTTTACACTAATTCAGGAATATACATTACTCAGAAGAAGTATGTACAAGATATGTTGAAGAAATTTCAATTGCAGGATGCTAAAGCAGCTAGTACTCCAATGGAGGTGAACCTAAAGCTAAGTGCCCATGAAGGTGATGAAGTCCAAGATATTACAGGTTATCAAAGTATGGTGGGTAGCTTGAACTATGCTACTCTAACCAGAATTGACATTGCATATGGAGTTAGTGTGCTAAGTCAATTTATGCACAAGCCAAAGATACCTCACTTAGAGGCTGCCAAAAGAATCTTGAAGTATCTCAAGGGTACACAGAACCATGGTTTGTACTTTCCTTACACTTCAGATATTGACATAAAAGTTTATTCATATGCAGATTGGGCAGGATGCAAGGATGATAGGAGAAGCACTTCTGGATACATTTCTTTTGCAGGTGACAAACCAATTTCATGGTCTGCAAAGAAGCAACCAACTGTTGCATTGTCTTCTACAGAAGCAGAGTATAGAGGGCTAGCTAATGCCACTCAAGAAGCAATTTGGATTAAGCTTTTGTATACAGAATTGGGCTTACATACTAGGCCTCCAATTATCTTTGGAGATAATACAAGTTCTCTTCACCTTGCAGCTAATCCTATCTATCATGCCAGGACCAAACACATAGAAGTTCATTATCACTATGTGAGGGAGAAGTTACTAAGCAAGGACATTCAGCTGACCTATGTGTCAACCAACATGCAATGTGCAAATTTGCTGACTAAAGCTTTGGATGGGACCAAACTTTGCAGGTTCAAATCTATGATTGGATTGCAGGATGTACTTGAAGATTGAAGATGAAGACTTAAGCCAAAATGTTTGGCTTGAGGGGGAGCTGTTGGTGTAAATCACAAGCCTACACATTTGGCTTGGAAGACATCATGAAGACTCCACATGCATGAAGAACCATAGGAACATATGCTAGTGGTTTATTACCACTTTACCTCATTGTAAAAGTCTAATTTGACTTAGAATCTTTTGTAATCACCTACCTAAGTGATTCGTGGAAAAGTAGATCACTTGATTGAGAGAATATCTCCAAAATTTTAGAGGCTTGATCATAGGAAGCCAAAGATTTGAATTTGAATTCAAATCCTAAGTCATTTCCTATAAAATTGGATGTGAAAAAGTCGTGGGTAGATCACTCCATTCCCGAGGCTCATTCTGTTGAGTTTGAGTGTGTGTAAGAACTATACCATAGCCTACACCTCTCTACACCATTTTGACAATGCTAGACATGCCAATGGGATTGTACTCAATTGTTAATCAATAGATACATTTACATCATTCATCTTTGTGTTCTCTACTAGTCTACTCAAAAGTCTGTCAAATTGTAAAGGGCATATCTCAGCCAATACTACTCCAAATTCAGTGATTAAAAGCTTGTTGGATTCAGCTCAAAGTCAGCTACATGCTGACAAATTTTGAAGTGATTTCATTCAGCCAATTCAGATAAATCGCCATCGAGGTGCTCACTGGTCTATCTCTGCTACAGTCCTAAAAAGTGGAGGGTATACCAAATCTTGCTAAATTAATTTCTCTTAGCATAGTTCATTATCATTCCACTTGCAAATGTTAGCTTACTAAGCTAATTGAATACCTCTAGAAGGAATTTTATCAATTGCTACTGTGCTGGTCACACTGAGCAAAACATTGAGCAGGTGTCAAGACCAAAATAGAAAGTTTTCTTGACTTTGTGACTTCCAAAGTTATCTGTTTTGATTCAATTATTACACACTTCATTTCCAAAGGACATAGGCAACTTCTTGGTGTCATTGGAAAGCTAAGGGAGTCTACTAATCAAGTCTGAAGCTAAAGAGGGCTGGTACAAAGCAGGTTTTAGCAGTACCTACTCAATCTCTTGGATCATCCATCCATCTTTCCCAACACGTTGGCACAACCTACGAATGAAGGTAATATAGATCTCCCTATAGCTTACGCAAGCAGGCAATTGAATGCAGCAGAAAGAAATTACACCACTACAGAATGAGAAGGATTAGGAATGATCTACGTAGTAAAGAAATTCAGGCATTATTTGTTGGTAAATAAGTTCAAGTTCTTCATGGATCATCAAGCATTATTGTATTTAGTCAATAAGCCTTGTAATACCGGATGATTGATATGATGGTTTCTATTGCTCATGGATTACGACTTTGAATTAGTAGTCAGGAAGGGAAAAACCCATCTTAGAGCTTACCACCTCTCAAGATTAACTTCAGGAGAAGCTCCTCAAGGAATAGCAGATGAATTACCCGACGCATAGGTGTTTAACCTTGAGGTAGTACGAGAATGGGCTAAGCCTATTGTCCCTATTCTCACATATGCACCCAAGAATCCTAGGATTAGGATCAAAGAAGGAGAAATCACGAAGTCACAAAGATATCAAATAATAGCAAGAAGTATATATAAACATAATAATTAGAGGATTCTTGCTTGTTGTGTAGAAGAATCAGAACACGTGAATTGGTTGCAATTAGCACATGTAGGTGCATTAAAGCAACACCATTCAAAACATCATACCTTGCAAACTTTGCACACACTAGGAGTATATTGGCCTTCTATGGAAGCAGATGTCTACAAGTTGTGTGGAGAATGCCCTATCTATTGTGAAAGACCACCGATCGAACATGCCATGTTTATATCATATGTCTCTCACACCAGAATGGAGCAAACCTTTAGTAACGTACTTGAAGATGAAAACATTCCCTCAAGGAATGACCTTAGCAAGACAACGAGGTCTAGAGCAGGAAGCTCAAGACTATTCACTTATTGGTGACAATCTATACAAACGAGCACGAGACGGATACCTAAGACAATGTGTTCATGAGAGCAATTATTTGAGCGTACTAGAGATTGCACAGCAAGGTGTTGTAGGAGGTCATTTTGGCCCTGATAGAATAATCAAAGCCATACTATTTGCAGGATTATGGTGGCCCACTCTTCACATGGATGCACATACCTATGTTAAGAGATGTGATGTGTGCTAAAGAACTCAGTTTCCTACTCGCAAAGATGAAATGCCACTGAAATCCATGATGGGAGGACGTGCATTTTCCAAGTGGGGTATAGACTTTGTAGGACCCATTAACCCCCTGCAAAAGGAACACATGCAGAATACATCATAGTTGCGGCAGATTATCTTACCAAATGGGTAAAGGCTAAGGCCACAAAAAAGAATGATGCACACATGACTGCAACATTCTTATTTGAAAATGTATGTACAAGATATGGACTGCCTATAGAGCTAGTGAGCGACCGAGGAACTCACTTTCTAAATCAAGTCATTGAATATTTCTTACAGGATTTTATGGTGATTCACAAGAAATCCGCACCATATCATCCTCAGGCCAATGGTCAAGCTGAAAGCACTAACAAGATCATTTGTACTATATTGACGAAACTCGTGAACAACAAACGTTCAGATTGGGACAAACAGTTACACCATGCTGTTTGGGCATATCAAGTGGCCTACAAGACCGTACACAATGCAACTCCCTTTTAGATGGTTTTTGGTTAGAACACTGTGCTTCCTTTGAATTTCTTGATACCCACCCTTAAGGTTTCACAAGAACATCAGTGGACCGGCCATGAATTATCATCAAGGATAATGGATTTGGAACGATTAGGAGAAACCACGCTGAAAGTAGCAGCAGGCATATATGCAGCAAAGAAACAATAGAAAGCCTATTTCGATGCACATGTGAAAGACAAAATCTTAAAAGAAGGTGACTTAGTCCTAGTGTATACATTGAAACAACATGCACGAAAATTAGAAAAGCGAGGTTATGGACCTATGATCATTAACAGACTTTCGACAAGTGGAGCAATACAATTAGCCACCCTAGAAGGAGAGATAATGCCTAATTACATTAGTGGTTGTAGAGTCAAGCTTTATCAGGAACCTCTTATAGAGGATATTCTTAGACTATCACGTTGGCAAAGAAGCGTAAGGGGGAAGAAAAGAGAATATGCACAGAAGCTTAGGCAGAAGCTATAGAACCCATTAAGCGCATGAACCTAAGAAGATAAGGACTAGGGAGAGAACATTATAACCGTTTGGAAACAACACCTAGATACCCCATGGCCATGTGTCAAGCAAAGTCAATTGCTCATCCTAGCATACTGGATAGGAGACCATTCATTACAGTCAAGCTAGAGCATGGCAATCCTTGCCATGAGCTCAGGGCTTTAATTGATTCAGGTGTTGTGACTAGTGCGATTAGATGGTCCCACTATAAGGACTCAAGAATAGAAATGCAGCCAATTGAGGCATACCTCATAGGGCTCGGAGGCATGGAAACCCCTTGCATGGGTGAGGTGGACCTTCGTATCCTCATACATGAAGTGACCATGATAGCGAAGCTCCTAGTGTGCCATGATGATGACCTGATAGAACCCATAATCCTTGGCCAAGATTGGCTATACGATCACTCAGTGGACCTAAATCTTACACAAGGCTCCTTGCAGATTGGAACCTTAGACCAGTAGCAAGTGATACCGCTTGACTTCCCTAACAACACTCCACCTAAGGTATGTAACCCTGGACCATATGAACTGAATGTGAAGGAGGAACAAAAGATCTTTGGCTAGATAAGTCACATCACGTCTACATCAACCCACACGGACTTCGCGATGGACAGTTGTCATTCAAAAGAACGTCAACAGATTTTCCCTTGGTCTTCCTGCAAACTAGAAGGGGTCACCACCCAATAGCTGGGTCAAATGGGGACCATCAATGTTCAGGTGGATTACATCAGCGGTCAGGTGGACTGCATCAACGGACAAATGGGCACAATAGCCTGCAGTGCCCATCCTTCCACACTTACTGCGGACTGGCCTAGATCTATGGTACAAATGCCTCACTTCCTAATGGGCAAGTTTCGCAAGTGTTGGACCTCCCTTCTTTTCCAAAGCAGAGTATCAACCAGACCTCTCACCCTTAACCACGGAGGATTCAACCACGATTGAGGAACTCAAACCGAAGATCATACGAGACGACACAAAGAAAGCAGCAGTATCAGCATCACAAAGCAAGCGGCATGAAACAAGTATGGGTGCCAAAAGGACAGAATGCACCAACAGTTTCCAACAATGCAGACAATGCTAAGACAAAGTTTCAACAAAACTAGAGGCAATATTCAACATCTCCTTGACCTTCTTCTACCTCGATGAAGCTTTGACAAATTTGGATCACCAAGAAGGACCCACACCCACGTAGATATGGGTACCCAAACTTTGTACTATAGCTCAAAACTCAAGCCATGTAACATATACCCCTTTGAAATCTCTTCACCCATCGACACTACAACCACCGAACCCACCTTTTGTCCCTCATAAGAAGTATACCACCCACTTAGCAACCCTTAGGAAACGGATACCAAAATGTATCCGGAAGCCTTCTCATGACCTATTGTATAACATTACCCCCATCCCAATTAACCAACCCCCTTGTAATAATTCTTTCACAACTGAACTTTGTATAAACTCAATCCCACTAACCCAACATCACTTGTAATAACATCTTATCAAGCAACATATGCACTATCTAAAGCATATAGGTGTCTAGAGGCCTGCATTAGTTTTGCAAAATCACAACACGCGACTACACGGGTTACACATCGGTTATGGAAAGGATTGCGGTCTCACCTTATGGGGATCATGATTAATTTCCATACTAATGTGCTAATCTTTTGTAGCACATCTCCTCCACATTCGCATCACTCATCATGCAGACAGAAGGACCCTCTACGGCTAGCCCTAGTGCACCTGTGGTCAATTTGGCAACTTATTGGCTGAGCCACATCCTACGTTACAACCACCAGAGTTTCAAGGTTTCCCAGGACCAATGCCAATTGATGATCCTCTTATGGGATACACCAAAAAGGTTAACCGTAATTCTCATTGGTTCCAAGGTCTAGCAGGACCTTTAGCAGATGCTGACTTTATTTTTTATGCCATGCTGACTTTTGACAACATTAAGTGGGGAGAGTATCAATTTTTCTCCAAAGAATTTGAAGCACTTCAAAATTCAGAAGAGTTAAAGCACATTTGGACTAGAGCAGGTTTTACGGAATATTTCAGTGATCCATTGCCCAAACCCTTACTTTTATCAATGCTACTACCTAGTGACCACACTTATAGCCTCCAAAAACAAGGACTTGCTGAGAACTTTCATTCTCCCATCTTTGGTAAATGAATAACCCCCGTACAACAAGTTTTATCTTTCAAAAGATCTCATTCCGGCAGCAATTAAGATCCATGGGACTCACACGTCGACAGAGCGCAAAAGGCTTATTCGAGAGCTGATGAAGTGTGGTGATGTTTTGAAATTGGTAGATATTTCGGTCATTACACCTGAACTCTCTAAGCCATTACGCATATGTCTACAACATTTTGCATTCCCAGCTCAAGATCATTTTACTATTCCTCACAAGCATATCTGGTTTGGATTATATCTAGCATGCACTGGGCCCCGAACCATAGATCTTGCTACTTGGATTATCGAGCAGTTGTATTTAGCTCAGCAGAGATGGGAAAGAAAACATGTCATCCACAATTGTTGCGCTCTTACTCGAATCATTTACATGTGTTTGGCATATGATTTGCCCATAGTACGTGCAATGACTAGTGAGGAATTAAAAGCATTAAAAGGAACTATCAAGAAGGCCAGGAAAGCTAGCAAGGGGCATGCACGATTCTATCCCATGTTTGCAAGTTCCAGAGTCCCCGTCACCTTATCCATCCTTAGAATAGTCACCAACGGAACCCCTCGCATCTGTACAGCTCATCCATATATGCCTGTCATGACCTGTTATCACTGAAGGTACTACCAGTATGGTGACTTCTCAAGCCACCACCATTCAAGAACCTGCCACTACAATAAGAGAACTTCCCACCACCATCAGTGCGAAAGCTTTCACTTTCCCTATACCCAAATTGGAGGGAGAACCAACCAACACCACCTTTGACTTTGAAATGCATGATGATTTCTCAAGTGAATTCCAATTTTAAGAAGGGCAATTTTTCTCACAAGTGTATGAACATCCCAGTTACCCTACCACACCCCCTGTTGCAGAGCAAAGAAGCACAAGAGAAGAGCCCCAAAATTTTCAAATTAATGGGCATGATTTTTCTTCTTAAAAACATTCAGAGAATTCCCTCAAGCCATGTAAATGCACTAGAGGAGTCCTCTAGTGGCATAATCCCATCTTGTTGTAAAATATCCCTTGTAAATTAGTAGGAAATTCACTTTTCGTAATAAAATGTCGGTCTCTTGTGTGAAAGGACCAAATTTAGGGCACATGTATATAAGTCACTTGGTGACTCTTTGTAAGTACTTTTTGCTATGGTGAACAAGGAGAGCTCTTGAATCTCGAATTTGCCTCTTTCCTGCAGATTTCCATCTTCTCTTTGATCTTCTATGTGTGTAATGCTTGGAATGTGTGTAGGACTATTGTCTACCCCTCCCCACTGTTTTTGAGCTACTGTGGTGTGTATGTGAGCTTGTAGGAGTTATGGCGTGAGTGTGGGTACTTCCTGCCATTCACTATTTTGGTCATAAATTTAAGCAAGGGTGTCAAAATCGAGTGAAGCCACTTCCAATAGATGCGTCTCATCGAGAGCTTCGAAATGAGTGGCCTATTGACTATATTCGAAGCTTGGAGTTGAGAGAAATCCTCGATTTACTAAAAACTACTCTAAATGGTATCACGATAGACACTTTCAGTCTTTCAGTGAGTTTCAGAGGTGGATTAGTCTTTTCTCTTGCATGTCAGCTGAACCACTTCATTTTCCATTATGTGTGCACATGTCTTCATACACTTGGTTAGGTCGTTTGATCGGATTGACATATAAGCGTGTGTCAATTTCCCACTATATGCACTTGTGTTGCAAATGAGGTTTAATCTCTTTGGCACAAGTCCTTGAGTCTTCTTGACTTAGGTACACGTGTTTTTAGCGCCGTTGTTGGGGAACGCTCAACCAAGGTGCCTTCGTGATGGTTATAGATCGAGTGTGATGAAATCGTACTTGTAGAAGTGAATTCGTTCCGTGGCAAGTAGTCAATCACCTCAGCACTTGTTACTTCACATCCCGGAGGTGTGTGTAATGAGTTTTTAGGTTTAGGGTTAGTAGGAAGGGAGAGTAAGAGGAGTTAGGGTTAGGTTAGAAGGAGAGAAGAGAAGGAAAGGAGTGAAGTAGGAGTAGGTCAAGACCAAGAAAAATCTCAAAACATTTGCCAAGTTAGTGTAGTTCAGTTTCAGTCACCAAAAGTATAAAAACCAAAAAAATTAGTTCATTTCTCTACTGTTCTGAAAGGCAGTATCATGGACGAGAAGCGACCGGTATCGTGAGGGTGGTATCGTGCACTATAGGCTAACAAGGCTAGGTATTGATCTCAAGTTGCAATCAGGGCACCACAAAGGTAAGATTCAACAAGAATTCCTTGGCAAAAACACACTAAAAGTGCACAAACATGTGATTAAGTGCGCATTCAGTATCGCAGGGGAAACAGTTTGTTTTTTGAGTTTCCTTGAAAGGGATAGTGTGTTAGGAGTGAAAAGGGGTAAGAGAAGAGCAAGAGGGTGCAAATATTTTGAATTTTGGAGGTATTTTGGCTTGAGTATCGCGATCGGTTGAGTTTTTGGTATCGTGATACCAAAAATTCCCTTGTATCGCGATACTCACCGAAGTATCGTATCGTTGATTACCAATCTTGGTATCGCGATACCACTTGTGGTATCGTATCTCCGAGTTGGTATCGCTATCTCACTTTACCCCGTGGTATCGTATCATGTGCCACCCGAGGTATGGTATCGCCCACTTCCTAGTTTAGCATCGCGATACCATTTCAGTATCGTATCGCCTCGATCCTAAGGTATCGTATCGCCAATCCCTGAAGTATCGTATCGTGTCAGGTCCTAGTTTAGTATCGCGATACCATACCAGTATTGTATCATGATCATGCAGTAGTATCGTATCACCTGACTGATTCAGTATTGTGTCATGTGGACCCCTAAGGTATCGTATCGTGAGTTGATGTGGTATCATATCGTGTGAGGGAATCAGTATCGTATTGTCTCGGTTCTCAGGTATCGTATCGCAAGGACCGTTGGTATCGTATCGTCACGAATCTTGGTATCATATCGTAGGAAACTCTGGTATCGTATCGTTGAATTAGTTCAGTATCGTATCGTCGGGTGCATCAAGTATCGTATCGGCCAAGCATTAGGTATCGTATCGTGACCAACTGTGGTATCGTATCGCTGACTACGACAGTATCGTATCGCCTAGATATCTGGTATCGCATCGTGGCCAAAGAAGTATCACCTAGTGTAGTATCGCCTAGAAGTGGTATCGTCCAGAGCTTTTGTAGCATTTTGCAAGACAAACTTGAGGCACTTGAAGAGCCACTCAAGGAGAGTTTTAGAGACCTAGAGAGGCTCAGGAGGGTGAATGAACTTGAGGTCAGGGAGAGTGCTAAGTAGCCGAAGAAGTGTCGTATCCTCTGTAGGGAGTGCTGCTCAGGTCAGTCACCACTCTGTCTATTCAGATACCTCTAGTGACTCCGAGGAGGAGATACCAATGGCCTCAGAAGACATGCATGGTCTAGCTCCAAGTAGAAACTTCATGACCACGGTAGAGGGAGACTACCGAACCTCCTTACAATATGTGTCTACTAATGGCCATGAGATCCCCATCTATTTGGATGGCTTAAACAGATCAGTGGCTAGGATGGTAACCTCTATGAACTATCGTGCCTAGACCTGTTGTTAAGTACAAAGGAGGAGCATACATGGACAAGGTAGGTCACATATACATAGTGACTAAATTTCTTGAAATGATCAATGAAAGGGTGACAGTTACCCACTACCCATCACTGACCATCTATTGGAAAGGGTGGCAGGAAAAGAAGTCTATAGCTTCTTAGACGGATTCTCAGGATACAATCAAGTAGCTATTGCTACTGAGGATCAACATAAGACCGCATTTGCGACCGAATGGGGAGTCTATGCTTTCAAAGTGATGCCTTTTGGACTCACTAATGCACCAGCCACTTTCCAACGATTGATGTGTCATGTTTTTAAGGAATTTCTGAAAAAGAGCATGGAAGTATATGTAGATGACCTATGTACATACCCCAATCAAAGACACGATCATATTCCTGAATTGAGGAAGATATTTAATAAATGTAGACAGTACAGAGTCTGTTTAAACCCAGAGAAGTGTGTCTTCATGGTGAGACAAGGGAAAATCCTAGGGCACATAGTCTCTGGGAATGGAATATCCGCGGATGAGGACAAGATTAAGGTCATCTTAGAGCTTCCTAGACCAAAGAACGCAAAAGAGGTGCAAGCATTTATGGGACATTGTGGATATTACCGTCGCTTTATCCACATGTATGCCATAATAGCCAAACCACTGTATGGGCTATTAACTCAATTCACTTGGACAGAAGAATGTGAGAGAGCATTCAGTGAGTTGAAGAAGAGGCTTAGCACGGCTCTCATTCTGAAAATGCCAAATTGTAACAAGCCTTTTCATATTCATGTTGATGCTTCTAACTATGCAATAGGATGTATCTTAGCCCAACCAGCTGATGAAGGAAAATTAGATCATCCAATTGCCTATGCAAGCAGACAACTGAATCAAGCTGAAAGGAATTATACCACTACCGAGCGAGAAGGATTAGGAATGGTCTATGCAATGAAGAAATTTAGACACTATCTCTTAGCCAACAAATTCAAGTTCTTCATAGACCATCAGGCTTTACTGTACTTAGTCAATAAACCTTGTAACACGGAAAGATTAGTAAGATGGTTCTTACTATTAATGGAGTTCGACTTTGAAGTGATAGTGAAAAAGGGGAACACCCATGTAAGAGCGGATCATCTTTCAAGGTTAACACATGGAGAACCACCAAGCGGAGTACCCGATGATCTGCCAAACACGTATTTGTTCAATCTAGAAGTTTGTCCAAAGTGGGCAGAGAAATTAATTCCTATACTCACCCATGGCCCACAACATTCAATCAATAAGGATAGCAGAAAGGAAATTTTTCAATCAAGAAACTTGCATATTATCGCGGGAAGTGTGTACTATAAGGAACCCAATGTAGTTTTGCTAAGATGTGTTGAGGAGGACGAACAAACGAAGCTAATTGAACAAGCACATGTGAACAAATGGAGAACACACCAAGCAACTCATGGAACCATCAGGGAATTAAAGAGATTAGGAGTATACTGGTCGGACATGCCCAAGGATGTCCATGACTACGTAAGTAATTGTGCAGAATGCCAGGAAACAATCCCGGAGGATCATACACCCATACCTTTCTCAACGATAGCACCCAATTGGATCAAAACATTAGTGAAATTCCTAAAGACAAGAGAACATAAGGAAGGAGTTAGCTTGGCTCGAAAACGATCCCTAGAGGAGATGAGCAAAGACTATGTTCTCATAGGAAGAAACTTGTTTAGAAGAGGAAAAGACAACCAATTACGATTATGTGTTCATGAAGGAAAGTATTTGCCCATATTAAAGATGGCACACGCCGGTGTAGCAGGAGGTCATTTTTCAGACGACAGAACAACAAAAATGATTCTCTTCGCAGGCTTGTGGTGGCCAACTTTACATATGGATGCTGAAACATATGTGCGAAGTTGTGAAACATGCCAAAGGGCTAAATACCCAATTTGGAGAGATGACATGCCATTGCGACCTATGGTGTGTGCGAGAGCATTCTCTAAATGGGGTATTGACTTCAAAGGACCCATCAATCCACCAACCAAAGGATCGCATGCTGAGTACATCATAGTAGCCACTGATTACTTGACAAAATGGGTAGAAGCGAAGGCTACTAGAAAGAATGATGCTCAAGCGACTGCTAAGTTCCTTTTTCAACATATATTCACTCGTTTCGGATTACCAATTGAGATTGTGAGTGACCGAGGAACGCACTTCCTTAACAAAGTAATAGAATCCCTAATGAATGAATTTTTAGTGATCCACAAAAAATGAGCCCCATACCATCCCCAAGCCAATGTTCAAGCGGAAAGTTCCAACAGGGTATTATGTACAGTATTGACAAAGATTGTCAATAATGGGAGGTCTGATTGGGACAAACAATTGCATCATGCAATTCGGGCCTTCCGATGAGCATACAAGACTGCCATTGGAACTACCCCATTCAATTTAGTGTACCGGCAGAATGCAATTTTGCCAATTGATTTTTTAATCCCAACATTGAGAGTAGCCCAACAGTATGAATGGAACGGACATGAGTTATCCCAACAACTAGACCAAATCGAGAAGTTGCATGAAACTAGGTTACAAGCGGTAGCAGGAATCTATGCAGCCAAGAGAAGACAAAAGGCATATTATGATGCACATATAAATGACAAAGGACTTAAAGAGGGAGACTTAGTCTTGGTGTACACCTTAAAGCAACATGCCTAGAAGTTACAAAAATGCGGATATGGACCTCTGATCATCAATAGGATCTCTACTAGTGGAGCAGTTAATTTAGCCACTCTAGATGGAGACATTCTTCCTAACTACATAAGTGGATGCAGAGTTAAAAGGTTCATGGAGCCATTGACGGATCAAATGCTAGCACGCCTAGTAGGTGCTCAGAATAGGAAGAAAGAAGAAGAATGGATTAGAGAGGAGGCACGACAAGAAGCCCTAGAACGCATCAAGAAACGGAAAGAGTGGATTAGGCAAAGAGATGAATGATATCTCCAAGGAGAGGAACCTATCCCTATGGCTAACTACCAAGTCCATCCATCTGACGCAAATAGAGCTTACAGGTCACAACCTTACCTGAACCTAGGGATTGGAACGACAGAGTACAAATTGATAGATGCATTGATAGACTCAGGAGCAGGACTTAGTTGCATACGTAATACGGTCATAAAAGACCTTCAACTGAGGATGACACCCACAAAAGCTCAAATGATAGGAATTGGAGGTCAAATCATAGAATGCATGGGAACCATTAACGTATCCCTCCACCTAGGAAATTCTTCCATGGAACAACGAGTCTTAGTGTGTAGAGATGAGGATTTAATAGAAGATTTGATCCTAGGACAGGATTGGATCATTGAGAATGAAGTAAGCATCAACCTAGCTCAAGGCTATATTTTAGCCAAGATTAGGCACAAGGAAATTTTTAGTTTATTAGGAGAGAAGCCTTTACTCCAACCAACAACCATCGAGAGCGCGGAAGGATGCAAAAAAGAGCTAGTAGAACATGATTCCAGTCCCAATACCTCAGAAACCAGTCTAGAAGAAGCAGGAAGCTCAAACCCTAATGTATCCAAGGAAAAGGTGATACCACCCTACTCAGTTGAGGAACAGCCAAACAATCAAGAAACCAACTCTCACGAAGTCCCTCATACGACCAAGGAAGATCACCAATGTGGAGGAAAACATTCAGACACCCATATCAAGGGAAGAACAAATTCAAATGGGTACGCAAAGATCAAGTGCAGAAACCAAAAACGTCATCACCAAATCGTAGGGAGAATAAGAAAAATACAAGTCAGCATCACAAAAATCTGAAACAGCAATACTTTTGCAAGTATGGCTCCCTAAGCCTTTGGTTGAAGCTCAGAGAGCACGATAGAAAATATGGATTCCCAAAAAGGTGAAACAAGCAGCCAAGCAAGAAATACGCAATCAAGAGGATACATTACATCTAAAAATTCGAGTGACAAAGAAAAAACAGACTTGTCCTAGAATCATGAAGAGCAGGATGACTATTACTAGGACACTAGAGGAAACAAAGAAAACAAATGAAGCCAGAGGAACCAAAGACAAAAAACGACCTATCCAAGCGCCCACAAAATGGATTTGGAAACCCAAGCGACTACAAGGAGTGGACCATCGGAACAACGAAGTTTCCAATTGCACTCATGATGTATCACATGCACCTAAAGTATGCATAATAGAGCCACATTACAAGGCCAAGCATTCGGCACATGAGTTACATGATAAAAGTAGTGGTGCACATTCTCCAATGAGAGTTAGGGCATAGCTTCCACTTTCTTAGGAATGGACCTACTATGTACATAAATAAATGCTTCGGCTACACTTATGCATGTTTTCTTTCAGGAAAAGAAATAAAAAGATGTGGTAAGAGATCTCACTTAGAGAACCATGGGAAACAAAGTGATAGAACGACAACAAATCACTGCAATGCACTACACAGTTGCTATACTTTCCATTAAAGCTAATGCGCTTTTCTTTAAAAGTGCAGATGGCTTCTAAAGATTCTGAAGCAACAGTACAAGAGGAAGTGTTGGAATTTCCTCTCCAGAGCATCACCAAAGCAAAGGGACATTGGTTCAGGGAAGATCAACCGACTAGGGAGTACCTCTTCCTGGCAACTATCAAAATAATGGATACAGATCACCAATTTCCAATCATGTCCCAGGATTTCAGAGTACTACATGGACTCCCGTCTACAATAGACATCATGAAGAAAGCGGGCATACATAAATATTTTGAACTGCCAATCTATAAGCCCAACTTCCACAGATGTACTCAAGTTATGAATACACTACAGCCTGCACTACATGATCCTTTGGTGCCTGAGGCTAGAGTAATGGATGGTGTTGGTGAATGGGTAGTCATCCAATTCACACATGATTTGATTAAGGAAGCGTTCGGATGGGAGAAGGACGGTATCACTGTCGTAAAGGAAGAGAGTCGTGGGGCCAAGACCAGAACATTCACAGACATTAACAGAGTTGACATAGAAGAGGAAGCCAGGCTCATCCACCAGCACTTCTGCTTCCCAAATATGCATCGCTATACGGCTCCTCAAAAGATTATTGTTCAATTGCTCTCACATGCAATCAAACAGATTGGAAATCAAATTAATCTGACTCCTTACATACAGGAAAGACTATTTGAAGCAAAGAAGCAGTGGAATAATAAGAAGTTCCTCAATGGCAGCGTCGCTTTGACAATATTGATTTACCACGCTTTAGGTATTAGAGAGCACCTACAGGAAATGCCATCATCAACCGCCATGGCAAAGTATGCCAAAGTCGCCACTGTTCCTAAAAAGAAAAGAGGAGTCAAGATTGTGGAAGAGGTAGAAACTAGCTCTCAACCCAGAATGAGAGGCACGAAGAGACTCAGGGAAGTCAAGCAAGTAGAAGAGGAAGTTCCAGCCACAAAAAGGACACATGTACTTCCCAAGACAATGATTGAAGAGCACAGGCTAATTACATAGGAAGATTTAACTAGGGCCCTGGAAGAAACGCATAAATATACAGAAGGACAAGTCAATTTACCAGTGCAAGGGCACCATTATCAGCAGGCCCACCAAGAGATGCAAGTGAAAAAGAAACTCACAAAAGTACACCGTTATAGAGAAATCGGGTTGGATAATTCAAGCTCATCTTCAGATGCACAAGAAGAACCTGACACTTCATTATTGAATGTGGACATTCAAAGTGAATCAAAAGATGATGGACAATGGGACGAGTTGAATGCAGTTGACTACGCGGAAGCAGACGAAGGAACAAAGGTAAATGACAACTCTGTCCACCCCGCTAGAGACACCGAAAGCAAGGAGGAAAACCAAGAAGGGACACATGTCATCAAAATCAATGAGACCTCCACCATACTTATCAAAGAGGAAACACCCATAAGCGAGGTTTCAATCAAGATACCAAAGAAAGAGACTCAAGCAGCGACAGTAGAAGAAGAGGAACCCTTCACACCAATAAGGGTCGTGGCAGAACCCTCCCCCATGGATGTCACATTTCAAGGGAGTGCCACAAAAGCTATTGAGTTGGATGAAGAAGAAAAGGTACAAAACATACAATTACAAATAAGACAACCATACAACGAAACTGTTCATGTCGAGCAAGGAAAAGATGTACAAACCGGCGAAGCTCCAAGCATACCAAGGACATGGTTGAATGTCGACATCGCTCAACTCAAACATGTTGTACAAGACATGATCAGAACCGCACTGAATACACAACAACTAATGCTTGAGGCTGATGAAGACTATGATCAAGCGATGCAGGATAAGCATGAGCTTCAAGAAAAGAGTAAGAGTCTTTCCGCAGAATTAAAATTTGCAAGAGAACAAGTACAACAAAAACAAAATGAAGTTCAAGAGTTCAAGAAACAGTGCAAAACTCTAGCCATGGAAAATGAAGGATTGAAGGCACAGCTACAGGAATTAAAAAAGAAAATTGAAGCTAGCGAGGCCGAGAAAACGTGGATGAATCCAAGAAGTAAAATACTAGAATCACAACTAAAGGTATCCATGGAAGAGGCAGAAAACCTAAGGAACCGGAACAAAGAGCTCATGACAACTCTTCTTCTAAGTGATCAGCTCGTTGAAATTCAGGGAAGCTCGGCCAAGGATATCAAAGACTTGGAAGAAATGCTAGCTAAGTATGAAGATCAGCTCAAAAAGGAGCAGGCCACCATTGCCGAATGGGAAAAGAGGTACATGGAAGACACCACCGCTCTTAGAACCAAATGGAAGAAAGCGGAAAATAGATACCTACTGCATTGTAAAGAAGATACAGATCAACTCTCAATAGTGGTCGAGGAAATCCAAAAGAATAAGGAAACAATTTTGCAAGCACAGGAAGAAATTAAGCAAAAGAAGGAAATGATAAAACAAATCTAGGATCAACTAGCACACAAGGACATTGAGGGGACACCAGTAGTTCCACAACCCGCCGCGGCTACTAAAGAGACAGAGAACTGAGCCGACTAGAAAGGGCACTACTGGTGTCCAAGCTTACTGCTGAATTCGAACATCAAATAATCCAAGTGATGAAGGAGGCCCAAATCAAAAGAAAAAATTTGGATCAAATTTTGAAGCCCTTCAATGTACCATATGGTCTCCTTAAAGAAAAAACGCGACAATATATAAAGAATACTACACATAAAGATCCAAACACGAACCTCCAGTTCAGCCAAGATACATTCACGTATACTCAAGAGGAAATCGAAAAGTCTGATCCCATATGGAGGCGGAAACTCTTGGAAAAGAACCCTACATTGCGGGTACAATAGGAAGCTTCACCATATGTGCTTCAAGTCAATCCATCATTTTGCCCCGTAGCCCGCAGATGCTCCTGGATGCAATTTCGGGAAGGCCAGCACCAGGGAAGCATAAATACTCAATGGCTGAATTTTCCATTGTTACCTAGTCCGCCACATAACTACCTACCAACGGAAGAGTACATGGTAAAAACAATGGAATTTTGGATTGCAAGATATTCCGTTGTTCCGGATTTAGTAGTCAAAATGACGAATAAAATTTTTAGTATGATCCTTACTATAATCAAAGTCTTTCAGCACGCAAAATATACATTCTTGAATTTTATCGGCATTATGCAAGGATCAGAAGCACTCATTTTTTATCTTTCTACCATTTCGAGTCGCTTAACACTTATGGCATATTATTCTCGACTTATGTTTTTGCCGTCAACATATATGCAGACTTTCGAAGAAGCATTTTTCACTGGCTTCTTCGAAATAGATTCGGAAATTTTTGTCAAAATGACTTCAAATCTTAATGCACGCCTGGTAGCTTATGAAACCAGCTTCTTTGCGGATCACCGACAAGCGCCAGAGGACGGAGTGAAGTCAAGCCAGTGGAAAGAATTTATGATATGTCACGCCAATTTGCTGAATCAAAGAGAGCAAGCAGCCATACAAACCTATTCACGTCACCACAAAAAGCCTGTCGAGGACGACAGAGTTCTGGAGGAGGGACGTGTGGAAGGGGAATCAAGCAAGAAGTAAAGAAGAAGAAGATCAAAGTCAAAAACTACGCAATAAAGAATGAAGATCATAAAATGAAAGAACCACCCTTTGCCCAAAGCCCCGCAGGGGCACGCATCAAGCAACAACGTGAATCATCCAGGTCTTGAGCATTGGAATTAAAGATCAATCAGAACCAGGACATTTCATGGGAAGGACGGACCAGGGCCAAGAACTATACATGAAGAAGTGTCTTGGCAGGTACTAATCCTTCCGCTGATAGCGTGTGTTGTCAACAAAGTAAACAGGCTCAAAACAATACAACAGGGTTAGATGTGTGCAACCAGGACAAATCAAAAGACCAAAAGCTAGAAAGAGGTGACTAAGAACAGCACATTCCTAGTCACTCGTGGCGTGCGTGGTAGCCCAACTGAATACAGCAACCCAGATATGTGATATAAGGAATACCAAGGGGCAAACAGACGCAAAGGACATACCTCAGATAAGATAACCAATTGTCTGATAGTCCTTGTCGCCGCTTCGACCGCTAGGTGCGTGTATTCAGAAGACTTAAGCAAGCAGTCGACGAGAAGCTAAAGCCTGTCAAGGGATGACAGAGACAAGGAGGGGGAGAGTGTTGCGGAGCAAAGAAGCACAAGTGAAGAGCCCCAAAATTTTCAAATTAATGGGCATGATTTTTCTTCTTCAAAACATTCAGAGAATTCCCTCAAGCCATGTAAATGCACTAGAGGAGTCCTCTAGTGGCATAATCCCATCTTGCTGTAAAATATCCCTTGTAAATTAGCAGGAAATTCACTTTTAGTAATAAAATGCCGGTCTCTTGTGTGAAAGGACCAAATTTAGGGCACATGTATATAAGTCACTTGGTGATTCTTTGTAAGTACTTTTTGCTATGGTGAACAAGGAGAACTCTTGAATCTCGAATTTGCCTCTTTCCTGCAGATTTCCATCTTCTCTTTGATCTTCTATGTGTGTGTAATGCTTGGAATGTGTGTAGGACTGTTGTCTACCCCTCCCCACTGTTTTTGAGCTACTATGGTGTGTGTGTGAGCTTGTAGGAGTTGTGGCGTGAGTGTGGGTACTTCTCGCCATTCACTATTTTGGTCATAACTTTAAAGAGGGTTGTCAGAATCCCAACGAAGCCACTTCCAATAGATGTGTCTCGTCGAGAGCTTCAAAACAAGTACCCTATTGACTATATTCAGAGCTTGGAGCTGAGAGAAATCCTCGATTTACTGAAAACTGCTGTAAATGGTATCGCGGCAGACATTTTCAGTCTTTCAGTGAGTTTGAGAGGTGGATTAGTCTTTTCTCATGCATGTCAGCTGAAGCACTTCATTTTCCATTATTTGTGCACATGTCTTCATAGACTTGGTTAGGTCGTTTGATCGGATTGACATATAAGCGTGTGTCAATTTCCCACTATATGCACTTGTGTTGCAAATGAGGTTTAGTCTCTTTGGCACAACTCCTTGAGTCTTCTTGACTTAGGTACACACCCCCTGATCAACCACAAGAGTAGGCGGCTCATAAGAAGAGAGGATCAAAACTGACGATGAAGATGGTGATGTTGAAGCTAGTCAGGACAGCCACGGCTCTCAAGAGGATGTGCAGAATGACAAACAAGAACAGCAAATCGAGGCACAAGGTGAAACAAGTACACACAAAGATGGCACGTTCGAAGCTGCCACCTACACTTTGGCAATCAAGATCCTCTATCACACTATACAGGTCGTCTAGGCACGCAGAGAACTTTCAGAAGAAGAAAGTCAAGCAATTCTAGAACAAGAATTGGCTACAGGAGGGTTCAAAGAAGCTTTCATTCAAGACTTTAGGGAATTACTGAAATCAGTTGGCACCAATGAATCACTACAATATCTGCAACAAAAGCCACTACCAAAGTTTGACCCATGATGAATTCATTTACTATCCAAGTCGGGTCAGTATATTCACGTACCAACAGATGCCCACTCTTCACACCATGCCAAGAAGACACAACTTATTCCAGAAGACCCTCTAGAAGAAGCGACCATAGTCATCAACTCCCTGCCTCATCCTTCTACTGTAAATCCCACTACCATCATCTATGTAAACACCACTCCACCTGCTCCTCTTTCACCTCCCGCCCATCTAGCTTCTCCGGTACACCCCACCTCTCCTACACTGTTCACATTCATCAATAATGCTGTCGTAGAAGCCCTCGTTGCCTCAACCCTGCAAACCCTTCCCGCAACCCCCCAACCTATCCTTCCCCCCCTAGCTCCCACCATTCCTCCCAATCCATTTCTCACTCCATCCTTTCCTTCTTTCCCCATCCCTCCAAGACCTATATTCCCATTTCCCCCTCCAATGACTTTCTCACCCGTTTCACCTCCCCGCCCCACTATATTCCCTCTCTCCTCCCCTCTCCACCAAGTAATACGGGAACCCCAATCTATAATTTATTTATCAACCTTTGTAAATCCGGTATTCACACCCACACACACTCACACACCCACTATCACACCACTCTTGTCAGTCACTACACTCGACACCACGTCCAGTGACATGGATATCTCACCACCCACTGCACCACCACTTACCTCACCTCTTTCACCACCCCATTTAGACACGCCCCACTTCTCCACGCTCACCATTGCATCCACCTTCCCATCCCTCTTTCCCCTTCCCCTTGCGTCAACACCCACACCCACAGCATCTTCACTCACTCCACCATTAATATTGTCACCCACAATCGACACCACTTTTTGCCAGATGTTTTCTTGCATGACACAAGTTCAAGATGAATTCGCATCTCTCGGGACCAGCTACATCACTACAGCGAACAACTACAGATTTATAGGTGCAATTAAACTCTTTAACCATCAAGAACACCTCACTTAACGCGCGATATCAAGAGCTATGCGAAGCCTACCATACCCTCAAAATAGAAAGTGAACAGAAGACAAAGGAAGCCATTACTGATATCGACAACCTATTACGGGTGAATTGTCAATTATTTTGGCACAAGATGGTAATAAAGTATCACCCGTAGTTACTACTTTTGGACCTGCTCAAACAGTCAAAAATGCGACCCTCACTTGGAATATGGGACTATTACGATGCCACCTCGTAGTGGCCAAGGAAGAGAATCAAAGATTGCAAGAACAGAATAGAGAAAACCTTGAAGCAGCTCTGGATCAACCGGATGAACCTCTGAGTCCTAACCGCTTTAAAGCAGTACCATCAGAATCCATGTAGATATTATTAGAAGATCATGCCAGACTCTTAGAAGATTATGACAAGATGAATGAAGCATATTAGAAACTCCAAGATGACCATAAAATGCTACTGTTGTGCATACCTATGCAACACCCACCACCAGCTCGTGAGGTCACACCTCCAAAGATCATAGAGGAACTCAATACTTTACGTGCTCAGGTACTTACTCTTCAAGTGTAGATTGTTATTTTCTCCGAGCCGCCTAGGCTTTATTCCCCATCTGAACTCCCAAATGACGAAGAAACTGTGTCTATCCCGGTGGAGGAAACTTATGAAGAGGCCTACGAACCACAACCCATCCCAGGTGGACGTGTCATGGCTGAAGGCCAAGACACTTTTGAACTCACTACACCCGCATGGATGAAGTCAGTAGAAGAACTTGGATAGACCCACTCAGCATGGGTGGAAGCACAATTACATGCCATGGCTATGATAGAGGAACGCATTTTACAATCACCTTACTTCGCTCACTTGGCGCCTCGCAGGTATATCTCAGGCCATGAGCTTCAATATAAACTATATTTCATGCTAATGGCCGAATATCAATTGGAAATTGAAAAGGAGACGAGCAACAAACCATCACATGCCACTCAGTTCGAGCCTGATGACTTGCCACCAGAAGCACAAAAAGGTAAAATCTTTCAACCAACTTGGCGCCAGGAGTTGTTACAACAATATCCAGAAATGATGAGCACATGGGTCAAGGCACCCTTGCATTTGAAGTATGACCCATGTTGGGGACCTATGCCAAGACCCCGCTCCTGGAAGGCATTCACAATCAAAGTTCAGAATAATAAGCAGTGCCAGGACTGGCTTAATTATCCTTATTTCACTCCACCTCGCGGACCCCCATAGTTGGATACATGGTGGCCATGATTCACCACTGGCTCCCATGCTTACACCGCATGGATGATGTTGCCGCACATATGACTGTCAAAATATTTGATATGATGCAGACTGTATTTAAAATCTTTAGCCACATCAAAGCACCGCATGTTAACACCCTGGGATTTGAGCATGGTTATCAGGATTTAGCATATGATATGAGCATGACACCATCGCTCCGGGTGTTTTATGCATGGCACTATCGAATCAAGTACTTTCCAGCTTGTTATAAGACCACATTTGAAGAGATGTTTACCACCATTTTGGGAGTACCATTCTGAGGTTTTCATAAGCACGCCCACACACCTACTTCAATTATTTGCCTGTCAACAACTCTTTTACTCCACACACTACCGACTTCTGCCACCAGATGAACCTCAACCCATAGATTGGGAAAAACTTGAAGTTGATCTTGCACGAGGTATTTGCATCGCGGAGCACACCCTCGCTCATGACCTCCTACAAAACTATACCCGACAGACCCTGCAACAAGGTTCTGTCAAGGACGACAAACGCAAGAGGGAGGGGGTGTTGGCAGTAGCCAAAGGCACAGACGATGAGAAAGCATGTGAAGGTGGATCATGACGAAGTAGTGGGGAGCCAGGCGGTTTATTTTATCCAAAGAAATTTATTTGATAATACTTTTTCAAAAATCACAACAATGATTTTCATCACTCTTGTACCATATATAACATAGAAGCACACATTTTTGGAACTATATGCTCCATCTTGTGCAAGCCGAGGAGTCCTTGAGCTTGACGAGCTTAGGTAGAACGAGAATACCAATTTTGGCTATTTTTAGATCTCATTTAGACCTCCAAATAGTACCTAGAACCTATTTTTTAACTATGTCAAACACTAGATGTGAAACCGATCAAAACTAGTCTAAAAACTAAAATTGAGCTAGAGAGCTCATTTTTGAGGTTAAATAGTGTTAGCTTGTATGAGTAGAGAAGAGCTTGAGCTTGTAAGAGTGTTCTTGAGTAATAGAATCTACTCTCAACTTTCCATTGTGTCTTGCTTGTCTCTTCCCTGTGTGTGTATGTGTGTGTGCATTTCTATGCTTCTCATGTTCACTCTCACTACATCTCACATTCACGATCTTCATATCACTCCTATCTCTTCTACGGATTAACATTAAGGAGGTGGAGCTTCTTAATGTGGTGCTTACCATTGTGCTAGAGCAACAAAAGCTAAGGGACCATTCAACAAGGTCAAGAATGCTAGTCACAACTCTAGCAATAATTCAAAACAAGGGTCCAGAAATTCATCCAAGAAGTTCAACTACAAGTATTGTGGTAAAATAGGATATCTAGAGAAGTTCTACGATAAGAACAACTCTAAAGCCTCCAAGCACCAAACTAAGTCCTCTCAGCATCAATCTCACTGTTCAAGTGAGGGTATGGACCAATGAATATCCCTTCACTAAGTGAATCAATTTACTTCTTTATCTTAGTAGATGATCACACAAGATATATTTAGGTATAATTTTTGAAGTCCAAGGAAGATACTTCTTCTAAGTTTCACGAATGGATCTATGAAGATAAGAATGAAGCATCAAGATTAGTCAAGACTATAGATCAGATGGAGGTGGAAAATTCATCAATCACAACTTCGACAATTTCTTAAAGAAAAAGGGCATCAAGAGGCAATTCAATCACCTTATACACTCCATCCTAGAATGGAATAGTTGAAAGAGAGAGTGGAAGCATCATGGAAATGGCATGAACTATGCTTCACAACAAAGCTTTACCACTCATGTTTCCGGATGGATTTGTATAGACTCTAGTGCACATCATCAATAGAGGATTCAAAATTGCATTAAACAACAAGACTCTGTTTGAAGCCTACTATGGATGCAAGCCCAATGTAAACCACTTTAGATTTTTTGGAAATAAAGCATTCGTACATGTGCTGAAAGAGGATCAACATAAGTTATAATCTAATTCAAAGAACCATCTATTCATTGGCTATAGTGAATATTCTAAGTCTTATAGATTGTATGATGTTGAGAACTCTTGAGATATCAAGCTCAACATGTGATGATCCAGGATGACACGTACCAGTTTTTCGTCTCTCTGACATGTATAGTGGTCATGCCAATATATGTCAGGGATACTTCATTGAGCTTTATTAGATTTATTCTACCGAGAGTGATGGCACATTTGTTCCTTGCCAGCTCACTCATTCATGGACATTAGGTTTTTCCTTATGTACTGATCTTTATATATTGCACTTGTTGTATTCTTGTTTTTAGGTCATTCTTGTACATTCCTTTTTATGTAATAGAAGAAGAAGAAGAAGATCATTCTTCCTTGCCTCAATATGTGTGTGTGTGAGCTCTCTTCCCTATCTCCTTCCTTATGACATGGTATTAGAGCCAGCATGGCTCTAGAGAGCTCATGGAGAAGGTGATGGTGAAGAGTACCTCCGTTTCAAGCCCGCAAGGTGGGGCCCATAGAAAAACCAGATCAGTTTCAGAAACTGTAACTTGCGTCGTGTTTGGCAACACTCATATATTCCAAATCCAGAATTTCAAGCGATTCCGTGTACTGTTGATACACGAAAACTGTGTTTTTTTTAGATCGAACTGTCATGTCATAGTGCAATAGTGTTCAATCAGAAGTGCTGCTTGTAGTGGTTTGCAGTGTTGTGTATTGTTGCAGAAATGGCAAACACAGATGGAATGAGTCAGCTTATGAGTGATAAGCTAGAAAAGAACAACTTCCATGCTTGGTGATTCAAAATGACAAATTTCCTAATGGGAAAAGGCTACTGGAAGTACATCGAAGGAGAGAACGAAAATGCTCCACAATTGCCAGAGAGGAATCAGAGTGCAAAACAGACACGAGCATATGAGGAATGGAATCAAGGAGCACGAAAGGTAATGTATTGGTTATCTGTTAGCATACAGGCTAGCATGATTGGGCACATACAGGATGCCAAGACTCCAAAAGAGGCTTCGAACAGTTTGGTCACATTGTATGAGACCAATACAAAGGCACGGAAATTGCAACTCAAGAACAAGCTGCATACCTTGGAGAAAAAGAGCATGTCAGTAAGTGACTATACCCTGAAAATCAAAAGCATATGTGAGTCACTTGCATCTATTGGAGTGAATGTAAATGATGATGATAAGGTGGAAGTATGCCTTCGTGGTTTAGGAGCTGCATATATGTAGTTTAGGACTTCTATACAAACAAGGGAAAATATTCCAAATTTTGATGATCTCGTATCTATGCTGATTATTGAAGAAAAGAATCTTGGTGAGGATTCAAACTCCCAAGGAAAGCCTAGTTCTGAGCAGGTATTCTACGTTGGCAGAGGAAGAGGTAGAGATAGAGGTTTTGAAAGTGGAAGAGGAAACCGTAACCAACACCAAGGTTAACAATAGAATCATGCAGGAGGAAGAGGACAGTTTTGAGGCAGGGGGAGCCAAAGAGGTCGTAGAAATTTCCAAAGAAATGATTCAGGTAATGATAGTAAAGGATGCTGGAATTGTGGTAAACCTAGACACTTTGAACGTGATTGCAGGTTAAAAAATCAGAATAGTAGAAGGCAGCAAAACAACTATGCATCCACTAGTGCATATGATTCTGAGAAGTTGTTTATGGTTCAACATCACATGATGAATATGATGTCTGCTGGTGTTTCAAAATCGAATAACAATGTTATGTTGATTCAGGTGCTTCAAATCACATGACCAGTCATGCGGAATGCTTTAGTACTTTGCAAAAATTACGAGTTCTTGGATATGTTGAAACAGGTGATGACACATCACATCCTATCGAGCATACATGAAACATAGCACTATCTATGGAGGATGGAAAGGTAAAATATCTTGTTGATGTGCTTCGTGTTCCAAATATAACAAAGAATCTGGTTTCTGTTGGACAAATGGTTGACCAAGGATTACAAGTCAGGTTCAATGCTGATGGATTATATGTAGAGGAGTACAAGCAGGATGGATGATTGGTTGCCAAAGGAAACAAAGTGGGTAGGATGTTCACCTTAAATGTGAAGATTCTTGAAATGAATGCAGCCATGTTTGCAAAAGGTGCAGGAGTTATTGCTGATATAGAGATCTGGCACAAACGAATTTGACACGCAAATCTACAAAGGCTGAAACTGATGCAATCAAAGGAGATTGTCCATGGACTACCAAATTTCAAAGTTGAAGAAATGCAAAAGGTATGTGAAGCATGTCAATTTAATAAACATTCAAGAGCATCATTTCCAAATGACAAGCATGTTAGTGAGAATGTACTAGAAGTAGTACATACAGATGTTTGGGGTCCAATAAAGACCACATCTATGGGAGGTTGCAGGTTTTATGTTACTTTCATTGATGACCATACACGCAAAGTATGGGTATATTTCATGAAAGAGAAGAGCGAGGTGTTCACTCAGTTCTATAATTTTAAAGTTATGGTGGAAAAGAAGACAAGGAAGTACATTCGGACATTAAGATCTGATGGAGGAGGTGAATACATGTCAAATGAGTTCAGCAGTTTTCTAAAAAATCATGGAATTCAGCATCAGTTTTCATGCAGGTACACACCACAACAGAATGGTGTTGCTAAATGCAAAAATAGACATATTGCAGAAATAGCAAGAGACTTGATGGCTGAGAAGAACATGCCTCATTTTTATTGGGCAGAAGTTGTGCATATTGTTGTATACATCATGAACAGAACTCCGATTACTGTTGTACATCAAGTTACACTTGAAGAGAAGTTTATATGTAAAAAACCAAACTTAACACATCTAAAAGTTTTTGGTTGTATTGAATATGTACATGTCCCAGATGAATTGAGGATGACGCTTGATCCAAAAGCAGAAAAGTGTGTCTTCATTGGATACTCCCTTGAGCAAAAGGGATATAAATGTTATAACCCACTCACACGACAGGTAAAGGTGAGCAGAGATGTGGTATTTGATGAAATGTCAAGCTTCTATGCAGATTTCAAAGAAGGACTGAATCTTGAACCAAATGACAAAGAAAATGTTGAAAAATCAAGTGTAGAATCTCAAGTTTTGAGTGGACCGGATGCATCACCAATCAAAAGTTTCAACTCAAATCCATGGAGTGGAAGATTGCATGGAAATTTTAGTCCAGCAAATTCATCAAATACATCCAAGAAAGGTAAAGAAAAGATTTTTGCTGGTAGTAAAACATGTGCAGGTTTTGAAGACATTGATGGAGATTCAAGCGGTTTAGAAAAGAGTCTTGATGAGGAACTTGGATTGCCCTCTGTGCAGACTCTAGGAGTAAGAAGGGCACATGCAGATGATACAAGGAGAAGTGACCCAGGACCAAGAAGATCTGGGAGGATGCAGAATTCAGTGCAACGATTGACATATGACAGTTATATGGCTTGTCATTGTGCCTACATGACAAAGGTAATACAAGATGCTGAACCTTCTTGTTTTGAAGATGCAACTGGAATTGCAAATTGGGAAAAAGCTATGGATGAGGAGATGGCTACACTTTATGGAAATGATACATGGAAGCTGGTTCCATTGCTGCAAGGAAAGAAACCCATAGGCTGCAAATGGGTTTACAAGGTAAAGCATAATGCTGATGGTAGCATAAGAAGGTATAAAGCATGATTGGTACCTAAAGGATATGCACAGACATATAGCATTGATTATGAGGAAACATTCAGCCCTGTACCTAAAATCTACTGTCATAACACTTGTTGCATTAGCTACAGCAAAAGAATGGACTTTGCATCAAATAGTTGTGAAGAATGCTTTCCTACATAGTGAGTTATAGGAAGAAGTATATATGGACCAGCCACAAGGATATGAAGATTCAAAGCATCCAAAATATGTTTACAGGCATGCAAGGATTGCTGATTACTTAACCAGCATTGGGTTTTCTATGTGTGATGCGGATCACTTACTATATGCAAGGAAGGCTGATGATGGCATCACTATTGTGGCTATTTATGTTGATGACCTAATTGTAGGCGGTGATAATGAAGGAAGCATCAAAGAGGTAAAAAACTTCTTATGCAGGAATTTGACATGAAAGATCTTGGTGTGTTGTGCTATTTCTTGGGCATCAAGTTTATACATACAGAAACAGGTATATGGATGTCGCAAAGGCAATATGCCTTGAATATGCTGCAAAAGTATGGTATGGCTGATTGTAAGCCAATTTCTATGCCATTAGATCAGAATTTGAAGTTGGACACTACATCAAGTGAAGCATTGGAAAATGCTACTATGTACAGGAAAATTGTGGAAAGTCTTATATATCTCACAATTATAAGGCCTGATCTAAGTTATATTGTTGGACTTGAAAGACAGTTTATGCAGGTTCCAAGGAAGCCACATTTGGATGCTCTGAGGTGCACTCTAACTTATGTGCGTGCTACTTTGGCTTATGGATTATGCATTGTTTTATGAGGTTGGTGTAGATTTGTAGGTTTATGGATACACCGATGCCAATTGGGCTGGTAGCATTCCAGATAGAAGATCTACTAGTGGTTTTCTATTCTCACTTGGGAGTGCAGCTGTTACATGGAGCAGCAAGAAGCAACCTACTGTTGCTTTGTCGAGTACAGAGGCTGAGTATAGAGGTGCTGCAATGGCAGCATGTGAGGCAGCATGGTTGGAGATGCTACTTGTGGATTTAGGTATGGAAGTGCAAAAGCCTATCATCATTTATTGTGATAATCTTAACAGCATACAGTTAGCACGCAACCCTATTTTCCATGCTAGAACAAAGCATATCAAGGTACATTATCACTTCATCAGAGAGAAGGTATTAGTAGGTGATATTGATCTTGTTTATGTGAGAACAGATGAGCAGGTTGCTGATATTTTCACCAAGCACTTGGAGCTGAGAAGTTGAAGAATTTTTTGGAGATGCTTGGATTACAGGATATGGCATTGAGCTTGAGGGGGAGTGTTGAGATATCAAGCTCAACATGTGATGAACCAGGATGACACGTACCACTTTTTTGTTTCTCAAACATTTATAGTGGTCATGCCGATATATGTCAGGGATACTTCATTGAGCTTTATTAGATTTATCTACCGAGAGTGATGGCACATTTGTTCCTTGCCAGCTCACTCATTCGTGGACATTAAGTTTTTCCTTATGTACTGATCTTTATATGTTGCACTTGTTGTATTCTTGTTTTTAGGTCATTCTTGTACATTCCTTTTTATGTAATAGAAGAAGAAGAAGAAGAAGATCATTCTTGCTTGCCTCAATCTGTATGTGTGCTTCTCCTTGAGAGTGAGAGTGTGTGTGTGAGCTCTCTTCCTTATCTCCTTCCTCGTGACAAGAACCACTCCATCACCAATTCAAAAGTTTAATCTTTGATGAAGTTTCAAAGTACTCAAACAAGGATCCAAGTTCAATTTTGAGTCCAACCATCTACACTTCAGAGGGGGATAAAATTATTTCTAAGCAAAATCCTGAAGCAAGTACTTCTCACCAACCTAGAATATCTCAAAGGCTCTTTGAGAAACAACAATGTGAACAAAGTCACTATGTGAATTATGCACTTACACACCAAATTCAATAGACTCTAGCTCCTTCCAACTTCAAAGAAAATCAAGATCAACCTGAATGGGAAGAATTTATGCGAACATAGATGGATGCAATTGAAAAGAACATCACTTGGACACTTGTCCCAAATCCTTCAAATCATCATGTTATTGGATTTAACTGGCTATACAAAGTCAAACCAAATGGTGCTTTGTGCAAGTATAAAGCAAGACTTTTAGCTGAGGGATATAAGCAAAAGCACGACATTGATTATGAAGAGACACTTGCCTCTAATGCAAGTTTACAACTATAAGATTCATTCTTGCACTAAGTGCACACTTCAAATGGCCCATCGACCAACTCAATATCAAAAGTTATTTCATCAACAGTGATCTTCAAGAAGAGGTCTATGTCAAATAACCAAAAAGTTTGAAGATAAAAGGAAAGGAAGATCAAGTATACAAGCTTCACAAAGCACTTTATGGACTTAAGCAAGATCCGAGGGCCTGGTATGACAAGATCCACAAGTTCTTTGAAGCTAAGGGATTTCAAAGGAGCACTACCAATGCTAGGTGATACATCTATCAGAAAGAGTGCTTAGATGCAATCATCATTCTCTATATAGATTATTTAAACTTTATAGGTTTAGATGAAAAATGCATCACATTCATCATCACACAACTTCACCTTGAGTACTCCATGATAGATCTTGGCCTACTTCACTACTTCATAGGCATGGAAGTTTGGCAAACAAATGAAGGTATATTCCTCTCCCAAAAGAAGTACTGCTCTTATCTTATTTCTAGGTATAACATGGACAAGTATGGGTTCGTGTCTACACCACTTGATCCAAACATCAAGCTCACATTGGAGGGCTCTTCATCACTTATGGATGTGCTTGCATATCAACACCTTGGTGCCTCTTCACTTTACCTAGCATACACAAGACCAAATATTGTATAGGCAATTGGTATACTTAGTCAATTCACACATCTATTGGAATGATGCTCATAGATTTCTTTGATACCTTTCCCTCACTCGACATCATGGTCTTTGGTATAGAGGGGGCATGGAACTTGCCAGATATTCAGATTCAGATTGGACTGGTGATCTTGATTTCCAGTTGTCTACTTTTCAATACATATTCTTACAAGGATTCGGACCTATCTCTTGGGAAAGAGATAAGTGGCCTATAGTTGCTTTGTCATCCACCGAGATTGAGTACTAAGCATCGAGCTTTGCACCATGTGAGGCCATTTGGATTTGATGTTTATTATATGGCATTGGTATTTTGGAGGCTACTTTGACATGCATCCATACGACAGCGAGTCAGCCTTGGCCACCAGTAAGAATCCAATGTTCCATGCTTAGATGCACATCGAGATCGAGTGCCATTTCATCTGCTAGAAGCCTGTATTTGAAGAGATTACTCTAGAGCAGTGTACCTCTCAAGAGAACATGGTGCACATGTTTAGGATCCCTTTATCTCCAGTTCCGCTCCAGCATTTGGTGGACCTCTATAACATCTAGCTGCTCCAAAATGAAGCTCCAAAGGGGGTGTTGATGGAAAGATTTTTTCTACCTCATATCCATTTATATTTGCATTAGTGCATCTCCATTTTGTATCAAGGAGAAACTCCATTTTCATTTCATTCCATTTTATATTGTATCTCATTATATTTGGGTACCTTTCCATTTGCATGTACTAGTGTATTCATTCTCCTTCAAGGGGAATTATCCAACATATGATGTACTTTGGAGAGCCTCCTCCAACTCTATATAAGGAGGGCCTCTCCTCCACTTTGTACTTGGTTAGAATATTGAGGTGCCAATTCCATGCTCTTGACAAGCTCATTTCAAGTGAGTTTACCCATTTCTTGATCTACTCACTTTGAGTCTCACACACTTTTTCATTTTGTGAGTACACTCTTCTTTTCATTTTGCTTCCACATGTGTACTCTACATTTTTCCCATAGGCTTGGAATGTGAAATACATATCTATGTTTTAGCTATGCACCATAGTGAGTTGGTAGGTGGATGGAGCCATCTTGGCATGGTAGTCAAGACCATGAACTGCATCCAATGTTGTTATGGGATAGCATTCATGTGTTGTTTGTATATTGTGTCTGTGTATTATGTGCTACGATGTGTTGGTAGATGGGTGGAATAAGCTCGGCTAGGTGGCGGAGGCCACCAGTCGCATCCAATTGCAAGGTAGGTCATTGTGTGAAAAAGAAGTAAAAAAATTTCCCACTTTTGAGGGGGCAAACGTGGGAGGAGAGGGTGATGATCTCCTAGAAGTGAATTCGATATGCATGTGAGGGATTTCTTCAAAAATCCTGACCTATGATAGGTCGATTCATCTCAAGCCAATGCTCAGGAGGGTAGGGATGTTATATGTGTGTAAATGAATGAGACCTTGGTAAGGTGGTAGAGTGGATACTATCTTTGGAGCTTGTAAGTGCTATTTAAGGGTTGTGACAGTGTGTCCATCATCCTAGGGTTTCATATAGGGCTTGACCTGTATCCGTGACTTAATGACTTTCATATGACGATGATGGGGATTCTTAAGAATTCTTCTACCATAGGGTAAGTGTACATAGTGAACAATAGAGGTAATAAGGTGGTATGTATGGGCATTTGGCATCTCCTATCTGATTTTGTTTTGGGTAGCATTGGTCATTTCGATATTTTCCATGTATTTTTTTTCTATCACAATGACTAATTGATTTTATAAGAAGTAGGAGAAAGCACATTACATGTCAAGGCATAAAAAGGTATGAACCTGATTTCTGTGGTTGGGAACATGTTTAGTGTAGTCAAAGTTGAATGAACGAATGAGAATATGTATGATGATTGTGCATGAGAAGAGAGTGTGATATATGTGTAATGGTGGCATGATATGAGGTCATTTCACATATGATTGATTTGTATGTGTTTAAAATGATTGTTCTTGTGAATAGATATAATCTTTCAAATAGTTTAAATGTGGAAATGCGCAATGGTTGACATGATGGCGAAATAGGAGGTATGGAAAATGATCTTGTTATTGATATGCTATGTTGCTGGTTGAGTCACATTTGCAAAATTGATTGCTTTTTGGGGATGATTTCACAAATAAGTGAATGGGAGTATGTTAGTCGATTAAAGTGATGATTTTTATGGAATAACATGGTTCTATGTTGCAAAAAAAATTGATTTTTGATGGCTTGCAAGGGTCAATAGTGATAAACTACAATCGAATTTAGATGCATGGATCAAGTGGAGTACCAATGACACTATTTATTATTTGAGCATATGCTAATTGATGGTAATGTTCCCAAACAATGCAACACTTTTATGCATCTTGAAATCTTGTTGTACTATGGGTGAGAATATCCACAATGAGATTGCTAGACCTACATGATTGGAAAAGAAAATTCTGAAAATACTACAATATTGCATTTTTTTTCTTGGATTGTAATCATATCCATATTTTTTAATATGTGGCAAGAGTTGGAAGCCTTAGAAATGGATGAATGTAGGCCTAAAGGAAAAATATAAGTGCAAATGTTGTTACATAGTGTAGACGACGCAACCAGGACCACAGTTCCAGTATTTCTTCTACTCAAGGTGGATTCTTCATTAAGGAGGTATTCCTTGTGTCACTCTAGCACAATGATAAGCATCAACATGAGGAGTTCCACCTCATAATTGCCAATCCAGGAAGACTTGAGGGTGGTATGATGACCATGAGCAAGTGAGAGTACAAAGTGTGTGAGTGAGAAGCACATGAGCATGCACACACATACACACAAACACATACATGCAATAAGACAAAGAGATGGAACAATGGAATGTGTGATTAGCTAAAACGATGATTACAAAGTCTTTTTCTCACTTCAATTCCCAAAACAATTCTCCCAAAAATGAGCCCTCTATCTCTTTTTATAGTTGTTCACTAGCTTTGCTCGTGTCTAACCTAGTTAAAAAATAGGTTCCTATGCCTATTTGGAGGCTAAAACAAGCCCAAAAAAATACGAAATTGGACACATAGATACATC
This sequence comes from Ceratopteris richardii, assembly GCA_020310875.1. Lineage (NCBI taxonomy): Eukaryota > Viridiplantae > Streptophyta > Polypodiopsida > Polypodiales > Pteridaceae > Ceratopteris > Ceratopteris richardii. Next base: position 145,309,921 of record CM035439.1, read on the forward strand.
TAGTACTCCTCAAGCTAAAGGACTCCTGAACTTGAAAAATATGAAGTTGGAATTGACAAAAACAAAATTTACAATGACATGTATGAAGTATTTCGATGGCGATGCACCACACTGCACTCTCCTTCTCGAGAGCTCCGCGACGATATGCTCGGACTAGAACAACGAGCTCCTGACGCCACACACAGTACTCCGCACAGAGGTTGTACAATACGCAAAAAACGCAGTACACAGGGAGCACGAAGACAGACTTCTTAGGTCTTACAAATGCGGTCGAACTTACAGTCTGTGACTGACCAGGCCACTATATGTTTTATTAAAGAACATATACAAAGAAGTGTCCAGTGGCCATTTGGCCTTTCACATGGACACTAACGGTAACAATCTCCCACTAAAGGCCAATATGGCCAGAGTAACTATGGGAGAAAAAAGAAAGAATGATAAAGAATACCTGAGTGTAAGTATACAAACTATACCTCCCACCTGATGGGCATGTTACACAGTATACAAGTGACTACGTAAGATCAAGAATCAAGTAACCCCCATCAAGTGACAACAGTGTCGAAAGCTATCCTGTGGTAGAGCTTTAGTCAAAGCATCTGCAGCATTATCTCGAGTGTGAACCTTCTCAAGAATAATGCTCTCAGTGGCTAAGCAATCTCTAATGAAGTGATACCTCACCTCAATGTGCTTGGTCTTTGCATGATAGACCGGATTCTTAGCCAAAGCAATGGCACTCTGACTATCACTGAGCAAGTGAGGTACATGCTGAGGCAAACTCATATCGCAAGCAAGACGAGAAAGCCACAATGCTTCCTTACATGCCTCACTTGCTGCAACATACTCTGCTTCTGTGGTGGAAACAGCTGTACATTCTTGAAGACGAGATCTCCAAGAGATAGCACCTCCAGCAAAATGAAAAATGTACCCTGATGTAGACTTACGATTGTCTACACAACCAGCATAGTCAGAATCTGTGTAACCAATAATGGATGTTTTCCCTCTACCTAAGCATAGACACTTGTCCTTAGTGCCACTCAGATATCTCAAAATCATTTTGACCGCTTCCCAATGTTTCTTGCCAGGATTAGACATATATCTGCTCACAACTCCCACTGCAAATGCAATGTCTGGTCTCGTAGCTACCATAGCATACATGAGACTACCAACAGCAGACTGATAGGGAATTTTGGTCATGAATTCCTTTTCCTCATCTGATTTGGGGCAGTCATCCTTGCTCAATTTCACATATGTGGGTAAAGGTGTACTCAATGCCTTTCCACCCTGCATATTGAATCGATGAAGTACTTTGGATATGTACTCACTTTGAGACAAGTATATGCATCTTTTACTCCTATCACGAGTAACGCGCATGCCAAGAATATGTTTGGCATCCCCCAAATCCTTCATATCAAATGTCTGACTCAACTTCTTTTTTAGAATTGACAAATCATAAGAGGACTTCCCAGCAATCAACATATCATCAACGTAAAGTATCAAGCATATCAAGCTGCCATCAGAACATCTCTTTGTGTAGAGACAATGATCCTCATTGCTCCGAGAATAGCCTTGGGACTTCATAAAAGCATCAAACTTTTGGTACCATTGTCTAGGAGACTGTTTAAGTCCATACAAGCTCTTCTTGAGCTTACAAACTAGAGTTTCCTTGCCAGGAACTACATAACCCTCTGGTTGTTCCATATAGATCTCATCTGTAAGATCTCCATGCAAGAAAGCTGTTTTCACATCCATTTGGACTAGCTCTAAGTCCTCCATTGCAACGAATCCAAGCAACATGCGCAAAGTAGTCATCTTGACCACTGGAGAGAAGATGTCCTCAAAATCAACACCATGTTGTTGCTTAAAACCCTTTGCAACAAGTCGTGCTTTATATTTTGGAGAAGCACTATCTGATGTGAATTTCAGCTTATATACCCATTTACATGGTAAAGCTTTCCTGCCCTTTGGCAAAGGTACTAAGTCCCAAGTACCATTCTTGTGAATAGAATCCAACTCACTCTTCATGGCACGCTCCCACTTGACATGATCCTCTGTCTGCATAGCCTCTTTGTAGCAAGAGGGCTCACCGGCATCTGTTAGCATAACAAAATCTAAACCTGGAACATATCTATCAGGTGGATATGAGACACGTGCAGAACGTCTCAATGGTTGCTGAACAGGAACATGTGCAGACTGATCTGAATGGACATTCTCTTGAACATCCCTATGTGCAGCATTTTTATGCATGCTAACCGGAGGACTAGTATCCTCAAACACCACTCTTCTCACTTCAACCTCCTTAATCGGCTGTTTATGTATCTTAGACTCATTAAAAATGACATCACTACTTCTGATCACTGACCGTGTTTCAGGATCCCATAAGCGATATCCAAATTGTCCTTCTCGACCATATCCAAGAAAAATGCATTTCTTTGACTTATGGTCCAACTTCTGTCTAAGATTCTTGGGTATATGAACATATGCTTCACACCCAAAAACTCGAAGATGATCATAATATGGTGGTTTCCCTGTCCATAACTCTTGTGCCACTTTCAGACCTTTGGCAGTACTAGGTGAAAGGTTAATCACATGAACTGCAGTCAATACTGCTTCTGCCCAAAAACCTTGTGAGAGGTTTGCATGATGCAACATAGAGACTACTCTATCTTGAATAGTTATATTCATCCTCTCAGCTACACCATTCTGTACTGGGGTATAAGGAGCTGTAAACTCTCTACGAATCCCTCTACACTGACAGAAAAGGCTGAATTCATGTGAGGTATACTCACCCCCATTATCTGAACGTAAAGCCTTAAGCTTAGTTCCTTTTTCAGTCTCAATTGAAGCAAGCCATTTTCTGAAAGTAGCAAATACATCATCCTTCGATTTGATAGGATATACCCAGACTTTTCTAGTAGCATCATCTATGAAAGTGATAAAGAAAAGAGAACCACCTAAGGACCTAGTGGGCATAGGACCACACACATCTGTATGAACAAGATCTAAAGGCTGAATTGAAGAGTCAATGTGCGTTTTATGCACATTTCTGGTTTGCTTTCCATATTGACAATGCTCACAAAATGAAAAATCAGAGAAAGATAACACAGGTAAGTAGCCAGAACGAGAAAGATTTTCCATTCCACTACGAGATATATGGCCCAAACGACCATGCCAAATACAAGCCATAGGCTGTTCAGTAACAGCTAACAAGTGTTCTTTCTGTGATACAAATAAAGGGTAAAGTGAGCCAACTTTCCTTCCTTTTGCAATAACCATATTGCCCTTTGATATACGAAAGGACTGAGCATAGAAGACCACCTTGTAACCAAGGTCATCAAGTTGACCAACTGACATCAAACTGCGTGATAACTGAGGTACATGGCGTACATTATGCATAGTAAATTTTGAACCGTCAATGAACTGCACAACCACATCTCCAATCCCCACATCACACTGGTAAGAGTCACCAAGTCTCACGGTACCAAGAGACTTTGCTTCATAATTAGAGAACCATTCTCTATGTGGTGTCACATGGAAAGAAGCACCAGAATCTAGCAGCCAGGTGTGGGAAAGAGAATCAGCCATAAGTGCCTCAGATGGCACAGTACTATCAAGTGTCAACACATCAGCATCATCAGAAATAGCATTAATTTCTTCAATCTTCACAGTCGAAGTAGATGGTGCAGGTAACTGTTTAACATGCCCATCAACATTTTGTCCTTTACCTTTAGCATTCTTTAATGCATAACAGTCTTTCTTCATGTGTCCTTTCTTATGACAATAATGGCATTCAATATCCCTCTTCCTTGATTTACTTCTGCTCTTATTCCGTTGACCATTCTTTTCCTTGTTCTTGCTCCTGCCACGTTGTTGATTCTTTCCTTGGTAAGAATCACGAACATTATATGCATCTCCACTCTGAGTGCCAACCATAGATTTTCTACGAATCTCCTCACTCAAGAGTGCTCCACATATGTCATCATAGACGAGTTTACCACCTGGTGCACTATTGCTAATAGCTGTGCAAAATGTATCCCATGATGATGGCAGGGTGCATAACAGCAATACTGCTTTCATTTCATTGTCCATATCCATTTTCTGAGCCTGTAACTGGGAGAATATGGCATCAAACTCATTTAGATGAGCAGCAACACTATCTGTGTCCTTCATACGAAGGTCGTATAATTTTCTCATCAGATATACTTTATTTGATGCCGTCTCTTTTTCATATGTATTGCATAACTTCTTCCAAAGCTCCTCTGCACTTTCACAGTCTAATAATGTAAAGTAAACATTATCTGCTAGGTGCAAGCGAATGGTAGACCTGGCCATTTCATCTAACTCATCCCAATCATCTTCATCCATGTCAGCAGGCTTCTTTGAAATCCCATTTACTGGCTTCCATTGCCTTCTTTGAATCAGCACATCTTTAATCTGATTCTTCCATAGAGCAAAGTTTGTGCCATCAAATTTTCGGATCTCAAAATGGTCTTTGCCCTGCAAGTTATAGCTCCTCCTCGGAACGCTAGCACTAGACCCTGATCCACCGGATGTGCCTGAGACCTCTGATGCCATGATCGTAGAGAACTGAATAGAATGATAATGGAGCTAGAAGAGTCCAAACACCAACAAATAAGTGTATCAAGGAGTAAATCGACCACTATATAGTTGACTAAACCAGAAATCTGGAAAAATTTTGCCAGAGTATCCTCTGCATTATTAGCATATGATCAGTGTCAAAGTATCATAAAACTGCAAGTACTGACATGTCTACCTGCATAGTGAATCATTGACTCCACTGCATATAATCAGTTACCCAATAGAAGCCAACTATGCTTATCGAGCACCTATGAACAACTATCATACATCTCCTATGGCGAGGCTGGGTAAGTCTTCCACCTGCATCACCGAAGAGACCCCGACATCTGGGTGTCTCCCAGTTAAGAAAACCTCACCACGACCCTCTTTATCAAACGTAAAATGCTTTATGCAAAGAACGTAACCGCCATATCAATGCCCACATGGACGTACATAAGCGGTATCCACAGAAGCGTACATGGTGTGTATGTGCTCAATATATGCAGTAAAATGACACTGAAAGGCTGAATCCACAGCCCAAAAACTAGCCAATAACACCTGCAAGTGTCTGTCACCTCTGATGTTTTAGGCTTTAAAAACCTGCATAAATTTGCAGCGACTGCTCCCACCAAAACTGAAAACCCCTCGAGAAACCTGTAGTTTTACGAGTGTGGCTGAAAATACAGCCCCAAAGGTTGATATTTATTGTCTGAGAAGTACAAGGAACACTCTTCTTGATGTTCTTGGACCTGTGTGAAGAGAACTATGTGCAAAAGTACTCCGAAATGGCTCCAAAAACACCCCAAAATTGCTTCAGAAATAGGCTTTAAAAGCAAAAATGAAGCTTTGAGGGACCAAAACTTGTTCAAGGTAATGTCAACCTTAGTCTTTCCCCTTCTTCAAACACCACAAGAGTGTAGCTTAGTGGCAAGAGATTGCTACGGTTAAGCAAGCTCTGGGGGGAACAGTACTGGGATGGGTGACCTCCCGGGAAGTACCGGGAACCTCTATATTCCTTGATCGTTGAGGTCCTCCCTCGCGCGCAGCCAACGGCGCCAACGGTGACTTCGGTGACTCGGATGACAAGGTATGCCTTGGTCGCCACCTTAGTCGTAAGCCTTGGAGAGAGCCTGGGGGGGGGGCGCTTCGCTCGCACAAAAGGAACAAAGCTTTTTGCCTCGAACTGCTCTGATACCAGTGAAGTATTTCGATGGCGATGCACCACACTGCACTCTCCTTCTTGAGAGCTCCGCGACGATATGCTCGGAGTAGAACAACGAGCTCCTGACGCCACACACAGTACTCCGCACAGAGGTTGTACAATACGCAGAAAACGCAGTACACAGGGAGCACAAAGACAGACTTCTTAGGTCTTACAAATGCGGTCGAACTTACAGTCTGTGACTGACCAGGCCACTATATGTTTTATTAAAGAACATATACAAAGAAGTGTCCGGTGGCCATTTGGCCTTTCACATGGACACTAACAGTAACAATGTAGTGATCAAAATCACTATTTTACAAGGATTAGGAATTTTGGAAATTCAATTGGTCTAGTTGTCGGATCTTTGTTGACTTCCTTTCCTGCTTGCTTTTGCTTGGCCTTCACTATGTCTTGACTTTCTTTGATTGGTCTGTCTCATGCTATCTTGCCTTGTCAAGCCACTTGGACCTCCTTGGCTATTGCCAACACCCCCCCTCTCGCATGTGTCATCCCTAACAGACCTTTGTGTGCAATGTAGTATTCGATGACATCTATAGCCAAATGATGTTCCTTCACTCGGAGGCCTCTTGTTAGATCATTCATTAGATCGTCCCAATCTACTAGACCTGATACATCCGAATGTGGAATATGTAACTATTCTGCATGTAAGGCTTGTTCTACAAAAAATAAGTGTAGTAAATGGGTGGGTTTGGGAATGAAGGTTTTTGAGTGGTATTCCCAACACCCACTACAAATCCATCTCCTCAAATGTTTGCTTATACCAAGCAGGGAGGTATTTGATGATGGAGAGTGTTAATCTCCAAAAGAACAAGTTATTCTTGATGTTATAGAACCTCTATCAAGAATAACTCAAAAGCTTAACAGATTTTGGAAGATCAATGTCAAATCATCAAGATTTTATCTAATTGTGAAGAAAGTCATTACACACAAAAGTCTTCTGCACGCACTTAACTCATTCATTGACTAGCCAAATGTGTAAATTTTACTCCAAACAATTCACCTATGTCTAAAATTGTACTTCTCTACAGTTGACTTTGACACCTACAACTTCTCATGCATAGTTCTCTTAATCTAGAACCCTTTTACTCAGATGCTTTTAGCCATAGGTAGATTACCTTCCAACTCAAAGAATGAGTGCTCATTTACTCAAAACTTTACACTGTGGAAGGAGAACTGACCAAAACATTATCATCAAATGTGCACCTATTACAGTCTTCTCTTCTTCACATTTACACATGTAAATGTTCCTACTCTCAATTCTCTCAGCCTAATCACAATTAGGATCTAAAATTTTGTACAGAGGTCACTAAACTATAGACTTAGACTTGTACAAAAGCATTGCACAAAAGAATAAACACAAAAGGATCACTAAGCAAAATATCAAGTGCAACTTTTCTTCTAATCAGGAAAACATTACATCTGTTTGATGAGAGATATTCTCTTCACTCTAAAGTGTCTAATGACTCTTACAACTTGTCATTCATCATCTCTCATACATGCCCCGACTTTTTACTTGTATATATAGACATAAATGTCCTAACTCTTAACCATAACAAAGCTATAAGTGAATTAATTACAAGTCTAGTGTACATGTATATACAAGACTTCATTCTCTAATCATGCACTAACTTCAAGCTTCATATATTTGTCTTTGCTTCATCCTTTGACTTCAAACCTTTGTCTAAAACATCAATTGATGGTTTTCATGCACCAACAGCTCCCCCTCAATCATGAATTGAGGCTTCCCCATCTTCTTTATACCTGCCATGTCTTTGAATCTTTGTAGCTTTGGTCCATCCAAGCTTTTGGTTAATATGTCTACAATCTGATCTTTTGTTGAAGTATGTATGACTTCAATCTCCTTATCAATCATCTTCTCTCTCAAGAAGTGATATTGAATCTCAATGTGTTTAGTCCTGGCATGGAAAATAGGGTTAGCAGCTAGATACAACGAACTCATATTATCTCCATGAATAGTGGGTGTACTCTAAATGATAGCAAAACTCTTCATGAGAGTCTTCAACCATATGACCTCCTTTGCAGCTTCAACCATTCCTTTATAATCTGCTTCTATAGATGACAAAGAAATTGTGTGTTGCTTCTTAGAACACCAATAGATTACCTTATCTCCCACATAACATAGATACCCATAGGTTGATCTCCTATCATCAGGATTACCTGCCCAATCTGTATCACTATATATCTTGATGTTTGTATCTGATGTGAAACCATAATACAAACCTTCCTTGAGTGTACCCTTAATGTATCTTAACACCCTTTGTCCTGCAATCCAATGTTCTTTCCTAGGACAATGCATGAATTGAGACAACACTCCCATTGCATATGCCAAATCAGGCCTAGTTAATGTAGCATAGATTAAACTACCAACCAAAATTTGATATAGCTTCATGTCATTGAATTCTTCTCCTCCATATCTGCTCAATTTGTGATTCACCTCCATTGGAGTAGGTGCTACCCTGCAATCTTCAATTTTAAACTTGATTAGCAAGTTCTTCAAATACCTTTCTTGAGTTACATATACTCCATGGTGGGTATATGAAATCTCCATGCCCAAGAAATATGACAAGTTTCCCAAGTCACTAATCTTGAACTCTTTCTCCATTTACTTCTTAAGACCTTGTATGCCCTTCTCATTTGTACCTGTCAAACTTATTTCATCAACATACATACACATGTATATGAACCCACCATCATTTGCTTTAACAAGCAAGCTACTATCTGCTTTAGACACTTGGAAACCAAGTTTTTTCAAGAACACAAGTCTATAATTCCATGTACTTGGGGCTTGCTTCAAACCATACAAAGCTCTCTTGAGCTTACATACATATTCTATAACCTTTTATCTTTGAACCCTTCTGGTTGTTCCGTGAAAACATCATCTGAAATGAAACCATTTAGAAAAGCATTCTTCACATCTTATTGACATATCTTCCAACCTTTACATGCAGCAATAGCTATGAGAGTCCTTATAATTGTCATCTTTGCCACAGGACTATAAGTCTCATCATAATCTATACCATATGTCTGAGCATACCCTTTCACAACAAGTCTAGCACAACAAGTCTAGCTTTATATCTAGACACACTTCCATCTCCATACCTCTTTGTCTTGTAGACCCATTTGCATCCATTGATCTTCTGACTATTTGGTTTTGGAACCAAATCCCATGTTTCATTCTCCATTAAAGCATCATTCTCTTCCTGCATAGCTTTCTCCCAATTTTCCTTACCTTTTGCCTCTTCATATGTAGAAGGATCTTCCTCTGCTTTCACCATATAAGCATAATCTTTAGTGGTCAAAAATGAAGTATCATAGCTATACCTTGTAGGTTGCCATTTGTGCCTTGCTGACCTTCTGAGTTCTCCATTTCTTGAAGTTTCTGGTTCATCACATTCTATATTTGAACTTTTGATTTACCTTCTTTTGATTCAAAACTTCTTCATCACCTGCATGAATATTAATTGTTCTTGCATACCAAGTACTTTGCTCATCAAATGTAACATCCTTTGACACAAGGAATTGATTTGTGGATGGACTCCACAATCTATAACCCATCTGCTTATCATCATAACCAATGAACACATACTTTTTAGCTTTAGGTTCCGATTTATGCCTCAATTGTGATGGCACATATGCGTACCACATGATTACTTACTTTATTCTCCAAATCAGTCATCAAAGCCTTGTTGCCACTCACGTGATTGCTAAACCCTGAGTCTATGTAGAAGACTCTTTGATCTTCACTTTGTCTTTCACAAGTTGCATTCATAATTAAGGTTGAATCCTCCTTCTTATCTGAAGCATAATTGTAGTAGGTATTGTTGTAGGATTGACTTTGGAGACCTCTACCTGCATTTCTTCCAAAGTAACCTCTACTACCTCTACCTCTAAAGTTACCTCTCTAATTTCTATTACCTCTTCCTCTTGAATTAAAATTATGATTATATCCTCCACCATTCTGATTATTATGCCAACATTCATGAGCTAAATGATTTGTCTTACCACAAATCTAGCAAGATTTGACTCCATCTTTATTGCTTCTACCTCTACCTCTTCTTTGCCACCACCTCTTCCTCTTAGGAAGTTAACTTGGCTAGTTGTACCTTCTTCTTCATTCAATTGTTGCTTGCCTTTTCTTCTTGTCCTTTGAATACATTGCTTGACCTGTACTCTTATCAACCTCACCTTTGACATCCTACTCAAAGGTTAGCATATGTCCTAGCAATTGATTCAAATCTGTTGGTGCAAATCAAGCCTTCACACATTGGCTTAGAACCTTGGAAACTTGAAAGATTAGCTTGAACCCCTTGAAGGATATCTCTACATGAAGCAAGAGCCATAGGAACTCATGCTTATAGACTATTACCATTTTACTCATTTGTAAAAGTCTAAATGACTTGGCATGTACTTGTATAACACACCTACTTGATTAAGTCGTGAGAAATTGATTGATTGATTGAGAGAATATCTCAATCAACTTTTAGGTGAAAGATTCTAAGAGACAGATTTGAATTCAAATAAAAATCACCATCAAACTCCTATGAAAGCTACATTGAAAAGTCGCGGGTTGTTCTTCACCATTCCCGAGGCAAATACTATTGATCATAGAGTGTGTGAGTGCTACACCATAGCCTACACATCTCCAACTCATTAGGCTTTATCTATCAAGCCAATGAGATTGTACATTCATGTGAATTAATAGAAAGATTTACATTCATCATCTCTGTTGTCTCTGAGTCACCTTCTCCAAGTCTGTCAACTTCAAAGCAGCATATCTCTGGATCTACTAAACCAAATCAAGAGTGTAATAGCTCATTGGAGCCAGCTCAAGGTCTTCTACAAGCATACAAAATTTCTGAAGATTTCATTCAGCCATTTGGGAGAAATCCGCTTCGAAGTGCTCACTGGTCTGTGTCTACAGAGTTCCTAAAAAGTCGGGGGTAATCATATTTTTGCTAAACTTATTTCTCAGTGTATGGTTTATCAATTTGAGTGATTCTACTTGCAACTGATAGCTTACTAAGGTACTTTAATACCCCCAAAAGGAATTGTTCCAATTTTAAGTGTGCTGGTCACACTGAGCATAACACTGAGCAGGTGTCAATACCAAAATAGCAAGTATTTTTGGATTTTTGAAGTCACAAGTAGTCTGTTTTGATGTAATCATTACCCAACTCATTTCCAACGTACATATAGCATATTTTGGTGTCATTTGGAAGCTCAAGGAGTCTACTAAGCATTTTTGGATTCAAAGGAGGGCAGGTGTGAAGCAGGTCTAGCAGCACCAACTCATTTCTTGAGTGCATCCAACCATCACTCCCAACAGTGGTATCAGAGCAAATAAGGTAATCATGGGTGATGGTTTCCCTTCCTTCATTGACAAATTGGACAGAAACAATTATCAGGCTTGGTCATTGAGAATGAAGACCTATCTACAAGGGAGAAGTTTATTTGGATACATATCAGGAGATGAGGAATTGCCCTCATTCAAAACCAGAGGACTACCTACAAAGGATGAACATGAGAAGCTCAACCAATGGTGTGCAAAAGATGCTTTGGCAAGATCATACCTTCTTAACTCTATTTCTGATTTCCTTTTACCTCATGTAAGGAATTGCAAAACTTCCCAAGAGACTTGGGAAACCTTGTCAACATATTTTTCATCAAATACAAGGGCCAGAAAGAATCAACTATGGATTGAATTCACCACCCTTAGGAAGCAATCAAAGCAATCAGTTTCAGATTTTGTCACTAAGGTCAAAGACATTGCAGACCAACTTGCAAGTGTTGGAGAAGAGATTGAGGAAGAGCAAATAGTCAGACAAGTAATCAATGGACTAAAGGCAGATGACAAATGGGAGAGCTTTACCACAGCAATGGACTTATACATGGACATCCAAGCACCTGATCTAACAACTTTGATTGGACAACTCTTTACACATGAAGCAAAGATCACAAAGAATGGAGAGCAATCAAAAGGTAACAACCCCTCTGCCCTTTATACTGATAAGAAGGTAAAAGATAAAGGTAAAAGTAAGAAGGTTGATGAAGAAGGCTCTACCTCCCAAGCAAACTATGCAGGGAGAGGTAGATCTTCAAGAGGAAGAAGCAGAGGAGGTAATTCAGGTAGGGGGAGACCCTACAACTCATCACCATGCAACATCTGTGGATTGTCTAATCATACCACAGATGAATGCTACAAGAACTACAAGAATCAGAGAGGAAGAGGCTACTCAAGAGGAGGATACTCTCAAGGAAGAGGCAGATTCAATCAACATCAAAGCTACAATGGATACAACAATCAATACAACAACAATTACAACAACAATCACAATGGAAATTACCAAGGTGGATTCAGAAATAGAAGAGATTACAACAACTATGCAGAGGAGCAAGATGACTCCTTATTGATCATGAATATGACTTCTAAGTCAGGTATCAATGATGATCACTTATTCTATATTGATTCAGGTTGCTCTAATCATGTAGCTAGCAATGTGGCATTACTTTCTGATTTGGAAGAACCCAAAGGCAAGCATCAAGTGCAGACAGGTGATGATACTAAACATTCAGTTGTTAAAGTAGGCAATGTCAAAACTAGTGATGGTAATCAGAATTTATTGAGCAGAGTATTGTATGTTCCAACAATCACCAAGAACCTAATGAGTGTTGGTCAGATTGTGGAGAAAGGTTTGCAGGTCAGATTCACACAACATGGAGCATATGTGGAGGACCCAAGACATGGATTCAGAAGGATAGCCAAAGGGGAGAAATCAGGTAGATTGTTTACCTTTGAATTAGAAGACACAAAGAGCATTGCTTTGTACAATTACAAGGATCAAACACTATCAGAATTGGAAATTTGGCACAAGAGGTTAGGTCACATTGGTGAGAGGACCTTAAAGCAAATGAGTAGGGATCAATGTGTGCTTGGGATACCTAATGTATCCAAGCAACACATGATATACAAGTGTGGGGCTTGTCAATTTGGTAAGTCACACAGATTGCCTTATACCAAGAAAGGTTTTATGCATGAAGATTATATGGAATTAGTGCATACAGATGTTTGGGGACCTAGCAAGGAACCATCCATATCTGGATCAAGGTACTATGTGTCCTTCATTGATGACTATAGCAGGTGGACTGTCTTATACTACATGAAACATAAAGATGAAGTATTTAATTGTTTCAAAAAGTATCTTGCACTAGTTGAAAATCAAACAGGTAGACATTTGAAGAAGCTAAGGTCAGATGGTGGAGGAGAGTACTTCTCCAATGAGTTTGAAGATTTCTTGCAGGAAAGAGGCATCAAAAGGGAGATTACTACAAGGTACTCACCTGAACAAAATGGGGTAGCTGAAAGAAGGAATAGACTCATAGTAGAAACAGCTAGGTCTATGTTTAATGAGAAAAAGTTACCAAATTATCTTTGGGCAGAGAGTGTATCCACTGCCACCTATCTCATAAACAGGTTGCCATCCAAATCACTTGATGGCATGACACCATATGAAGCTTGGCATGGTAAGAGACTCTCTCTGGATCATTGCAAAATCTTTGGTTGTGTAGCATATGTGCATATTCCCTCATAGGTAAGGGGAAAGCTAGACCCCAAGGCTGAAAAATGTATCTTCATTGGTTATGATTTGAACCAAAAGGGATACAGATTTTACAACCCAACAAACAAAGGTTTCAAGGTAAGCAGAGATGTAATCTTTGATGAGAATGACTCTTGGTATGAGAATGAATGCAGGAAAGTAAGTCTACCCTATGATATGGAAGAAGATTTCCCAAAGCTCACCAAGGAAGAATCAATTCAGAAAGAAGATTCAAGCTCAGATGATGATGATACAATAAATCTTGAGGAGTTCAAGGCTTGGAAATCCAAAGGGAAGATGAAGATGAAGCAACTAGAAGATAAACCAGAATCCTCAACACAAGCAATGAGGAGATCTCAGAGAGAAAAGAAGAAGCCTATTAGGTATGGGTATGATACTTCCCTTGTAACCAAGCATTCTGTATATCTTGCAAAGAATCTATTGAATGAAGAACCAGGTTCATTTGAAGAAGCAATCACTAAACCAGAATGGAAGGAAGCAATGGATGAAGAAATGCAGGCTCTCAAGGAGAGTGATACTTGGGACTTGGTACCCAAGAAAGACTCTATGAAGGTGATAGGATCCAGATGGATCTACAAGCTAAAGAGGAATTCAGATGGTACAATAAACAGGTACAAAGCTAGGTTGGTAGCCAAGGGTTTTGCACAAACCCAAGGCATTGATTATGAGGAGACATTTTCTCCTGTGGCTAAGATGCCAACTATCAGAATATTGGTGAGTGTAGCTGCATCCAAGAATTGGAATATGTACCAATTGGATGTGAAGAATGCATTCTTGAATGGATGGATATCTGAAGAAGTCTACATGTCACAACCACCTGGCTATGAAGATCCAAAAAAGGTACATTATGTTTGTAAATTGAAGAAGGCTCTATATGGCTTAAAGCGGGCACCTAGAGCATGGAATTACAGATTGACAACCTACCTCCAAGACCAAGGATTTGTGATGAGTAAAGCAGACACTTCTCTATTCATAAAGAGAAGTAGCACAGAGGTAATCTACTTATGTGTTTATGTTGATGACATCATCATTACAGGTAATGATGTCAATGGGATTAGACACATCAAAGGACAGATGATGAAAGAATTCAAGATTAGTGATCTTGGATTATTAAAGTACTTCTTAGGTCTTGAGTTAGTCTACACCAACTCAGGTATATACATTACTCAAAAGAAGTATGTGCAGGATATGGTCAAGAAGTTTGGCTTGCAGGATGCTAAAGTATCTACTACTCCAATGGAGGTCAACCTAAACCTAAGTGCTCATGAAGGAGAGGAACTCCAAGACATCATAGGATATCAAAGTATGGTAGGTAGTTTGAACTATGCTACCTTGACAAGAATTGACATAGCATATGGAGTCAGTGTACTTAGTCAATTCATGCACAAACCAAGGGTACCTCACCTAGAGGCAGCAAAGAAGATCTTAAAGTATCTGAAGGGAACTCAAAGTCATGGTTTGTACTTTCCTTATACATCAAATATTGACATTAAAGTTTACTCAGATGCAGATTGGGCAGGATGCAAGGATGATAGGAGAAGCACCTCAGGATACATTTGTTTTGCAGGAGATAAGCCTATTTCTTGGTCAGCCAAGAAGCAACCTACAGTGGCATTGTCATCCACTGAAGCAGAGTATAGAGGGCTTGCCAATGCCACACAAGAAGCTATCTGGTTGAAGCTTCTATATACAGAGTGAGGTCTACACACAAGACCACCAATTATCTTTGGAGATAACACTAGCTCTCTTCACCTTGCAGCTAATCCAATATATCATGCCAGAACCAAACACATAGAGGTTCACTACCACTATGTGAGAGAGAAGTTGCTAAGTAAAGACATACAATTGACATATGTGTCTACTAATATGCAATGTGCAGATTTACTTACAAAGGCATTGGATGGAAACAAGCTATGTAGATTTAAATCTATGATTGGATTGCAGGAAGTTATTGAAGATTGAAGATGAAGACTTAAGCCAAAGTGTTTGGCTTGAGGGGGAGCTGTTGGTGCAAATCAAGCCTTCACACATTGGCTTAGAACCTTGGAAACTTGAAAGATTAGCTTGAACCCCTTGAAGGATATCTCTACATGAAGCAAGAGCCATAGGAACTCATGCTTATAGACTATTACCATTTTACTCATTTGTAAAAGTCTAAATGACTTGGCATTTACTTGTATAACACACCTACTTGATTAAGTCGTGAGAAATTGATTGATTGATTGAGAGAATATCTCAATCAACTTTTAGGTGAAAGATTCTAAGAGACAGATTTGAATTCAAATTCAAATCACCATCAAACTCCTATAAAAGCTACATTGAAAAGTCGGGGGTTGTTCTTCACCATTCCCGAGGCAAATACTATTGATCATAGAGTGTGTGAGTGCTACACCATAGCCTACACATCTCCAACTCATTAGGCTTTATCTATCAAGCCAATGAGATTGTACATTCATGTGAATTAATAGAAAGATTTACATTCATCATCTCTGTTGTCTCTGAGTCACCTTCTCCAAGTCTGTCAACTTCAAAGCAGCATATCTCTGGATCTACTAAACCAAATCAAGAGTGTAATAGCTCATTGGAACCAGCTCAAGGTCTTCTACAAGCATACAAAATTTCTGAAGATTTCATTCAGCCATTTGGGAGAAATCCGCTTCGAAGTGCTCACTGGTCTGTGTCTGCAGAGTTCCTAAAAAGTCGGGGGTAATCATATTTTTGCTAAACTTATTTCTCAGTGTATGGTTTATCAATTTGAGTGATTCTACTTGCAATTGATAGCTTAATAAGGTACTTTAATACCCCCAAAAGGAATTGTTCCAATTTTAAGTGTGCTGGTCACACTGAGCATAACACTGAGCAGGTGTCAATACCAAAATAGCAAGTATTTTTGGATTTTTGAAGTCACAAGTAGTCTGTTTTGATCTAATCATTACCCAACTCATTTCCAACGTACATATAGCATATTTTGGTGTCATTTGGAAGCTCAAGGAGTCTACTAAGCATTTCTGGATTCAAAGGAGGGCAGGTGTGAAGCAGGTCTAGCAGCACCAACTCATTTCTTGAGTGCATCCAACCATCACTCCCAACAAAATCAGGAGTGAAATGATCTAGTGACAATTTAGTAGACAAAATTGTTGATATATTTAGGTAGTGATGTGTGTGAACACTCTAGGACCATCGGGGCACTTTTTTCCCTCTTTAGGAGGTTTTTTTCCCCCGGCTTGTATATACGCCTATTGCCCTAATGGGCTACTTATCTTTGTACATTCTCTAGTAATACATTCAGTATTGTGTGTTGTGCTCCAAGCTTCTTCTTCCTCCTTGTGCTGTTCGCGTGCTTCCGCAGACGTCTAACTCCAACAATTGGTATCAGAGCAGGTCGTCGCTTCATCTAGGGCGCCGTCGACACTCCTCCGTTTGCAGTCTCAAAATCGCACGAATTTTGGTGAGCATACTCAGCATGTTTCCGAGATCAAAACGGCTTCACTTTGTGGTGTCAAAATCGCGATCTGAGCTCGTTTCGACCTTCGAACGCGCTATCGCAATGCTTGTGCAGGCTATTTTGTCTTTTTGTGCCAAAGGTATATACCAATTTCTGTTCGCCAGTTTAAGCATCTCAAAGTCTTCTATAGGTCTAGCAGAACTCGTCTCGGCAATTTTGTTCAACTTTTTGAGATACATTCAATTTTCTGCATCAAGGTATTTTAGTCACCGGCCATGGCTGAAAGCAGTGATGTATTCCATATGTTGGCTATCGAGGATAAGTTGGATGGTACCAACTACCCATTATGGGCTTATATGATGCGACATGTATTGGTTGCAAAAGGATTGTGGAACATTGTGCAGGGTGTTGAAAGACGTCCTTTTACACCTGTAACAACAGGTACTGCAAATACAGGTGCTAAAGCTGATGAAGATGGTGTCGAAGATGATATTGTGCAGATTCCTGTTTGTGCTACTGTTTCTGCTGCACCTACTGTAGAGTAGATTCGTTGGGATGGCAGAGATGCCCAGGCACATGCATTGATAGCTTTGTCTGTCAAATATGCCATTATTCCTCACATTCGCTCTTGCAGAACAGCTAAGGATGCTTGGGATACACTTACCACATTGTACCAAGCTAGGAGTGAGGCTCGTGTTGCTTACCTCCGAAAACAATTGGAGAGTGAGCACATGAATGAAGGTGATTCTATGGACAGTTTGCTAACGAATATCAAAGACTTGAAGGAACAATTGATTTCTACTGGTGAGATTATACCAGATAGCTCACTTATGCAGACCATTCTGAATGGTCTTCCTGATTCATATCAGAATTTTGCTTCTACTCTTTGGTTGATGATGAAAGGCAATCCAAATGCCTTATCATTTGAGGAGTTAGTCTCTGTTCTGTTGCAGGAAGATCAGTCCAGGCAAAACAGGTCCATTATGCGAGTTGCATATCAAGATTTCCTGGCTAGTCAGAAGGGCAAAGGAAAATGGAGCTCTTCAACTAGTAAGCAGAAATCTGCTAATTCTGCATATTCGAAGAAGGAAGATAAAGATGAGAAGAAATCAGAAAAGCAGAAATTGTTTTGTAAGTATTGTAAAGGGAATGATCATATCAAAAAGAACTGTCCAAAACTGGCTGCTAAAGAGGCAAAGAAGAAAGAGGCTGGAATGGTTGTTGCAAAGGCCTCTACACCAAAAACAGAGTCTGCAAATCTTGTGCAGGAAGAAGAATGGGCGTTTACTACTGTATGTAGTTTTGACCCATCTTCTGATGAGCAGTGCATGTCTGTAGTAGACTCAGATGTTTGGTATTTTGACAGTGGGGTGACCAAACATATTACCTCGTAGCGCAGTTTCTTCTGTTCACTCGAGCTTGCCCCTACAGGGAATACTGTTACATGCGCCAACAACTCCTCTTATCCTGTTATGGGAGTTGGTAAGATCATTTTGACTACTGCTGATGGTAGTTCTTTCACTTTGTCAGATGCTTTATTTGTGTCAGGGATCAAAAAGAACCTGTTATCAGTTTCTGCATTAGCCAAGATTGGCTTGGTTGTGAAATTTGTTGATGACAGGTGTACTGTTCATGATCTGTCAAATGGCGATGTGATTATTGCTTCTGGCATTTTATGTCGTGGGTTGTATAAGCTCATAGACTATGAAAGATCTATTAATGATTCGGCATGTGCAATTCATGATTCTCAGGCTATGTCAGATGCAAAGCTTTGGCATGCACGCTTTGGTCATCTGAATTTTGCTAGTTTGCTACGCCTGCAGAAATCTGATATGGTGTCTTCTTTGCCCAAGCTTGAGGCACCTGGAAAACATGTATGTGAAGGCTATATTTTGGGCAAAATGCAGCGTTCCTCCTTTCCAAAAGATGGTTCAGTTCCGGCTATGCAGGAATTGCAGCTTGTACATAGTGATCTCTGTGGTCCTATGCAGACACCTTCTTTTGGAAATTACCTTTACTTCGTGACTTTCATTGATGATTTTTCCAGGCATGCATGGGTATATCCACTCAAAGCAAAGTCCGAAGTGTTCATGTGCTTCAAACAGTTTTTGGTTTTAGCTGAAAATCTGTCAGCATGTAAAATGGGCACCCTCCGTTCTGATCGAGGGGGGGGAATATATGTCTTCTGATTTTAATGCATTTCTGACTGTACGTGGGATAAAACACCAGTGTACAGTGCCGTATACACCTCAACAAAATGGAGTTTCTGAACAAAAGAACAGGTCACTCATGGAGATGGCGAGGTGCATGGTCAAAAGTCAGGCTTTACCACATAGTTTCTGGCTTGAGGATGTCATGTGTGCAGCATATGTACAGAACAGGTGTCCCACTAAAGCGCTACAGTCTATCACTCCATATGAGTCTTGGCATGACCGCAAGCCATCTGTTGCTCATCTGCGTGTTTTTGGTTGTTTGGCATATGCACTAGTGCCTCAACAACATCATAGAAAATTGGATGATAAGGCAGTAAAATGTATTTTTGTTGGGTACAGTTCTGAAAGTAAAGGCTATCGTTTGTATCATCCACAGACTAAACGCATTCTGGTTAGCCGTGATGTTGTCTTTGTGGAAGATGCTATTCAGCCATTGCTTTCATGTACTAAGGAGACATTTGTTAGCTCCAAAGACATGTATGATACTTTGATGCCTCTTTTTACAGGTGGACAGTCTAGTGCTGGTCCTAATGAGGCAACTTCTCAGCCTTTGCAGGTTTCATATGATGATGCAGATCATTCCATTTCTGATGCAGATTTACATGATGCACTTCTTGATGAGAGAGTTGATATTGAGCAGGCAAAAACTATGCCAAAATGGCTGGTGTAGACTTTGCGTGACAGCAAATTAGATGCACCTTTGTCATATCGTACTCGTTCAGGCTCTCATAGTGCCTCCTTTGCATCAGATTGCTATGCTATGGTTGCGTCTAGTCTCTATGATGAGAATGAGCCTGTTTCTTTTGATGAAGCACAAAATTCAGAAAATTGGATGGCTGCTATGCAATCTGAATATGATGCTATAATGAAGAACGGTACTTGGTCTTTATGTGACTTGCCTCCTGGCAAGAAGGCCATTGGCACTAAGTGGGTATACAAGCTGAAGCGTAAACTTGATGGTATAGTTGACAGATATAAGGCTAGGCTTGTTGCAAAGGTTTATGCACAGGAAAGAGGCATTGATTTTGATGAGACCTTTGCACCTACATGCCGTATGACTACTGTTCGGAGCATTTGTGCACTTGCAGCCCATCATGGTTGGAATGTACATCAGTTGGACATTAAAACAGCATTTCTAAATGGTGACTTGCATGAAGAAGTGTATGTTTTTCAGCCCCGTGGCTTTGTGCAGAAAGGGCATGAAAACCAGGTGTGTAGGTTAAAGAAGGCATTATATGGTTTAAAGCAAGCACCATGTGCTTGGTATGAGAAGATACATGCCTATCTAATTGCACATGGTTTTGAGAACAGTCCAACTGAAAGCACCTTATATGTTAAGCGTGCTAATGATGTGCTTCTGATCATTGTTGTCTATGTTGATGACATGCTGCTCACTGGTCCTATTGAGAAGCATATTGCTGATTTCAAGGCTGATTTGCATGCCTCATTTGAGATGTCTGATTTGGGGCATTTGCATCACTATTTGGGCATTCAGTTTATGCAAGTTGATGGTGGAATGGCTTTGTGTCAAACGAAATATATTGACACATTATTGCAGTGTTTTGGCCTTGAAGACTATAAGCCTATTGTCCCTCCTATGGATACAGGTTTACGATTGAGTCTTCATGATGCTGGAGATGCATTTGATGCTGTTCTCTATCAGCAGGCTGTTGGATGTTTGATTTACTTATGCATTACTCAGCCACATATTAAGTTTGTTGTCTCACAGATGAGCAGGTATATGCATTGCCCAGGAGTCACCCATTGGAAGGCGGTTAAGTGCATCTTTCGCTACTTGAGTGGTACTCAGCTACTTGGGTTGTTTTATCCCAAGGGGGGATCACTACCGCCAGATTTGCATGCTTTTTCTGACTCAGATTGGGTTGGTTGCTATGACACTCATGTGTCCACCAGTGGTTTTTGCTTCATGCTTGGTAGCTCATGTATATCTTGGTTGAGCAAGAAGCAGCCTACTGTGGCCACTTCCAGTTGTGAGGCTGAGTATAGGGCAACTTTCACAGCGACTGTTGAGTATGTGTGGCTCAGATGCCTTATGGCTGATTTGGGTGTTGGTCAGAATTCTGCCACCACTATCTTCACTGACAGTCAGAGCGCATTGGCAGTTGCGAGGAACCCTGTGTTCCGTGCTCGCACTAAGCACATTGAGGTGCATTATCACTATGTCAGGGAGAGGTTCTTTGCTCGGGAGATCAGCTTGGCATATGTGCCCATGCAGGAGAACATTGCAGACCTTTTCACGAAGGCTCTACCCAAGGAGAAGTTTGAAGCTTTCCGCAAAGCTTTGGGCTTACTTCCTTTTGTGGAGTGACTTCCACATAGCTTGGCACTTCCTTATACATGAGTGCTAGCTACTTGTTCACCGCATCACTCCCAAGGGGGATTTGTTGATATATTTAGGTAGTGATGTGTGTGAACACTCTAGGACCATCGGGGCACTTTTTTCCCTCTTTAGGAGGTTTTTTTCCCTCGGCTTGTATATACATCTATTGCCCTAATGAGCTACTTATCTTTGTACATTCTCTAGTAATACATTCACTATTGTGTGTTGTGCTCCAAGCTTCTTCTTCCTCCTTGTGCTGTTCGCGTGCTTCCGCAGACGTCTAACTCCAACAAAAATGAATGGCTGCCATTTCTCATCTCCTCTCAAACGTCAGGATTTGCCTTAACGATTTGTCCTCTTCAATATCTTCATCAACTGCTCCTAATGCATCTGCAATGTCCTTCATCCTTGTTACATAATCTAAAATGGATTCAGAACCCTTCTTTTTAAATGTGGTAAACTCTGCCCATAAAGATGCCTTCCTTGACTTTGTAGTGTATTGGAAATGATCTTCCGAATCATTCCATATATCACTTGCACTTTCAAGTCCTCTAATATGAGGTAGCAAGTAGTCATTGACTCCCATGTACATTATGCTCCTAGCTTGAGCATCCTTCTTCATCCATGTCTTCAAATTTGTGAGTTCATCCCTAGTTGGAGCACTAGGATCTCTGAATTCTGGTTTTTCTTCTTCACCTGTGATATAACCTATCAGGTCTTTGCTCATGAGATGAGCTTCCATCCTCATTTACCAAGATGGATAGTTTTCTCTATCCAATTTCTCTATCGGAAGAGAATCTCCCATCTTTCTTCACCTGTGTAGTAAATTCTTCAAGCTTTTTGTGAATAACAGATGTACCTTTACTTCGAATAAAGCTCCTTTTGATCTTCTTGATAGCTTCAGGCCTCCTTCTCTATCTTTCACTTTAAACTTTCACCTTTTGAATCTTCAAAGGTTGATTTCTATATAGCTGCAATAATCGAGGTCCTCCTTTCTTCAGTTTTGATGATTCCTGCTCTGATACTGCCATGGGAGAGTGTTACACTCCAAAGAACACGTTATTCTTGATGTTATAGCACCTCTATATTAAGAATAACTCAAAACCTTAACCAATTTTGGAAGATCAATGTCAAATCATCAAGATTTTATCTAACTATGAAAAAAGTCATTACACAGAAAAATCTGATGCACTTAACTCATTCATTGACTAGCCACATGTGTAAATTTTCTAACAAAACTTTGTACAATGTGTTGCCTAAAGGTTGCACACCTTCTTCAAGTTAAAACATCTCAAAAGGTTCAATAAATCTTGAGATTTACTCCAAACAATCCACCTATGTCTAAAATTGTACTTCTCTATCATCGACTTTGACACCTGCAACTTCTCATGCATAGTTCTCTTAATCTAGAACCCATTTATTCAAACGATTTTAGCAATAGGTAGCTTACCTTCCACCTTAAAGAATGAATGCTCAATTACTCAAAACTGTACACTGTGGAAGGAGAACTGACCAAAACATTATCATCAAATTTGCACCTGCTGCAGTCTTCTCTTCTTCACATTTACACATGTAAATGTTCCTACTCTCAATTCTCTCAGCCTGATCACAATTAGGATCTGAACATTTGAATAGAGGTCACTCAACTATAGACTTAGACTTATACAATAAACACAAAAGGAGCACTAAGCAAAATATCGGGTGCAACTTTTCTTTTATTGAGGAAAACATTACATTTGTTTGATGAGAGATATTATCTTCACTTCTAAAGTGTCTAGTGACTCTTACAACTCATCAAAACATCATCTCTCATACATGCCCCGACTTTTTACTTGTATATATAGACATATATGTCCTAACTCTTAACCATAACAAAGGTATAAGTGAATTAATTACAAGTCTAGTGTACATGTATATACAAGACTTCATTCTCTATCATGCACTAACTTCAAGGCTTCATATATTTGTCTTTGCTTCATTCTTTGACTTCAAACCTTTTTCTAAAACATCAATTGATGATTGTCATGCACCAACATTTGATGTGAGAGTGCCAGGAAAATATTGTGTTAATAGAGGGGGTCTTGCTCATATCATATACCAAGTTGAAATTACCTTCATTGAAGCCTAGAGCAGAAATGTATGGAGCCTTAATATTTCTCAAACTCTTGAACACCACTTTCATTAACTCAAATATTTTCATGCATATTTGGCTACAATGTTAGGCACATTCTTGAAGCGAGAGGACCAGTGGTGGATGGTTGAGACCATATAAGCTACAATTGGTGGTCCTTTCAGTGGTGTGAAGTAAGGATAATTGATCCAATCTGAGCACCCTTTTGTTGTGTTTAATTTTATTGAAAACTCAAGCCATGGGTGCCTACATAATAGAGGGCAGTAGCACGGATTATATTTAATACATGAGGGTGTGTTGGACCATGTTCGCATCATTTATGGATAGGTCAAGAGTAAATAGGTGTGCCAATTATATAGCACCTTTTCTTGTAGACTCGGGAAGGTCTTTGGTCTTGAGTTGAGTTGGAAACATTGATTTGTTGGCCATCACTCTTTTTATTACTGCATTGTAGTCTACAAGGAGTATAAAATACAGCATATATTGCAATTCTGATGTGGTGATGAGCCTTTGATGAGATATGTTTTGAAAGTAGGCATACTTGAGTATTGCCTTGGAAAGCTTTGCTAATGATTGAATATGAATAACTAATCTTTCATCATGTGTTCTACTAATCTACTCCATCCTTTTCAGCCATTCAAGTGCTTCAATTCCAAACGTAGTTTGACCCTCTTCTACAATGCACCCTCCTAGTACTGGTACTAGCTCATATGAGTCCTCAAAGGTTTCTTCCATCAGGATTTCCACAACCTCTTCTAGTTCATGTTCTACTATGAGAGAAGGTGGTCTTTCATATTGTAGTAGTCGTGCTTATAGTTCATCTACTTGCTTATGAAGATTCTCTGATTCCTGTGTGTTTTGCGAAAGAGGAATGGCTTCTGGCACCTGTACGCTGGGCCATGCTATGTGCTTCTTCAGCTCCTCACATTTCTCTTCTAATTTGGCATATGACTCCAAAAATTTAGCATGTTCTTCTAGTAGGATGTGGATGCTCTCTGAAGGGGCAACTTGAAACTTGGTTGGATTGATGGTTGATCTGGGAGTCCCTTCCATTACAGCTTCTAGGGTATCCTGATTTTGTCGTTGGAGTCTCTTGTTCTCTTCTAGTGCTATTGACATGTGTTGTTGTAGAAGCCATAGGTTCCTTTGTAATTTTGCATTTCTTGCATTTTTATTGCACAACATCTCTTCCAAATTTTGGAGGTCCTCTGTGTCTACTCCATGTATCTTTGTGTTTGATTTTTTGTCTGCATGTTGGAGGGTCTAGTACTTAGCTTGTAGTAGATGACTATCTTCTTTTAATATTTCCACCCTAGTTTGTAGTTGTTGGGATTCATTTGCGAGGGCCACATTTCTTTCTTCTAAGTGTTGATGGTCCTTTTGAAGCTGAGAGGTGGGTGAATGTAGGGGCAATGGGAGGGGGTATGGGAGTTGTGAATGCCATGCCTAAGATTGGTGATGTTGGTGGAGCGGGGATAGGGGATAGGGGATTGTGGAAGTGTGGGGGGAGGGGGTGGTATTCTAGGTGGAGATATGTCCATAGGGTCGAAAAGTGTTGTGCATGTTGGTGCTACCATGAAAGTAGGTATGGTAGGTGCGTTGTGTGTGGTGTCTATGAATAGTGATGATACAAAAGGGTTCAGACCCATGAAGAACGATATAGAGGGTCAAGCGAGGGCTTCCGAAGGGAAACTAGATTGGGTGTATGGCAAGGGTTCAAAGGGTTGAGTAATATGGATCAGTAGTGAAGGGGATCTATGTGTGAGGTGCAGCAGGGTATCCAAGGATGCCTTCGGTGTGTCCTCCTACATTGGTTACCACAAGATGGCCAATGAGAGGTTGTGGAGGTTCAGTCATGGAGGTGTAAAGAGGGTTAGTAATGGAAGAAAATAGGCTTGCTTGGGAAATGGGTTCTTGGAAGCTAAAGGATGATGGGGAGGCAAGGGGCTCAATATGAGGTGGGGAATGGGGTGGAGTATGGAAGATCGGTTTGATGGATTGAGTCATGGTCATGGTTTCGATGGTGGTATGTGCTTCCAAAGTGGCAGGAGGTGGTTGAGGTGATATGGGCAAAGTTTGTACAAATGTTTCATCTATCAAATCGATGGTTGTGCTGGATGTGACCTCTTGGCCTGTAGATGCTTCTGGTCCCATCATAGGTATCCTTATAATTTTTCCTATGTGTTATCATGTGTCGACACACCTTTGATCACAACCAGGTGTACGTCATTGTAACGTCATATGAACCACTTCAATGCAAGTGTCAACACATCAGCATCATCAAAAATAGCATTAATTTCTTCAATCTTCACAATCGAAGTAGATGGTGTAGGTAATTCTTTAACATGCCCATCAACATTCTATCATTTTCCTTTAGCATTCTTTAATGCATAACAGTCTTTCTTCACATGTCCTTTCTTATGACAATAATGGCATTCGATATCCCTCTTCCATGATTTACTTATACTCTTATTTCATTGACCATTCTTTTCCTTGTTCTTTCTCCTGCCACATTGCCGATTCTTTCCTTGGTAAGAATCGTGAACATTATATACATCTCCACTCTTAGTGTCAACCATAGAATTTCTATGAATCTCCTTACACAAGAGTGCTCCACATATGTCATCATAGACGAGTTTACCACCAGGTGCACTATTGCTAATAGCTGTGCAGAAATTATCCCATGATGATGGCAGGGTGCATAACAGTAATACTACTTTCATTTCATTATCCATATCCATTTTATAAGCCTGTAACTAGGAGAATATAGCATCAAAATCATTTAGATGAGAAGCAACACTATCATTGTCCTTCATGCAAAGGTCATATAA
This sequence comes from Ceratopteris richardii, assembly GCA_020310875.1. Lineage (NCBI taxonomy): Eukaryota > Viridiplantae > Streptophyta > Polypodiopsida > Polypodiales > Pteridaceae > Ceratopteris > Ceratopteris richardii. The sequence goes on from CM035439.1 coordinate 145,336,319, forward strand.
TTTTCTCATCAAATACACTTTATTTGATGTCGTCTATTTTTCATATGTATTGTATAATTTCTCCCAAAGCTCATCTGCACTTTCACAATCTAATACTATAAAGTAAACATTATCTGCCAGGTGCAAGTGAATGGTAGACCTGTCCATTTCATCTAACACATCCCAATCATCTTCATCGATGTCAGTAGGCTTCTTTGAAATCCCATTTACTGGCCTCCATTGCCTCCTTTGAATCAGCACATCTTTAATCTCATTCTTCCATAGAGCAAAGTTTGTGCCATCAAATTTTTGGATCTCAAAATGGTCTTTGCCCTGCAAGTTATAGCTCCTCCTTGGAACACTAGCACTAGACCCTGATCCACCAGATGTGCCTAAGACCTCTGATGCCATTACGGTAGAGAACTGAGTAGAATGATAATGGAGCTAGAAGAATCCAAATACCAACAAATAAGTGTATCAAGGAGTAAATCGACCACTGTATAGTTGAGAAAAGAAAAAATCTAGAAAAATTTTCCCCGAGTATCCTCTGCAAAATGAGCATATGACCATTGTCAAAATATCATAAAACTACAAGTACTAACATGTTTACCTACACAGTGAATCACTGACTCCACTGCATATAATCAGTTACCCAATAGAAGCCAACTAGGCTTATCGAGCACTTATGAACAACTATCATACATCTCCTATGGCGAGGTTGGGTAAGCCTTCCACCTCCATCACCGAAGAGACCCCCGACATCTAGGTGTCTCCTAGTTAAGAAAACCTTACCATGACCCTCTTTATCAAACGTAAAAGGCTTTTATGCAAAAAATGTAAATGCTATATCAATGACCACATGGACATACATAAGCGATATCCTCAGAAGCATACATGGTGTGTATGTGCTCAATATATGCAGTAAAATGACACTAAAATGCTGAATGCAAAGCCCAAAAACTAGCCATTAACACCTGCAAGTGTGTGTCGACTTTGATGTTTTAGGCTCAGAAACCTGCATAAATTTGCAGTGGTTGCTCCCACCAAAACTGAAAACCTTTCAAGAAACCTGTAGTTTTACAAGTATGGATGAAAAACAAAGCCCCAAAATTTGATATTTATTGTTTCAAAAGTACAAAGAACACTCTTCTTGATGTTCTTGGACTTGTGTGAAGAGAACTTTGTGCAAAAGTACTCCAAAATGGCTCCAAAAGACATCCCAAAAATGCTTCAAGAGTAGGCTTTGAAAGCAAAGAATGAAGCTTTGAGGGACCAAAACATGTTCAATGTAATGTTAACCTTAGTCTTTCCCCTTCTTTAGACACCACAAGAGTGTAGCTTAGTGGCAAGAGATTGCCACGGTTAAGCGAACTCTAGGGGGAACAGTAGTAGGATGGGTGACCTCTCGAGAAGTACCAGGAACCTCTATCTTCCTTGATCGTTGAGGTCCTCTTTCGCGTGAAGCCAATGGCATCAATGGTGACTCGGATGACAAGGTATGCCAAGGTCTATGCCTTGGCCGTTGCCTTAGTTGCCGCCTTGGAGAAAGCCCGGGGGGGTGCTTGCTTCGCTTGCACAAAAGGAACAAAGCTTTTGCATTGAATGGCTCTGATATTAGTGAAGTAATTCAATGGTGATGCACCACGGTGCACTCTCCTTCTCGAGAGCTCCACAATGACATCCTCGGAGTAGAAAACTGAGCTCCTAAGGCCGCACACAGTATTTCACACAGAGGTTGCGAAATACACAGAAAATCATAGTACACAGGGAGAATGAAGACAGACTTCTTAGGTCTTACAAATGCGGTCAAACTTACATTCTGTGACTGACCAAGCCACTATATGATTTACTAAAGAACATATACAAAGAAGTGTTCGGTGGCCATTTGGGCTTTCATATGGACACTAACGTTAACATCACCTATAATTTAACAATCAATTGGACAAAATTCTACAAAATTTTGCGGGATTTTCTCATAAAAATCCTCCAAAGAAGCTCATTGGTACCATAGAACATGTTGTAGTCCTAGGAAAGGATGAAAAAAAAACATCCTTGGTAAGGGAATATTAATTCATTATTAGTTCAAGGAGGTAGGACTTCAAATTCTCATCCCAACACATCTAGAAGTCTCAACTCCCCTTGGATTCATCCCAAACTTTACATTCACCTACGCCAAACTTTGACCCAAGGCAATCAACATTCCAAAGTCTAAATGAAGGAGGACAAAAAGAAAGAAGAAGTCACATCATAAGCAGACACATCAGTCTTTGGAAAGACCCTACTCTAATACCATCATGAATATTTGGGTGTCAAAGAAATTGTTAACGCATGGTACAATGGCTACAAAGTGACCAACTACTAGATTTGGCAAGACTTATGTGAGACCATTGGAAAGAAGGGAGTGGACTAGATGCAAAAGCACATAATATCTAGGTAGGAGAAGGAATAATCTATGGTACATTTTCTCTTACTGAAGAGATTATTTCTAAAGTCTTCCATCTACTACTAGGAGAGGATACTACATTGGCAAGGCAACTATAGCAGTTATAGTGTATGACTTTGAAGCACCAATGGGAGAACACAGTTACTACATGATATCTCCTATGAAAGGTACCATACGCTCTAGTCATATTCGATGGTTATTGGAAAGGATTTGCATACTACTAAAATTAGAATACATATCTATGGATAATTTCTCCATGATTTTATCCATGGAAGTTGGACCACAAGTAGATATGAGTTTGATTCTAGAATTAAAGTTGATTTGGATGGGAAGAATCGTAAGGATAAAGCAACAGAAATGGAAGTTTACATATGCATCTTGTTAACAATTTACTTTTGCAACAATTCTCAGTACATGTGGTAGATGATATTGCTCAGCAATGGAAATCTTTGAAAGTAGTAAAGGTAACACCAAGTTCGAAAATAAAAATAGAAAAAATAGAAGTGGTAGCAAAAGAAATAATGCCAATTGCAATACTGTCCGACTTTCAACCATCCATATTGGAGAAAGTAAAGTTGATCTTTCTATTGGAGAAAGTAAAGTTGAGGTAAGAAAGGTGAATTTAGAAAGCCTTTGTAAATAAAGAGATTACTAACATTGTAATTTTAAAGGAGGTGGATTATGTTAAAGTTGAAGTGGCATATTCAAAAGAGAAATGTTTTGATTCAAACAATCTTACACATAAGGTGATTATTGCATAAGAAATAATTAGGGTATTGTTGGAGGATAAAAGAGCATTAGTGGATCAGATAATTTTCGTGAAGAACACTCCATCCAATCAAGATGGATTTGTCCAAGCTAAAGAATCTAACTTGGAGTGGAGCAATTTTTCAATAGAGAAAATAAATGCAGTTTTGCACGTGTATGCATGTGTCTATGGAGAACATTTTACTAAAGATCAAGATTGAGGATTGCAAGGAGTTAGAAGATAAACTCATTAATTTGTATGTGAATTTGGAAATAGGGGGATGCTTAAAGGCCAATTCAACTGTGTGCAAAATGAAAAATGCATTGGTTGAGGATGTAGAAGAATTCTTGCAATTAGTTAAAGAAAGGATGAATCCCATGGTGTCATTGGTCAATCATTTCCTACATGGCAATAAGCTCAAAAAAGAATATATTGCGAAGAAGCAATGATATACTACTTATAAGTTGAATAGATAAACCAATAGTGTTGTCATAGAATTTGCAAAATTATTTGTTGACTAGTTACCAAAGCTACCTAGTCCCAAATACAATGAAAGAATATATAGCACAACACAATGGATCAGGTTATATTCAAAAAACAAAATAGAAAGAACACAAAATCAAAAACTTTAATCCTATCTATATAACAAAAATATGGCATTTTTCACCTATACATTACCACAATTGGAGCTTGGATGGATACCTAAGAAAACTCATAGTGAAGATCTCACAAACTTGGATGTTGGACTAGTATTACAAGATCTTAGGGGTTGACTGATTATGCATCGAATCAATAGGCACATCGCATTTTTATAGTTTAGTCCATGGTGCCTCTAACTAATGTTTAGGTTTTTGGTTTGTTGTTACATTGAGGTCTAAAATGGGAAACCTCCATAGAACCCCAATATGGATTATTCTCCCCTCCCTTCTCCCAAGAGGAGGTTCACTCCATCAATTTGTGTTTTTATTGGCCTCAAAAGGTGTTCCAAATTAACTCAAGTGCATGCCCTACTCAACATTCTTCTTTTGACTGACAAAGATCAGCTTTACCATTTATGATTGACTCTTCACCTCATCGAACCTCAAATTTAAGAACCTACCAATGTTGATAACTCTCACTTAGTCTCTTCTCATAACGAAGGGATTTATAGAATGTAGCATCATAGATCACTTTTGATGCACTAAAAAGGTGATTCATTCAATGTATCTAAAAACTAAGAGAGACAAATTAAGCAAGGGAGATTCTTGCACCTAATTGGTCACATTCACATTTGAATCTTCTTCCCATCCATGTATAGAATAACACAAAAAGATAGTTCAATTTCGAAAATTAATTGTTCCTCCAAAAAAAAAAAGCAAATAAAACAAATGTAATCAATTCTACTATGCTTGTTAGAGACAAGGAAATAACCTGGTTTTTACAGTATAGAAACATTGGTTTTCAAACAAGGAAGAAGAGCACAAAATTCATTTCAACCCCTTATGAGATATGAAGTTCCATGTTTTAAATCTAACACGTGCCACATTTACATTTGGCATTATGCATATGCAAGCGAAATGTTCAAAAAACAAACTACACAGTTGTAAATGCATACAACCGAGGGAAGACCATGGAGAAGAAGATAAAAGCATTAAAAGTGACACCAAAGGCCACCAAAATATGGAAACATGAAGATGGAAGACCACCTAGATACAAAGCAAGACTTATCACAAAAGCTTCTACACAAATCTATGGCCAAAACTTTGAGATACCAATAATTATTGTCTTCACAGGGGCAACTCAAGATCAGCCGCATCAAAACCTCAATATTCCTTGAGATGGTTGTCCCATGGAAACATGCACAAACCTTTAACATAGACTTTGAGGAGATATTCAAAATCATCACTAGAACCACAATGACCAAAACTACCTTTGGCTTAAATTTCTTATACAAGAAAGATTAATTTTCCACGTTAAATGTGGAAGTTGAAGAAGGATTTGTGTAGCTTGAAAAAAGCTTCGAACGACTTGAAAGCAAAGGTTGAAAAAGTACTTGAACAAAGGTGGTTTCAAGATGTATGATGGAGGGAATTTTCGTATCTATGTTGATGAATTGATTACCAACAAATAATGGTGCAACAATAATAAATAGAATACAAGTTCGGAATAGACTTCATATTATTTGATCTTTGAGAGCTTGCATATTTCTTCAACATTGAAATCACTAAATATAGATGAAGTTATGTATCTTATGAAAGGAAAGACATGAATGAAAAATGCAAGGTTCAATTGAAGTCGAATTTATTTCAAATCATGTTGCAAGTACATAAGACTTGGGTGAAGGTGATTTATTAACAGAAGCACAGTGGAGCCACTTATTACAATAACTAAGCAAGACATAACATATGCATTTTGTATGTTCTCACGAACAAATGCAAACACCACCATCACTTCCTCACAATTAAGAACATGTTAAGATACCTTACGGGTACAACCATATATGTACGTCTATATGGATATAACGATGGATCGTTTCCCAAAAAAATAAGTAATGAAAAAATCACAAAAGTCAAAGATGAAAAATGTGCCCAAAGTTGTGTCCCTACTTGGCAAGAAAATGGTAGAAGATGGTAAATCCGAGCTAAAAGTTCCAACCCCCTTATTGCTTCATCATCCACACAGACTAAATCAAGAGTTTCATTAGACACTTGTGAAAATTATACAGCTTAAAAAAATAAAAAGAAAATTATGTGGTAAAAAAATACAAGAAGATCTAACATATCGAACATACACCTCACCAATAATCATATGTTTCATGCTATGTCAAAGCACATAGAATATTACCATTTCATCATAGAGTCGTTCATGGTAAAGGAGATGATGTCCACTTAAGCATGCATGGGCACATTGTTAACAAATTCATCATAATTCTGGAAGTTATTAGATTTTCAAAGCTAAATAAAGACATTGGATTGCATGATGATGGATAACAATTCAAGCTTGTGTTGAAAGTTTGCAGGCTAATGACTCCGGTGCTTGGCTTAAATATTCAAATATGATTTGCCACTCCATCAATCCTTGAGAGCATTCAAATCCATGTGTTTTGATAGTCATTCGTGAAGTTCAACCAAGAAACATGTGGCCATACTATTTGAGAAGATTTTAAAAAAGATAGCTACACATATGGACACCCAAGTTTCTTCATCTGAGATTGGAATCCTGCATTTAAAAACACATCATATGTATGCAAAGCTTCCGTGTGTAAAATAAAATGAATGAAAAGAAATCCCTCGCTTTAGCTCATCACCTACTTCTTTCATGCATTTTCTAAACATCTATAGAGAGTTTGATACCTTACTTGTCTAATTAGCCTAAACATAGCGATCTTGGAATTTTACTTTCCTTCTAACTTATCAAGGGCATTAAGATAAGAGCCTTAACATTATTGTCAATTGCAGTTCTAATCCTCTAGATTCCTCTTCAAGTAAATTGGAAAGAATTATATACTTTAAAATCCATTCTGGATTTGTTACTCAGTTTCGTTTGCCCTTAAAAGGTCAAGAATGTTGTGGAAAGTTAAACCTCTAATACAATGTGTCATTTTTTATTACATCAGATTGCAAATAATCAGTGGTTATCCCAACTTCTAGTGCCTTAGATGATCCAAGGGATTGCCTAGTGCTTTTACTGCCCTTCTGAGTTGAAATACTCAAAAATCAACACTTTACTATACGCATGCCTAATTTCCCCCTGCTTCCTCTACGCTGTTCGTTTTTTGTCCTTTACATTACCACCTACAAATGTGTTCCCTTTTCTTTCGCATTTTGCACTGTAATTGTATTATGTTCACCATAATCTAACATTTATTCGTCTCATAGAACCCTTTGGTCCTTAAAATTGGTACATTTCATTCAGTGATAGACGCCTTGCAAATAATCCCTTTGTGGCAGTGGTTTAACCACGAGATCATAAGTTGTACCATTGGTCCCATAATGCGTCGAATTTGAAGCAGTTCCTTCGAAAGAGGAGGGACCATTTGCTAATCAACAATATCAAACTCTTTCAAATCATCCTTATTATTTTCCTCATTTCTAGCAACATTATTCAAGGGCACTAACAAATCAACTGCTTTCCAGGAATAAAAGCACTTGCAAGGTCACAGCCAGCCAGGTAAAATAGAAGTGATGGCCCTACTTGTACCCATTAGTCACACAGTGAAAAATCATGGAACTGCACATCTGCTCATGTCCACATACACCTAATGGAAAACCACATACCTACTCAAGTTCCTACTTGAGTACAAGATTTAGAACTTAGCTCACACTTGAAAACACAACCTTCAGTAGCTCAACCGAAAATTTGATCTTCACGACTGAGCAGATCTCTTATACCTAGAACCAGCATCATTTATCCATGCAACAGGCAGCAGTTGTGAGCTGCGATCAGATAAATCCATCATGGCTTCAAGCTCACCATCTGACGTGAAATACAAGTAGAATGCAGCTGTATAAATGACTCGAGGGAGGCCAAAGCTCTATTACAACTCTCGACGGAGAACAAACAAGTCTCTAAGGGTCAACGCAGAACTTCATTGGGGATACTATGCTATGAAACGTATAGAACTCATGAAGTGCTTTAGATTGATTGGACATTTATACCATTTGACAGTTAGAAATATGCCCTGGGACTTCATACCAAACATTTGGTGAACACGCAGAGCAGAATTTGGTAGCATAATTGTTAGTCTATGTATTTTGTTCTATCTTCATTTATGTGCTGATATTACTTTCTTTCTGAAAAAGATTGTCTCCCTACATGACATATTTGCATTATTATCTTATTTTCCATATTATCAACCCCATATTTCAGGTAAAAAACCTCAGACCAACAAAGAATGACTCAAAAAATGATGAGGTCAGGAAAGTAAAAAATGATGTGAAGGAACTATCAAAATAAAAACAAATGGAACCTTCTCAAGAGCTTGGATAGCCAGACTACACGAGTAACGAGTCAATGCTTCACACATACACACTAAAATGCTAGTAAGGATCATGTATATAATAAACTCTTACAAAGACTCGGACAAAACAGGACAGCTTCCAGTTGAAGGAATTTTCAAACTCAAAAGAATCCATATGCATATTCGAAGAGCAGTTGTATGAAAAAAGGCACCACAAGATATTCAAAGAGCAGTTGTATGACAAAAAGCACCACAAGTAACTGACAGGAACAGTCCGAGTTTCAGAACAAACCTGTAGATTGCTAATAAGAATACTCAGTCGGGTATCAAACTCATAACAATAAATAGATGTTACAGCAATATCTACTTCATGCAAAAAGTTGTTTGACATTAGCATGATAACCACAGTTATATAAAACCAAGAATGCCTGCCATTATTTCGGTTCAAAGGAAAGCAGTACCATTGTGTTCTCAGAGAATGCCTACTCAACTGTCAAATGGATTATATATTTGGAACACAAAATCAGGGGATAAAAAGTACACTGCTGTCACTGAGGAAGGGGGAGCAAACTAAGTGAGGCATCAAAGTAATGACTGCTTGTTGATGGACCTCTCCTTCAAACATAGCACCAATTTAAAACTTTTCTAAGAACTTACATGACACATTATTTGACATTTACTTCAAATAACGTTAAAATGTATATCAATTTGCACATACTGACCAATACCACTTGCTCTATGTCCCAATCACAAGAAGGATATTCTTTCCCATGTGAAAAAATTCAGTTCCCTTATTCATATTATTTAAACACAGAAACATTGATGAAATGTTGTAAATAAAAATAGAATATGCAGTACATGTTTAAGTTGCATTATGCCATTATATAGCAACAAGAAAATAAATAGCTCAAAAGGTATAATTATTATGCTATATTTCCTCGATATTAGACATGTACGTAAGGGCATGAATGGAGCACACCAAGCCAATCACCAGTACTGATGTCTTTCTATCAGGCAGCTGATCAAAACAAGAATAAGAGAAAGAAACTAAACGACCCTAATATTAGGGCTTTCCCTTTGAAAGAACAAATACAAATAATTGAAGGGGAGGCAGGATGCAAACTCCTTTTAGACCTGTATTATGCATATACACCACTCATTTTGGAGAAAATCTAGCCCACTTCCCATACTCATTCTGCCAGCAATCAGTTATCTTGCACACAACCTAGAGGTTGTATGCATCTTTAACATAATCGTATACTACGTTACATCTAATAAGTCGACAGGTAAATCAATAACCCTCTCTTCGCACACAACCTAGAACTTAACACATCCTCGACATACTTGTGTACTGAGTAACATCTAATAATATTCACTTGTAGAATTTATTCTTTGTGACGTGGATGAGAATTAATCAAGATTTAATGTATTTACCAAACAAAGAATCATCCATTCCAATGATCACCAAAATGAGACACATACAAGGAAAGCCAATATTATGAATGTCAAAATTGCCATATAAATCGTAGATGTTTGACAAATGTACACCAAACCTTGTTTCCATGGTACCTCAAAACAAAAGGTTCCTTAAAGCTTACTTGCAAGGTCCAATGCTAAGAAACAATGCTGCGTACAATTAACTCACTGAGCATCAGTTGTGAGGATGAACCTTCACTCAGTATAGAACTTATTTGTTTATATCAGCTGGATACAACCAGCTATAGCAAGTAATAGCAGGTTAGCATTTCTTCACCAGTGCAGACTTGATAATGTCAATAAATTCAGGCTGCAATTTCAAGTATGGAAGTAGTTAATTCAGACACCACAAAAATGCACTATCAAACAAAACAACTGCTAGATGTAATGCATGTTTCTAAATTCTACCTTCAGAGATGCCCCACCGACAAGGAAACCATCGACATCAGGTTGACCAGCAAGTTCCACACAATTGCCAGCATTGACAGACCCTGTTTAACATCAAAAATGAATAAACTCGACGAGAATAGAGCAAATTTGCCTATGATAAGATAAACTGCAAATTTTTACTATGGCGCACAAGAAACACTCCCTACTCATAATCACTAAGGTGTTACAGCACACATTCATGAGGAAAGAGAACATTAAGAGGACCCTGTACATTGGTGATTAATTCAAAAAACAATCACTGCAACACCTACAGTCACTAGACTATTGTCACACATCCATGATGGATATCAACTACGGCCCTATCAAGTTCAGATAAAACCAATCATTAAGCCTGATTCTTGACTAGTGCAATGCCCCCTTCAGAACAGATTATGCAGTTCAGTTCTGCAGAAACTTAGCATCTCATTATGCATGTAGAAAGCTGAACCAGCATATAACAGGTACAGCATAGATACTATGCTGGATTGCATTAATCACCTAGTCCATACCTCCATATATGATTCTCACTGACTCAGCAACCTCTGAGCTAACATTGGCTACCAACCAGCTCCGCAGATTGTTGTGCACCTGAAGAAAAAATAGGTCAATCCTCTTGCCATTTCTCTGCTTCTCAAAAGTAATCAGTCCAATTTGCTTCTAGATAAGGTATTAAATTCTGGAGCTCCCAACCAGAACTACATCAACCATGTGAATACCACATACCTCTTGGGCTTGAGCTGGAGTCGCAACTTTGCCAGTTCCAATGGCCCAGACAGGTTCATAAGCCAGTACAACATTAGTCCAATCAGCGATTTTATCTGTAAGAGTCCACACACTCACAGTAAGTCAATAATTGACTCGGAGACATAGCATTTCTAATGATTGACAAGTAAGATTTTGTATTGCCATAAAACCTGCAATTGCTTTTGTTTGCTCAGAAACTACTGTCATGGTCTCTCCTGCTTCTCGCTGCTCAAGAGTCTCCCCTATACAAGCAATCACTTTTAGTCCTTGGCCAAGGGCATAGGCCACCTTATCAGCAACAAACTGCATTGTCAACATAACAGAAGTGAGGGTGCAGAAAGATAAAGACCACATATACCCTTCCTCAGACAGTATCATATTATAATATTATAATGATAAGTGTTGACTACAAAACTTTCACCAGTGTCACTAAAGGTGTAGAAAACAAAACTTAACAGTAAGAAAAAAAATAAATTAAAATAAAAATAAAAATATGTATGTATGTATGTGTGTGTGTGTGTGTGCGTGCCTGGGTGTGTGTGTGTGTGTGTGTGTGTGTATGTGTATGTATGAATGTATGTATAAACATATAGTACTTTACCTCATTGGATTCCTTCAACAAAGCTCTCCTCTCTGAATGTCCAAGAATCACCCAAGGTATCTCCAGATTGACTAGCATTTCAGCACTGTGCACAGTCAAACAGAGGGTGAGGATACTCATAATATCAAACTGTAATGCTAATAGCAACAATAGATCAGAATTGAAAAAAGAAAGTTCCACAGCATTGACAACAGGTACACAGTGAAGCTCAGATACATCAATTAGATGATATCTAAGAATCCAGATGACATACGCAACATACCTGATCTCTCCAGTATATGCTCCACCTTTCTTTACCCAGGCATTTTGAGCAGCAACAGCAAAATCAGATCGAAGTAGGGCTTTTACTTGAGGCAGGAAAACAAAAGGGGGACTGATCACCACCTCTGCAACCATTCAAAACCATAAATAGGTTTACACACTAGGTCTAACAAAGATAGTATTAGATTCATATAATAAAGTATCCAACAAAATACTTCAAAACAGCTGAAATAGATGCACATACGACTCATTTCACTCACCAACTTCTTCAGCAGAAGGCACATCTGCACCATTGAGAACATCGACAATTTTTTTAACTTCCGCCACAGTTCCATTCTGCATACATACAATTTTTCAGTATGGAAAAATAATTGCACTACAAATAATTTGCCTTTTCACAAAAAATTTCTGATTAAAGGGCGCAATTTATCAGAATAGCTACATGATCTAGTTTCAGTTTTCAAAGAAACAGGAAGATACATGAGGAAGTTTCAAAACAAGAGCGATAGCCAAGTAAATACAGAAAATTAGGCCAAAGTTTGAAAATCAACCTTCCATCCACTCTTTCTCAGTCTACATTAGAAATAGATTACCTTCTTCGCTATATATGGACTAGCGTACTGAATGTATTACGTTATCTAAAAAAAAGTACAATCCATGGTAATGAACATTTAATGAAGGATATACGCAATGCGAAAATAAAGCTGGCGATCGATGCGATACAAGCTGCAGAAAGTGTGATTTCGTCAGAAAAGTGTAGGAAATGCAGAAAGCGTTAGATCATTGGTAGATGCATGGCACGAAAAACTTGAATACATCTCAAAGAAGCAAAAGAAGCCTATAACCTACACGACAATAAGACTTTCAAACTCTTTCCCTCGCGCTTCTATGCTCAGATCATGCTTCTGCAATGTATCTGTAAGATAAGATCAATACTTATAGATTTTACTAAAGTTATCACAGGAATCAACTACATTATTTTTCCATTCAACTTTTGGAACGCCCTCAGGAACCAAAAATTGCATGCCGCAAACGCTTCTGCTCCTGGATATTTTATACATGCTCGAGAAGAATTAGTAACTACGAACTACGCCGAATGTACTGGACATAGCAGATGCGACAAACAAAAGCAGAGGAAGACCACTTCCACGATCAGATGTAGAGAACGACAGCAGAACCCACCCATCTCTCTCTCTCTCTCTCTCTCTCTCTCTCTCTCTCTCTCTCTCTCTCTCTCTCCCTCCCTCCCTCCCTCCCTCCCTCCCTCCCTCCCTCCCTCCCTCCCTCCCTCCCTCCCTCCCTCCCTCCCTCCCTCCCTCCCTCCCTCCCTCCCTCCCTCTCTCTCTCTCTCTCTCTCTCTCTCTCTCTCTCTCTCTCTCTCTCTCTCTCTCTCTCTCTCTCTCTCTCTCTCTCTCTCTCTCTCTGTGTGTGTGTGTCTGTGTGTATGTGTGTGTGTTATGGATCTGTAGAGCTTACACATTTCCAGTTGCCTCCGACGAAGAACTTGCGACCCATGCTAGCTTTGTTAGCCGACTCGTCCTCCTCGTTCGTTTCAAGTGTTCTTCAGCGAACAACTGAGAGTTCCTCACTACTCTCTGTTCCTCTGTTCACCATATAAATTATTCAATTTCCTTTATATCTGCGCAGAAAGCGGCTTTTCAAGCCTCCCCACCATGTCCGCTAGGCTTATCCCATGTTCTCTGGATATTTCAGTGCTCCTTCCATGATTTTTTTTGAAGGCAACAGGAAAATGAATTGAAAGCTGAAAAAAGAAATTACATGTCCTCGAAAGTAGGGCTCTGTTATGTATTCCATGATGGGTATGATACAATTTAGATGATGCTGCTTGATACGACGGCTCTTTCATGTAACTGTGTTCGATGAAGAAGTTAGAAATTTTTGTCTTCACTACATATTAGGGTGCTTCATGGTTGCAAATACATCATGGTCACTTTTTGTGAGTTTGCTTATGTGTCGTCAGTGATCTGAATTGGCTTCTCATTTTTTTGTTGTGGCCGTTTGATTACTTCGATTAAGTTCAATTATATATATATATATATATATATATATATATATATATATATATATATATAGAGAGAGAGAGAGAGAGAACTCGGGGATATCCAAGGAAGCTTGGCGAGATATCCAAGGAAGCCTGTCTCCATTGTCGTCTAAATGCGTCAAACAAAACAAAAACAAAAAAATCTAGCGTGCAAAAAGCCCTCCCTATCTTTTGGGGAAGCTCTCAAACTGATATGTTTATGACATTTTATGACATCATGGATTATCTAAGATGCCCTTTGGATCTTTATTTTTTTAGTCTCTAGCTATTCAAAATGGAAGTAAATATTATTCTATCTCATGGTTACTCCAAGGTTAAGTTCTGGATATTGCAAAGTCCGTCTCATGGCATTTCACCCTTAAGGATACTTCTCTTTAAGTGCAAAAAATACATTTTTTGAATTGCAAGCAATAAATGGGCTATTACAACATTATTTGGGCATTCAACATATGCAAGTTGATGGAGGGATTTAATTGTGTGAGACACACCATTGAAGGGATTCAGGCTTGAGGACTACAAACCCATTGCCACTCCTATTAAGGCAAGGTTAAGGTTGAGTCTTCATGATGTTGGAGATGCGTTTGATGTTGTTCTCTATTGTATGCTTCATTTAATTATAGATAATATGGACAAAGATTCTCATATCTCTTAGATGAGCATATTTATGCATAGCCCAGGAGTTAAACATTGGCAAGTAGTGAAGTGCACATTTCCCTACTTGAGTTGTACCTGCCTACTTGGGTTGTTTTATCTCAAGGGGAGGATCACTACCGCTAGATTTACATGCTTTTTTAGGCTCAGATTGGGCTAGTTGCTATGGCACTTGTGTGTCCACAAGTGGTTTTTTATTCATGCTTGGTAGCTCATGGATATCTTGACTCAACAAGAAGCATCTTACTATGGTCATTTCTAGTTGTGAAGCCGAGTATAGGGCATCTTTCATAGCTACTATTGAGTATGTGTGGCTTATATGCTTTTGGTTGATTTAGGTGTTGTCTTATGCCACCACCACCTTCATTGAGAGTTAGAATGCATTGGTCGTTGCAAGGAACCTTGTGTTCCATACTCACAAAAAGCACATTGAGGTGCAATATCATTATGTCATTATGTCATTATGTCAGGGAGAGACTCTCTATTGAAGAGATCACTTTAGCCATGTAGGATAATGTTGCAGAACCTACCTAGGAAGAAGTTTGAATTTTTTTGAAAAAATTTGAGCTTACATCCCTTCATGGATTGGTTCAGTCCACATAGCTTGGCACTTCCTTATATGTGAGTGTCAGATCCTTGTTCATCACATCACTCCCAAGGGGGACTTGTTAGTTAATTTTGTTAGTGATGTGAGTGAACTCACTTAAGGCCATTCGAGCACTTTTTTTCCCACTTTAGGAGATCTTTTCCCTCAGCTTGTATATAGCTTATAACCCTAGTGGACTAGTTATCTCTTGTACATTCACTCAATAATACACTCAGTGTTGAGCTCCAAGCTTCTTCTTCATTCTTCTGTTGTTTGTGTGCTTCTATAGTCCTCAAAATCCAACACATTCTAACACACATGTAGGAGTTATAAGATGACTCTTCAACTATCGTTTTTACCTTTTTACCCTTATCCCATGTGTGGAGAATGAGTTCTCCTATGTGCAACGGAAATGTGTAGTGAATCCTTGTATGTCCAACACTTGGACAAATAGCTACACCTTAGATATCTTCCTGCTCTCGATACAAAACTCAAATAGAGATGTGCCTTTAGTTAGTCAAAGTAGACAAAGAGAGCTTTCTAATGAGCTATAAATAACTTAATTTGGACAAGTTTTGATTAGGAAACACAATTGACGAAGATGAACTACCTGACCACACAAGTATGCTGAAGAGTTGAACTTCTCTCTCGGATTGATAACTCCCTAAATATATAGCCTTTGAGGCAAATATTTTAGCCAAAGAAAGTACACACAAATATCTTTTCAACAACCTAAAAATCAAGTAATTTGGATAAGTTTTGGTCAGGAAGCTCAATTGACCAAAATAGACCACTTGCGCACACAAGTATACTAAAAAATTGGACTTCACTCTCTGATAGATATCTCATAGAATATAAAATTATTTGAATGATATATTTGGGCAGAGAAGCTACATGGAAAGAGCTTTCCAATAAGCTAAAAATCAAGTAATTTGGATGAGTTTTGGTCAGGAAACTCAATTGACCAAAATAGATCACCTGTGCATACAAGTATACTGAAAAATTGGATTTCACTCACTAATAGATAACTCACACAATATAAATCCTTTGAATGCCATATTTGGGATACCGAAAGTAAATTCAAATAGCTTTCCAATAAGCTAAAACCAAGCAATTTGGATATATTTTGGTCAGGAAACATAAGTGACCAAAATAGAATATTTGTCTACACAGGTATGCTGAAAAATTGGACTTCACTCTTTGACTGATATCTCACAGAACTTAAACTTTGAAGGATATATTTGAAATAGAGAAAGTACATGAGATAAGCTTTCCAATGAGTGTTTAAACACAATAAATGGTTACATATACACTGAGACATGAGCTTCACAACAGATCTATGTACAAAATGATGTGCGGATGGAAGGAGTCTATGGGAAGACAAAATGGCAAAATGACCAGATCCGACTATTGGGAGCTCTTGCCTCTTTCTCTCCTTTTTTAGAATGTGATCCCACTCCACTTTTATAACCAATGGGCATGTGAAGAAGTTTGTGCCTCCTTCTTAACTCACCACTTTCATTTGATTGCCCACTACATGCCACTTACTACAAGACAGATATTGTATCTTTTACTCATCATGAATTTTGACTATACTTTTTTTTCTTTTTTTTTCTCTCTCTTCTTTTCTTTTATCTTTATATTTGGTAAATTTATCCAAGCATAGCTCATGTGAAAATGAGCTTGTACATTTATCTTCAACACTCCCCCTCAAGCTCATTTGGGAGTTATCTTCAACCATGTCCTGCAAATTTATCACATCCTTGAAACCTTTGAGTTTAGAAGCATCCAAGAACTTTGTAAACATATCTACAATCTGCTCTTTGGTTCTGATGAAATTTATCTCCACATCTTTGCTCAATACCTTCTCCCTTACATAATGGTAGTGGACCTCTATGTGCTTGCTCCTTGCATGAAACATAGGATTGCTTGCCAAGTAAATACTTGACATGTTATCACCGTATATAGGGATGGTTCCAACTTGCACTTCAAGATCAGCCAAAAACTTTTTAATCCACATTGCTTCACATGTGGCAAATGCTAATCCTCTATATTCAGCCTCCATGGATGAAAGTGCAACAATAGGTTGTTTCTTTGAGCTCCATGTGATAGGTTTGCTTCCTATCATGAACACATAACCTGAGGTTGATCTCCTATTCCTTTGAACCTGCCCAATCAGCATCGCTAAAGCCTTTGACCTGTAATTCTTCATCAAACTTGTAAAAAAAACATGATTGATTGTATGCTTTATGTATCTCAACACTCTCTTGAATGAATTTAAATGTTCACTTGTTAGGGCTTGCACAAACTGAGAAAGTACACCAACAACATAACATAAATCAGGTTTTGTAATGTTTGCATAGATTAATGATCCTGCAATGCTTCTGTATGTCATTACATCTTCCAATAGTTCTCCATCATTTGAGCAAATCTTTGTATTTGTGTCCATGGGTTGAATGAGTGGTTTGCATTCACTCATTCCAAATCTGAAAAGAACATCCAACAAGTACTTCCTTTGCATCAAGTAGGTGCCGCTTTTTCCATAAACAACTTCAATTCCTAAAAAATATTTCAACTCTCCAAGATCAAAAATTTTAAACTCCTTACCAAGCTTCCTTTTGATATCTTTAATCTTTGTAACATCATTTCCTGTTATGATGAGGTCATCGACGTATATGCAAATATATACCTCTATATTTTCTTCCTTCTTCATGTACAATGAAGGATCTGCACTACTTGGGTTGTATCCACAGTTAATTAGATATTCTACCAATCTCTGATTCCATGCTCTTGGTGCTTGCTTCAAGCCATAAAGTGCTTTTTTCAACCTGCAAACAAATTTTGGATGGTTTTCATCTTCGAATCCAACCAGTTGACTCATGTATATCTCTTCTTGTGGTTCTCCATTGAGAAAAGCATTTTTGATGTCAACTTGATATAATGGCCATCTCCTTGAGGCACCAAGTGCTATTAATGTTGTGATTGTTCCCATCTTTGCAACAGGGCTAAAAACTTCATCATAATATATGCCTTGTGTTTGTTTAAATCCTTTGGCAACTAATCTAGCTTTATATCTAGCTAGTGAACCATCAGCATTCCTCTTTACTTTAAACACCCATTTGTTTGGAACAATCTGCATACCTTCTTTCTTTGGCACTAGCTCCCATGTGTGATTATCTTTGAGAGCTTTGATCTCCTCTTTCATAGCTTGCTTCCATTATTTTTGTGTGCAAGCTTCTTCATATGTCTCAGGCTCTTTGTCTTTGATAACCTGCATCATGTAGCGAAATGTTTCGCCATGAAACTATCATAATTCAGCCTTTGAGTTCGATACCTTGTCCTTGAAGATCTTCTTTCATTGCCTTTAGAAAGTTGCTTCTTTAACCTATTCAGCTTTACCTTCGGAGTGATTACCTCTTCATATTCTTCTTCACTTGCATCTATCTCACTATTTGGAGTAGCACTTGCTTCTTCGGCTCTACTATGAGTTGAATTTGGAGACAAAGAATGACTCCCCCTCCATGTTGAACATTCTTCATTTGATGTAGATGCCTTTGGACCTGAAACCTTTGTGCTTGATTGTTGAACTTCTCTTTGATTTGTTCCTGCATAATCATCACAATCTTCTTCAAGAACCTTTTCCTTTCCTTTATCTTCATACCATGGTCTTAGTTCATCAAAGACCACATCTTGCGAGACTCTTACTTCCTTTGTTCTAGGGTTGTAGGACTTCTATCCTTTTTGTTCCGTTGAGTAGCCGATGAAAATGCATTTTTCTGACTTTGGTTCCATCTTTGTTCTAACTTATTGTGGAATGTGAACAAAGCAAACACATCCAAATACTTTGAGGTGTGTAAGATCAGGTTTCTTACCGGAATATACCTCCTCTGGAATCAAGTGATGTATTCTCGATGTTGTGCACCTATTCATCAAGTAAATGGTGGTTGTGGTAGCTTCAGCCCAATAGTACAATGGTACCTTCATCTCATTGAGCATGCATCTTGCAATTTCATCAATTTTCCTAATTTCTCAGCTACTCCATTTTTTTGTGGTGTATACTCACAAGTAAACTGCCTTTTGATCCCATTGTCTTGTAGAAACTCTAAAAATTATTTGGAGAAGTATTCTCCTCCACCATCGAACCTTAAGGTTTTGATAGACCTTCTTGTTTCTTTTTCAACTTCAACTTTGAATCTTTTGAATATAGAAAACACCTCTGATTTTTTCTTCATACGAAAGAACCATACCTTTCTTGAGTGATCATCAATGAAGGTGACAAAAAATCTATTACCAACCATTGATGCCTCTTGGGTTGGTCCCCATACATCCGTATGTATCAAGTCCAAGACATTTGGGGCCATACAATTGCTCCTCTTGAATGGCTGCCTCATTTGCTTTCCTAGTTGACAAACTTCATATAACTCATGTAGTCCAATGCTATTAAATTTTGGAAGACCTCTTACCACTTCATGTTTGCTCATGTCCTTCAGCTTTGGAATGTTGATGTGTCCTATTCTTTTGTGCCATAAGTCCAGCTCTGAAATCTTCTTGTTCCCACATTGAATGTACATGACCTTTCCATGTGGATGTTGGACATCCAAAGTGAACATCCTTCCTTCTCTTCTACCTCGAGCAATGACCTTGAAGCATTCCTTTGGATTCTTTATGAAGCACACATTCTCATTGAATATGACATGATAACCCTTCTCTACCATTTGGCCTACTGAAATCAAGTTCTTTGAAATTGTAGGAACATGAAGAACATTAGATAGTACCTTTGATCTACTTGTATCTCCAAGCCTTATATCTCCAATATGTTCAATCATGTGTTGAGTATCATCACCTGTTTCAACACTCCTTTTCCACTTGGTACCTATAGATTAATGAACAAACTTCCTTGGCATGATATATGGTTACTACAACCTGAATCAATGTACCATTTTTTTTCATCTTCACAAGAGCTTCTATACTCATGTCTCATTGCAAGTAGTGTGTCCTTGCTTGGTTCACTTGAGGTGCTTGCATAGTTGCTTTGGCTCCTTTGATTGCCTCCATTTGGTCTTCCATTCTTCAACCAACAATCACTAGCATAGTTTCCTACTTTACCACGATGATAGCATGTTATAACTTTATGAGAATTATAGGAGCCTTGGCCTCTTCCTCTACTTCTACCTCGACCTCTTCCTTGTGTGTTGGCATTTGATGCATCCTTGTTGTCTTCCGAATTGTTTTGATTGTAGTTGGAGTTGTTGTGACCTCTTAATTTTCCTCTTGAGCCTCCTATTGAGTTCCTTCCTTTACCTCGACCTGCATATAACATTTGGTTGTGGCTGTCCTTTCCCTTGGGGCCACCAAAGCTAAGCTCTTCTGTGACAAGATGAGGGATTAGTTGTTAAAAACCTAGATATGCATCTTTCAAGTTAATGGAAGTTACAAAAGGCTTCCATCTTTCATCTTCTCTCAATCCATTGAGAGTATAACACACAAGATATTCATCTTCAACCAATGTGCCAATAGAAGCTAAAGCATCATTTAGCTCCTTAATCTTCAAAGTATATTCAGCTATGGATTGACTCAAACTTTTCTTGATTGTGTTCAACTCATTCTTGAGTTGAAGTTTCCTAGCTTTGGTATTTGTTGAATACATCCTTTCAAGAGCTTCCCAACCATCCTTAGCTTGCTATAGATGTTGAATATGCCCTACCATGGCATTAGTAATGACTTGTGAAATGAAGAACATGACTCTCCTATTCCTCTCTTCCCATTCTTTTGATTGCCTCGTTTGGACTTCGGTGGTCGTAGATTGATTGATTTGAGGTTGAGCATCATCGCTGCTCACAATACCCCACAAGCCTTTGCCCAACCTTCATATGAAGGACACATATAGTGTTGCTGCTCATCTGAATGAGTTTGATGCTATTTCTCTCAGTTACAGGCTAAAAAAATGGATATGGATAATGAAATGAAAGCAGTATTGTTGTTATGCACCTTGCCATCGTGTGGGATACATTTTGCACAGCTATTAGCAATAGTGCACTCGGTGGTAAACTTTTCTATGATGACATATGTGGAGCACTCTTGAGTGAGGAGATTCACAGAAAATCTATGGTTGGCACTCAGAGTGGAGATGCATATAATGTTTGTGATTCTTACCAAGGAAAGAATCAACAACGTGGCAGGAGCAAGAACAAGAAAAAGAATGGTCAATGAAATAAGAGTAGAAGTAAATCAAGGAAGAGGGATATCAAATGCCATTATTGTCATAAGAAAGGACACATGAAGAAAGACTGTTATGCATTAAAGAATGCTAAAAGTAAAGGACAAAATGTTGATGGGCATGTTAAACAGTTACCTGCACCATCTACTTCAACTATGAAAATTGAAGAAATTAATGCTATTTCTGATGATGCTGATGTGTTGACACTTGATAGTACTGTGCCAACTGAGGCTTTAATGGCTGATTCTCTTTCCCACACTTGGCTGCTAGATTCTGGTGCTTCTTTCCATGTGACACCACATAGAGAATGGTTCTCTAATTATGCAGCAAAGTCTCTTGGTACCGTGAGACTTGGTGACTCTTACCAATGTGATGTTGTGGGGATTGGAGATGTGGTTTTGCAATTCATTGATGGTTCAAAATTTACAACGCATAATGTATGCCATGTACCTCAGTTATCATGCAATTTGATGTCAGTTGGTCAACTTGATGACCTTGGTTACAAGGTGGTCTTCTATGCTCAGTCCTTTCACATATCAAAGGGCAATATGGTTATTGCAAAAGGAAGCAAAGTTAGCTCACTTTATCCTTTATTTGTATCACAAAAAGAACACTTGTTAGCTGTTACTGAACAGCCTATGGCTTGTATTTGGCATGGTCGCTTGGGCCATATATTGCGTAGGTGGAATGGAAAATCTTTCTCATTCTAGCTACTTACCTGTGTTATCTTTCTCTGATTTTTCATTCTGTGAGCATTGTCAATATGGAAAGCAAACCAGAAATGTGCATAGAATGCACATTGAATCTTCAATCCAACCTTTAGATCTTGTTCATACAGATGTGTGTGGTCCTATGCCCACTAGGTCCTTAGGTGGTTCTCTTTACTTTGTCACTTTCATAGATGATGCTACTAGAAAAGTTTGGGTATATCCTATCAAATCGAAGGATGAGGTATTTCCTACTTTTAGAAAATGGCTTGCTTCAGTTGAGACTAAAAAAGGAACTAAGCTTAAGGCTTTACGTTCAGATAATGAGGGTGAGTATACCTCACATGAATTCGGCCTTTTTTGTCAATCTAGACGGATTCGTAGAGAGTTTACAGCTCCTTATACCCTAGTACAGAATGGTGTAGCTGAGAGGATGAATAGAACTATTCAAGATAGAGTAGTATCTATGTTGCATCATGCAAACCTCTCATAAGGTTTTTGGGCAGAAGCAGTATTGACAATGGTACCAAAAGTTTGATGCTTTTTTGAAGTCTCAAGGCTATTCTTGAAGCAATGAGGATCATTGTCTCTACACAAAGAGATGCTCAAATGGCAACTTGATATGTTTGATACTTTATGTCGATGATATGTTGATTGCTAGGAAGTCCTCTTATGATTTGGCAATTCTCAAAAAGAAGTTGAGTCAGACATTTGATATGAAGGATTTGGGGGATGCCAAACATATTCTTGGCATGTGCATTACTCGTGATAGGAGTAAAAGATGCATATACTTGTCTCAAAGTGAGTACATATCCAAAGTACTTCACAGGTTCAATATGCAGGGTGGAAAGGCATTGAGTACACCTTTACGCACATATGTGAAATGGAGCAAAGATGATTGTCCCAAATCAGATGAGGAAAAGGAATTCATGACCAAAATTCCCTATCAGTCTGTTGTTGGTAGTCTCATGTACACTATGGTAGCTACGAGACCAGACATTGCATTTGCAGTGGGAGTTGTGAGCAGGTATATGTCTAATCCTGGCAAGAAACATTGGGAAGTGGTCAAGATGATTTTGAGATATCTGAGTGGCACTAAGGACAAGTGTCTATGCTTAGGTAGAGGGAAAGCATCCATTATTGGTTACACAGATTCTGACTATGTTGGTTGTGTACACAATCATAAGTCTACATCAGGGTACATTTTTCATTTTGTTGGAGGTGCTATCTCTTGGAGATCTCGTCTTCAAGAATGTATAGCTGTTTCCACCATAGAAGCAGAGTATGTTGCAGCAAGTGAGGCATGTAAGGAAGCATTGTGGTTTTCTTGTCTTGCTTGTGATATGGGTTTACCTCAGCATGTACCTCGCTTGCTCAATGATAGTCACAGTGTCATTGATTTGGCTAAGAATCTGGTCTATCATGCAAAGACCAAGCACATTGAGGTGAGGTATCACTTCATTAGAGATTGCTTAGCCACTGAGCGCATTATTCTTGAGAAGGTTCACACTCGAGATAATGTTGCAGATGCTTTGACTAAAGCTCTACCACAGGATAGCTTTTGACATTGTTGTCACTTGATGGGGGTTACTTGATTCTTGATCTTACATAGTCACTTGTATACTGTGTAACATGCCCATCAGGTGGGAGGTATAGTTTGTATACTTATACTCAGGTATTCTTTATCATTCTTTATTTTTCTCCCATAGTTACTTTGGCCATGTTGGCCTTTAGTGGGAGATTGTTACCGTTAGTGTCCATGTGAAAGGCCAAATGGCCACTGGACACTTCTTTGTATATGTTCTTTAATAAAACATATAGTGGCCTGGTCAGTCATAGACTGTAAGTTCGACCACATTTGTAAGACCTAAGAAGTCTGTCTTCGTGCTCCCTGTGTACTGTGTTTTCTCTGTATTCTGCAGACTCTGTGCGGAGTACTGTGTGCGGCCTTAGGAGCTCGGTTTTCTACTCCGAGTGTATCGTCGTGAAGCTCTCAAGAAGGAGAGAGCACTGTGGTGCATCGCCATCGAAATACTTCAAAGTAAGCATTTTGGATAGCTTCAACTACATCACAACCCTCACAAAAACTAGTAACAATGCATACATAGCAACCCTTTTCCACCCAAGGATCCTTGTGCTTAACAATGAACAGATGATTCACTTTGGACAAAAATTCCATCTTCTGATATGCAGACCGCCCACTTCAATCAATCTGCCTAGTAGGATGAATGTTCTTCAAAACATAATTTTTGCACCTCTGTTTGTGACATAGGAGGATTGCATTCCCAATGGAGCCTTTGCCAACTTGATCCATTATCTCATAATGTTCCATTCTCAATGCCATGAACACCTAATGTAGCTAAGACCTTGGCAAAATATCCTACTGTTAAAAAGTCATTGTATCCCCATTTATGTCTATAAGAAATCACCTCATGGAGTCACCATGCTCTTGGAGCAACTTTGTAAGTCTTTTTGTATCAATCAAGTTCATCATATATTTTTTCATTTCTTTTGTTCCATTCTCCATAGTCTAATTAGTGTGCAATTAATAATAGACTAGGAGTTATTTTCTGCATTTAAATAAGTTCTACTTGAGAACCAAAGGCTATAGTTTGCAAATACTTTCCCTCATTGATCATTGAGAACATTGATCTTTAAATGGGAAAGAGAGTTTTAGAAGGGCATGTATTTGTGTGCATGGTGTTGAAGATAAATGTACAAGCTCATTTTCACATGAGCTATGCTTGGATAAATTTACCAACTATAAAGATAAAGAAAAAGAAGAGAAAAGAAAAAAATAAAAAAAACTCTAGTCAAAATTCATGATGAGTAAAAGATACAATATCTGCCTTGTAGTAAGTGGCATGTAATGGGCAATCAAATGAAAGTGGTGGTTAAAAAGGAGGCACAAAATTCTTCACATGCTCATTGGTTATAAAAGTGGAGTGGGAGCACGTTCTAAAAAATGAGAGAAAGAGGCAAGAGCTCCCAATAGTCGGATCTGGTCATTTTGCCATTTTGTCTTCCCATAGACTCCTTCCAGCCACACATCATTTTGTATGTAGCTCTGTTGTGAAGCTCATATCTAAGTGTATATCTAACCATTTCTTGCGTTGAGACACTCATTTCTCTGTCTCAAATATCATTTTCAAAGCTCATATATTTTGTGAGATATCAGTCAAAGAGTGAAGTCCAATTTTTCAGCATACCTATGTAGATAGATAGTCTATTTTGATTGGTTAAATTTCCCAACCAAAATGTATCCAAATTTCTTGATTTTTAGCTTGTTGGAAAGCGCTTTGCATTTACTTTATATATCCCAAATCTGTCATTCAAAGGATTTATAATCTGTGAGATAAAAGAGTGAAGTCTAGTTTTTTAGTATACTTGTGTGCACAGGTGGTCTATTTTGGTCAATTGATTTTCTTGACCAAAACTCATCCAAATTACTTGATTTTTAGCTTGTTGGAAAGCCATTTGTGTACTTTCTCAATCTCAAATATCTTCCTCAAAGGATATATATTCAAGGAGGTATCCGTCCGAGAGTGAAGTTCAATTCTTCAACATACTTGTGTGGAGAAGTAGTTCATCTTTGTCAGTTGTGTTTTCTAATCAAATCTTGTCCAAATTAAGTTATTTATAGCTTGTTAGAAATCTCTCTTTGTCTACTTTAATTGACTAAAGGAACATGTCCATTTGAGTTTTGGATTGAGAGTAGCAAGCTATCTAAGGTGCATGTATTTGTCCAAGTGCTAGACATACAAGGGTTCACTACACGTTCTCGTTGCACATAGGAGAACTCATTCTCCACAGTTGGTATCAGAGAAAACTTGGTGTTGAAGCTTAATCAACAGAGTTGGAGTTAAAGCAAAGCAAAAGAGGATCTGCAAAACAAGGGGGAGCTTCACAAATGCAAGAGCAAAGGACAATATAACTATTCGAGGTAACTGTCAATATAATTTTCTCATCAGATAGACTTTATTTGATGCCGTCTCTTTTTCATATGTATTGCATAATTCTTCCAAAGCTCCTCTGCACTTTCACAGTCTAATACTGTAAAGTAAACATTATCTGCCAGGTGCAAGCGAATGGTAGACCTGGCCATTTCATCTAACTCATCCCAATCATCTTCATACATGTCAGCAGGCTTCTTCGAAATTCCATTTACAGGCTTCCATTGCCTCCTTTGAATCAACACATCTTTAATCTGATTCTTCCATAGAGCAAATCCCTGCAAGTTATAGCTCCTCCTCAAAACACTAGCACTAGACCCTGATCCACCGGATGTGCCTGAGACCTCTAATGCCATGATGGTAGAGAACTAAATAGAATGATAATGAAGCTAGAAGAGTCCGAACACCAATGAATAAGTGTATCAAGGAGTAAATCAACCACTGTATGGTTGACAAAACCAGAAATCTGGAAAATTTTTGCCAAAGTATCCTTTGCAAAATGAGCATATGACCAGTGTCAAAATATCATAAAACTGCGAGTACTGACATGTTTTCCTGCATAGTGAATCACTGACTCCACTGCATATTATTAGTTACCCAATAGAAGCCAACTAGGCTTATCGAGCACCTATGAACAACTATCATACATCTCCTATGGCGAGGCTGGGTAAGTCCTCCACCTTCATCATTGAAGAGACCCCGACATCTGGCTGTCTCCCAGTTAAGAAAACCTCACCACGACCCTCTTTATGAAACGTAAAATGCTTTATGCAAAGAACATAACCGCTATATCAATTACCACATGGACGTACATAAGCGGTATCCACAGAAGCATACATAGTGTGTGTGTGCTCAATGTATGCAATAAAATGACACTAAAGGCCGAATACATAGCCCAAAAACTAGCCAATAACACTTGCAAGTGTCTATCAAATCTGATATTTTAGGCTCAAAAAACCTGCATAAATTTGCAGCAACTGCTCCCACCAAAACTGAAACCTTTCAAGAAACCTGTAGTTTTACGAGTGCGGCTGAAAACATAGCCCCAAAGGTTGATATTTATTGTCGGAGAAGTACAAAGAACACTCTTCTTGATGTTCTTGGACCTGTGTGAAGAGAACTATGTGCGGAAGTACTCCAAAATGGCTCCAAAAGGCACCCAAAAATTCTTCAAAAATAGGCTTTGAAAGCAAAGAATGAAGCTTTGAGGACCAAAAAATGTTCAAGGTAATGTCAACCTTAGTCTTTCCCCTTCTTCAGACACCACAAGGGTGTAGCTTAGTGGCAAGAGATTGCCACGGTTAAGCGAGCTCCGGGGGGAACAAGTACTGGGATGGGTGAACTCTCGAGAAGTACTGGGAACCTCTATATTCCTTGATCGTTGAGATCCTCCCTCATGCGTAGCCAACGGCGCCAAGGGTGACTTCGGTGACTCGGATGACAAGGTATGCCAAGGTCTATGCCTTGGTTGCCACCTTAGTCGTAAGCCTTGGAGAACTGGGGCGGGACTTTGACTTGTAAGATCAAGGTATAGAGACTCAAATAATGTAGATAGCCACCATCAATCCTAGAGAAATCACCAACAATATGGTAAATGTGCTCCAATTTTAGGCAAGGCTTTTGACACTTCTCGCACTCTCGACAGGGGAATTCCTTCTAGGCTCTCTCAATTTAGAAGTCCAAAAATGGTTTCATACAAAATACTGGTGAATTTACTAAGTGAGATTCTCCAGTTTGGAGTTGGAGATACTTCTCAAGGTTTGGTTCATTAGGTCTACGACATGTCACTAGGCGGCATATGTCACACATATCCATGTCTCTTGCAAGTGCATAAACAAAAGATACACCATATATTGTAAATAATGATGAGCTACTTATTTCTCAAACTAAGCTAAACATAAAATGCTTGAGATGCAAGTGTCTACAATGAGGAATTTGTTGGATGGACTTGGTAATATGTTCGTGGATGTTGACATTAAAGTCAATGTCATCCATAAGGGAGATATTAATATAGAAGATGATAGTTTGAACTCTAGTATAATTGTGTGGTTGACACATCAACTAATGTATCAAAATTGTGGATAGCTCTTGTAAGAGATCTACTAGTGATTGTTTTTGACATTGAGACAACATGCTTGACGTTACTTGACAATCGAATTATTGAGTTTGTTACTTGTGATTTGGTAGGTGGGGCATGAAACACAATGCAAACATTGGTTAATCCTCAAAATCATGTACTTGTGCTAGTCAACAATATTCATGGAGTCTCTCTTTCTCTCTCTCTGAGTTGGCTTGATTTGATTTCTGTTTCTCATGTGTGCTTCTGCTAGATTTAATTTGATGCATCATCATTCTTCTACTTCATGGTCAATTGGAAGCTCTTCTATAGGCAATTGCAGTACATTATGGAGTGCGTGGATCAGTTTTTTGGTGTCTGTAGGAGGTTTGCCATCCTCTATGGAGGATAGAATGTGATTGATGCTTTCAATAGCACATCTTGGAGTAGAACCTTTCTCTAGTGCATCTTGGAGTAGAGCCTTTGCTCATGTTGAAAGAGTGTGGAAGTAGAGTGAAACTTTCATGTTCAGGAATACCAATATTGCTAGAAGCATGTGAAGGAGCTGAGTACCATCACTTTGAGTTATTTGAAGAAGCTCTTTCCCTTTTTAGAAGTGTGCAAGTCATATGAGGCTTTTCATCTGATCCATACTCCATTGACCACCTCATTTACAGTTGGAAACTCATTGATCATACCAAACTGATGTTATCTTTCCTGTTTGTTGAAGCGAGCACAATAGAAGAATACAACTACATAGAACTGTTGATATATTTAGGTGCTTATATGTATGAACACACTTAGGACCACCGGGGCACTTTTTTCTCTCTCTAAAAGGTTTTTTCCCCTGGATTGCATATGCATCTATAACCCTAATGGGTTACTTATCTTTGTATTCACTTGGTAATTTATTCAGTGTTGTGTTGTGCTCCAAGATTCTTCTTCTTCCTTGCACTACTTGTCTGCTTCCGTAGACCTCGAACTCCAACAATTGGTAGCAAAACAGGTCGCTGCTTCACCTAGGGCATCGTCGAAACCCCTCTAGTCACAATCTCAAAATCACACAAAAATTGGTGATCATACTCAAGGTGTCAAAATTTTGATCTAAGCTCGCTTTGGCCTTTGAATGCATTATCATAGTACAAGTCTGCAACAGGTTTAGCAGAGCTCGATAGGGTGATTTTGTTCAACTTTTTGAGATACAGTAATTTTTCTGCATCAAGGTATTTAGTGAGTGGCCATGGTTGAAAGCAAAGATATATTTGGTATGTTGGTTGTTGAGGATATGTTGGATGGTACTAATTACCCATTGTGGGAATATATGATGCATCATGTATTGGTAGCAAAAGGATTGTGGAATATTGTGCGACGTGGTGAAAAATGTCCTATTACACCTACAAATACAATTATTGAAGTTGATGCAGATGGCATTGAACATGATGATCTTGAAATTCCTATTCGTGTTGTAGTTCTTGCTTCACATACTATAGAGCAACTTTTTTGGGATGGCAAAGATGCTCAAGCACATGGATTGATAGCTTTTTCTGTCAAACATGCCATTATCCCTCACATTCACTCTTGCAAAATAGCAAAGGATGCTTGGGATACACTTACCACTTGAGACTAGGCAAAAAATGAGGCTCATGTTGCTTACCTCCGAAAAGAGTTGGAGAGTGAGCATATGAATGAAGGAGATTGTATGGATGGATTTTTGACAAACATCAAAGATTTGAAGGATCAATTGATTTCTGTTGATGAAGTCTTGCCAGATATTTAGTGTTAAAGTATGAAGTGTTTACGTGCTTCAAACAATTTCTCGTTATGGCTGAAAATCTATCAGCATGTAAATTGGGCATCCTCCATTTTGATCAAGGGGAATACATGTATTCTCATTTTAATACATTTTTGGTTGAGCATGGGGTAAAACATCAGTGTACAATTTCATATACACCTCAATAAAATGGATTTGCTAAAAGAAAGAACAATTCTCTCATCAGAGGTGTATGGTCTAAAGTCAGGCTTTACCACATAGCTTTGGCTTGAGGTCGTTGTATGTGAAACATATGTACTCAATAGATGTCCCACCAAAGCATTACAACCTATCACTCCATATGAGTCTTGGCATGGTTACAAGCCATGTATTGCTCATCTGTGTATCTTTGGTTGTTTGACATATGCATTAGTGCCTAAACAACAACACTAGAAATTGGATGATAAACTAGTGAAATGTATTCTTATAGGGTACATTTCTAAAAGCAAAGGCTATCATCTATATCATCCATAAACTAAACACATTTTGATAAACCGTGATGTTTTTGTGGAAGATGCAATTCAACCATTACTTTGATGTATGAAGGAGACTTCAGTTAGATCTAGAGATATGTATGACACTTTGCTACCTCTTTTCACAAGTGGACAATAAAATACTAGTTTGAATGAGGCAATTTCTCGGCCTTTACATGCTCCATGTGATGATGCACATCATTACATTGCTGATGTTGATTTACATGATGCACTTGTTGATGAGAGGCATGATATAGAGGAGGCAAAAACCAAACCTAAATGGTTGGTGTAGACTTTGAGACATGCCAAATTACATGAATCTCTATCATATTGTACTTTTTCACGCTCTCATAGTGCTTCCTTTGCATGAGATCGCTATGCAATGGCTTCCTCTAGTCTTTGTGATGAGAGTGAGCCTGTTTCTTTTGACGAAGTAGAAATTTAGAAAATTGGATGGCTAGTATGCAATCAGAATATGATGCTATTATGAAGAATGGTACATGGTCTTAATGTGATTTTCCTCCAAGCAAAAAGGCCATATGGCACTAAATGATTATACAAGTTGAAACGTAATACTGATGGAACCATTGATATATATAAGAATAGGCTTGTTGCAAAAGGTTACGCTCAAGAGAGAGGCATTGATTTTGATGAGATCTTTGCACCCACTTGCCGAATGACCATCATTTGTAGCATTTTTGCACTTGCATCTCATCATGGTTGGAATGTACATCAATTGGAGATTAAAATTACATTTTTGAATGGTGATTTATGTTGATATATTTAGGTAATGATGTGTGTGAACACACTAGGAACATCGGGGCACTTTTTTCCCTCTTTAGGAGGTTTTTTCCCCCGGCTTGTATATATGCCTATTTCCCTAATGGGTTACTTATCTTTGTACATTCTAGTGGTAATACATTCAGTATTGTGTGTTGTGCTCCAAGCTTCTTCTTCTTCTTCTTCCTTGTGCTGTTTGTGTGCTTCTGCAAACATATAATTCCAACAATTGGTATCAGAGCAGGTCATTGCTTCATCTATGGCATCGTTGACACTCCTCTAGACACAGTCTCAGAATTGCATGAAATTTGGTATGCATACTCAAGGTGATTAGGAGATCAATACAGCTTTGCAATGTGTGCTAAAATCACGATCTGAGCTCGTTTCAACCTCTGAACGCAGTATCCTAGTGCTTGTGCAAGCTATTTCATCTTTTTGTGCCAAAGACATATACAAGTTTCGATTCGCGAGTATAAGCATCTCGAAGTCTGCTACAAGCCTAGGATAGTTCTCTTCAACTTTTTCAAATACAATCATTTTTCTGCATCAAGGCATTTTAATGAGTGGCGATGGCTGAAAGCAGTGATGTATTCTGTATGTTGGCTATTGAGGATAAGTTGGATGGTACCAATTATCCATTGTGGGCTTATATGATGCATCATGTAATAGTTGCAAAAGGACTATGGAATATTGTGTAGGGTGTTGAAAAATGTCCTATTACACCTGCAACATAGGTACTACAAATACAGGTACTGAAGCTGATGCAGATGGTGTTGAAGATGGTGATATTTTGCACATTCCTGTTCATGCTAGCGTTTCTATTGCACCTACTGCAGAGCAAATTTGTTGGGATGGTGGAGATGCTTAGGCACATGCATTGATAGCTTTGTTTGTCAAACATGCCATTATTCCTCACATTCGCTCTTGCAGAACAACTAAGGATGCTTGGGATACACTTACCACATTGTACCAGGCTAGGAATGAGGCTCGTGTTGCTTACCTTTGAAAATAGTTGGAGAGTGAACGCATGAATGAAGGTGATTCTATGGATAGTTTTCTGACAAAGATCAAGGATTTGAAGGAACAATTGATTTCTGCTGATGAAGTCCTTCCTGACAGTTCACTTTTGCAGACTGTTCTGAATGATCTTCTCGACTCATATCAGAGTTTTGCTTCTACTCTTCGTTTGATGATGAAAGACAATCCAAATACCTTAACATTTGAAGAGTTTGTTTCTGTCTTGTTGCAGGAAGATCAATCTAGGCAGAACAGATCTATTCTGCATGTTGCAGATCAAACTTTCTTAGCTAGTCAGAAGGGCAAAGGAAAATGGAGCTCTTCTACTAGTAAGCAGAAATCTGCTAATTCTACACAATCGAAGAAGGGAGACAAAGATGAGAAGAAATCAAAAAAGCAGAAATTGTTTTGGAGATATTGTAAAGCAAATGATCATGTCATTAAGAGCTGTCCAAAACTGGCTGACCCATCTTGTCATGAGTAGTGCATGTCTGTAGTAGACTCAGATGTTTTGTACTTTGATAGTGGGATGACCAAACATATTACCTCGTAGTGTAGCTTCTTCTCTTCACTCGAGCCTTCCCCTATAGGGAATACTATCACATGCACCAACAACTCCTCTTATCCTATCATTGGAGTTAGTAAGATCATTCTAACTACTGCTGATGGTAGTTCTTTCACTTTGTCAGATTCTTTATTTGTGCCAGGGATCAAGAAGAATCTATTATCAGTTTCGGCTTTAGCCAAGATGGGCTTGGTTGTGAAATTTGTTAATGATAGGTGTATTGTTCATGATTTGTCAAATGGGGACATGATTATTGATTCTGGCATTTTATGTCGTGGGCTGTATAAGCTCATAAACTATGAAAGATCTGTGAATGATTCAACATGTGCAGTACATGATTCTCAAGCTATGTCAGATGCAAAGCTTTGGCATATATGCTTTGGTCATCTGAATTTTGCTAGTTTGCTACACCTACAAGAATCTGAAATGATGTCCTCTTTGCCCAAACTTGAGGCACTTGGTGAACATGTCTGTGAAGGTTGTATTTTGGGCAAAATGTAGCATTCCTCCTTTCCAAAGGATGGTTCAATTCGAGCTACTCAAAAATTGCAGCTTGCTCATAGTGATGTGTGTGGGCATATGCAGACACCCTCTTTCAGAAACTATCTTTACTTCGTGACTTTCATCGATGATTTTTCCAAGCAAAGTCTGAAGGCAGACTTTGCTTCGTGACTATGCAGACACCTTCTTTCAC
The DNA here is from genome assembly GCA_020310875.1 of Ceratopteris richardii. Classification (NCBI taxonomy): domain Eukaryota; kingdom Viridiplantae; phylum Streptophyta; class Polypodiopsida; order Polypodiales; family Pteridaceae; genus Ceratopteris; species Ceratopteris richardii. Next base: position 145,369,510 of record CM035439.1, read on the forward strand.
AAACTATCTTTACTTCATGACTTTCATCGATGTATGGGTATATCCATTGAAGGCAAAGTCTGAAGTGTTTATGTGCTTCAAACAGTTTTTTATTTTGGCTGAAAATATTTCAGCATGTAAAATGATGTTTTTGTGGATGCATCCGACAGTGCCATTGGTAGTGTGTTGATGTAGCAGACGGATAAATGGTTTCGTCCGATATATTATGCGAGCCGACGATTGGCCCGGTAGAGTGTAACTATTCAATTACTGAACGAGAATGTCTTGGCTTAGTATACTCTGTGAAAAAATTTCGACATTATCTATTGGGCATACGCTTCACCTTTCACATAGACCATGAAGCACTGGTGTATCTGGTGCGACAACAGCATTTGGGCGGATGGTTAGCACAGTGGGTCTTGCTGCTTCAAGAATTTGATTACTCCGTCATACACCGACCAGGGTCGACACATGCTCTTGCTGACTTTCTCTCTCGGTTGGATTCCGGTGAGCCTCCAGAGGGAATTGACGATACAACACCAGCCATCTATGCAACAGATACAAGATAGGAGGATCCACAAGAATTATCGATACCCTCTTCTTATTATGATACCTTGCTTCTATTCTTGACTAGTGGATGTCCGCCTGGTATGATTTCTTCAGCTGCTAGACGATGTCTAGCCACATACAGTCGATGTTTTTGATTGATTGTTGGACAATTATATTACATGGATCACTTTGGAGTATTACTTAGATGTGTCCCTCCAAATGAAATTGCTTCCGTGGTTACCATGGCCCATATTGCCCCAACCAGAGGACATTTTGCGGCTGATCTGACTCACCAAAAGATTCTGCAGAGTGGATTGTGGTGGCCCACTATGTATCGTGATGTCACCAAGTATGTACAACAGTGCGACGAGTGCCAGCATTCCGGTCATCCTTTACAGCACCACTACTTCCCTCTCCAACCTGTTGTGCCTCTGGAACCCTTCCAGAAGTGGGCCTAGATTTCATAGGACCAATTACACCTCTGACAACAGTTACCAATAACAAATATATTCTGACATGCACAGATTATGCTACTCGATGGGCCGAAGCATGGGCTCTGCGATCAGCTACAACGGCTGTAGTTGTTAAATGCTTAATGCAGGATATTTTTCCGCATTACAGGTTACCCTTGGAGCTCGTAACTGACCAAGGTACCCATTTTGCCAATTCCTTGATGCAAGTGCTTACGAAAACATTCCAGATGGTGCACAAATTCAGTTCTCCCTATTACCCCCAAGCAAATGGACTTGCTGAGAGTACCAACAAATCTCTCTTAAACATCTTGAAGAAATTGGTGTTAGATGTTGATATATTTAGGTAGTGATGTGTGTGAACACACTAGGACTGCCGGGGTACTTTTTTCCCTCTTTAGGAGGTTTTTTTCCCTCGGCTTGTATATACGCCTATTGCCTTAATGGGCTACTTATCTTTGTACATTCTCTAGTAATACATTCACTATTGTGTGTTTGTGCTCCAAGCTTCTTCTTCTTCCTTGTGTTGTTCGCGTGCTTACGCAGACATCTATCTCCAACAATTGGTATCAGAGCAGGTCGTCGCTTCATCTAGGGCACCGTCGACACTCCTTCGTTTGCAGTCTCAGAATCATATGATGCTATAATGAAGAATGGTACATGGTATTTATGTGACTTGCCTCCTGGCAAGAAGGCCATTGGCACTAAGTGGGTATACAAGTTGAAGCGTAAACCTGATTGTACAGTTGACAGGTATAAGGCTAGGCTTGTTGCAAAGGGTTATGCGCAGGAAAGAGGCATTGATTTTGATGAGACCTTTGCACCTACATGCCGTATGACTACTGTTCGGAGCATTTGTGCACTTGCAGCCCATCATGGTTGGAATGTACATCAGTTGGACATTAAAACAACATTTCTGAATGGTGACTTGCATGAAGAAGTGTATGTTTTTCAGCCCCGTGGCTTTGTGCAGAAAGGGCATGAAAACCAGGTGTGCAGGTTAAAGAAGGCATTATATGGTTTAAAGCAAGCACCACGTGCTTGGTATGAGAAGATACATGCCTATCTGATTGCACATGGTTTTGAGAACAGTCCAACTGAAAGCACCTTATATGTTAAACGTGCTAATGATGTGCTTCTAATCATTGTTGTCTATGTTGACGACATGCTGCTCACTGGTCCTATTGAGAAGCATATTGCTGATTTTAAGGCTGATTTGCATGCCTCATTTGAGATGCCTGGTTTGGGGCATTTGCATCACTATTTGGGCATTCAGTTTATGCAAGTTGATGGTGGAATGGCTTTGTGTCAAACGAAATATATTGACACATTATTGCAACGTTTTGGCCTTGAAGACTGTAAGCCTATTGCCACTCCTATGGAGACAGGTTTACGATTGAGTCTTCATGATGCTGGAGATGCATTTGATGCTATTCTCTATCAGCAGGCTGTTAGATGCTTGATTTACTTATGCATTACTCGGCCAGATATTCAGTTTGTTGTCTCGCAGATGAGCAGGTTTATGCATTGCCCAGGAGTCACCCATTGGAAGGCGGTTAAGCGCATCTTTCGCTACTTGAGTGGTACTCGGCTACTTGGGTTGTTTTATCCCAAGGGGGGATCATTACCACCAGATTTGCATGCTTTTTGTGACTCAGATTGGGCTGGTTGCTATGACACTCATGTGTCCACCAGTGGTTTTTGCTTCATGCTTGGTAGCTCATGTATATCTTGGTTGAGCAAGAAGCAGCCTACTGTGGCCACTTCCAGTTGTGAGGCTGAGTATAGGGCAGCTTTCACAGCGACTGTTGAGTGTGTGTGGTTCAGACGCCTTATGGCTGATTTGGGTGTTGGCCAGTCTTCTGCCACCACCATCTTCACTGACAGTCAGAGCGCATTGGCAGTTGCGAGGAACCCTGTGTTCCATGCTCGCACTAAGCACATTGAGGTGCATTATCACTATGTCAGGGAAAGGTTCTCTGCTGGGGAGATCAGCTTGGCATATGTGCCCACGCAGGAGAACATTGCAGACCTTTTCACGAAGGCTCTGCCTAGGGAGAAGTTTGAAGCTTTCCGCAAAGCTTTGGGCTTACTTCCTTTTGTGGAGTGATTTCCACATAGCTTGGCACTTCCTTATACATGAGTGTCAGCTCCTTGTTCACCGCATCACTCCCAGGGGAGATTTGTTGATATATTTAGGTAGTGATGTGTGTGAACACACTAGGACCGCCAGGGCACTTTTTTCCCTCTTTAGGAGGTTTTTTTCCCCCGGCTTGTATATACGCCTATTGCCCTAATGGGCTACTTATCTTTGTACATTCTCTAGTAATACATTCACTATTGTGTGTTTGTGCTCCAAGCTTCTTCTTCTTCCTTGTGCTGTTCGCGTGCTTGCGCAGACATCTATCTCCAACATTAGATTGCCCCGAGAGATGGGACCAATTTCTACCTGCTGTACTATGGGCTTATTGTACCACATACAAAGTGGCGACTGGAACAACTCCTTTTAAGTTGGCATATGGATTGGAAGCAATTGCACCGATGGAATTGGTGGTTCCTAGTCTGCGTGTGGCCCTTGATCGGAAGCTATTACCGGAAGAATCTTTTCCCTTTCGTTTGGAGGCCTTACGATCTCTGGATGAACAACGTCTGGAGAGTTTCTTGGTGATGTAGGAAGTGAAGCTGAGATACGCCAAAACCCACGATCGCTTTCTCAAAACCCCTGTGTTTACGGTCAATCAATTGGTCCTCTTCTATAACGCTAAGTCTAATCGATCTGCCGGAAAATTTAAGCTACGATGGTTCGGCCCATACCGGATTGCTGAACAAGTGGGACCCGCAACTTTTAGGTTGGCAACCTTAACTGGTGTCCTTCTTCCAAAAATGATTAATGGTTCCAAGCTTCGCCCCTATCACCCGCCGTCTACCAACTCCTGAGATGTCTTCGGTATTTTTACTCTTTTTTGCTTGTCACTTGATTTGCTGTTCCGCTCTCCGTGTTTCGGTTGACCTACTGATCGTAATCTTTTTGCTTTCTTATCTAACCATGATTAATAGCCGCCTCTGTGTCGCTGTGTCTGCTAATACATGCATGTCACCATTATGTCGGTATATTTCCAATACTACATCATGATTAGGATTTTTTGTCGCTTGATTTTTTCAGTGTTCCTACTTAATCTTGTTCTTTTCACTGTTAATCGCTATTGTGTTTGTGTGTTTGCGATCATTGTGTGCTTTGTGTCTTTGATCATCTCTGTGTGCGCCATGGAAGCTCTGGATAACATAGCAACCTTCCGTGCGGGTCTCACTCTAGATGTGAGTGAGTATTTGCGCGCTCGGGGGCTGTTGGCCTTCGCTGAATTGCCTTGGCATTCAGTGGAGTGTCACCCCTTCCATGCGCAGATCATTTCTGCCATCGTCGCCACGCCTGCCACAGAGTAGTGTTGGCCGTTACCGTGTTTAAACCCCCGTGTTGTAGTTACTCTAAACACTATTGCTGAGGGATTCCGTCTCCCTTAGGAAGGGTTGGAAAATGGACCACTCCTTCCCATCGCAACCATGAAGGAATTGTTTCCCCGGCACTCATCTAATGAGTTTGCCATTCTTTGCTGACCTGAACCAGAGCATATCGCTCTGCAATTCCTTGTACCCGTGTTAAACTTGTAAAAATGCACGTATGGCATTTCTAGACCTTTTTACTCGATGATTGATACTGCCTCATGAGAGGGTGTCAATTTTACATCGTTTTTCTTCCGACGCATTCACCGTGAATGCTTAGCAGTTACAAAACAATTAGCCAAGCATGACATTCCTCGCACTCGATTACCCCATCTCCTTACCCTTCTCCTTCCGGTGCTCCAAGCCGCGCAACCCCCCCACCCAATACTATTCTATTACGTGAAGAATCTACATGGATGCTGGAAGACGATGATGACGAAGACCTGCTTCATTTTTTTCAATGCAAACACCGACACATTAGTCCATCACAAAGCCAGGTGCAGGGTTCCAATGCAGGTCAAGAAGTTAAAGAATTCCATGGCACCACCACTTCTTTATAGGCCGACTCTGTCCCACCTTCTCCTAATCTACAGCCAGACAAGGACATTATTATGGAAGATGAAGCTGAAGTTTCATCGCGGGAGGAATCTCCTCAACCAGATGCTGAGGTTGTGAAGGCGACAATGGTAGATACCACTGTTCTGGAGTGCCACCCTCCTTCTTCACCAACTGCCACTGTCCAAGCAGATGAAGTCACTGTCCAAACAGATGCAGTCACTGCCCAAGCAGATGCAGTCACTGTCCAAGCAGATGAAGTCAAGCAATTGACTGGAAATGCCAAGGCAGTCACCGACACCGCCTTGTTAGTACCCTCGATTGAGATGGGAATAGTTTTGGTTCAAACGGACCTTTTCCCTCTTCCTCCTCCAACTTCCATTCCTGGTGCTGCTGAAATTCTTCCCGGTGGCCCTTCAACTGCTGTTCGTGCGGCATCACCTCATCCCTTATCCTCTCCCGATTACTCTCCACCTTCCTCACCTCATCTGATCTCTGCCTCGTCATCACAGCCCCCTCCTTCTCTTCCCCCTCCCGTAGTGATGTTTACGGAATCGGCATCCATGGGCCAACTTCTCATCCAGTTCTCCTAGCAATTGCCCTTCCAGATGAAGATAGCAACTCAGACCATTCAACAGGAGTTGCAGAGTAAAGTTGACCTGCTCGAAGCAGATATTGCCCCACTTCAGGAAGAAGCACTTACGGTTAAAGCTGAAAATCATGCATTGCAGATTCAGCTCCAGCAACTCCAAGAATGGTTAGCATAGCAAGACAATATTATTGCTCAACGGGACACCACACTTGTTGAATTGAATGTGATGAATGTCCTCCTTGCTGCTCACGATGAAGAAATTATTCAATTGAAACAAATGGTTACTGACAAAGAAGATGCCCGAGTTGCGTTAGGAAATCTACTAGAGGAGACACGCGCAGATCTTGCTGTGGTAGAGCAGAAAGGACAGGAAATGGCAGACCTTGCCATGCAAACCACTGCACAGTTAAAGCAGATGTCCGAAGATCTTTTTCAGAAAAGTCATGAATTAGAAGCAGAGATTGGTCGGATTATTCAGTTAAAGAAAGAGATGGAAGCTATTAAGAAAGAGTGAGATGCTTATTACAAAACTATTCAGTATCAAGCTCAGGAGCTGGAAAGACGAGAAAAACGGTTAGGAGCTCAGGCAGATAGGCTATCTCGAATTGATGCAGAGATAGCTGACATGAAGCTGAGAAGGGATGTTGCCATCACCAATGAGTTCTACCTTCAAGAATCATTTTTGCAGACGTAGACAGATTTATTGATGAGTCAAGTCGTTGCTGCCAGTTCTGTTAGAACTGATGCACAACTTATAGAACCAGATATCTTGAAGGATATGTTAGATTCTTTAAAACAGAAGATTACCTGAACCTTTAAATTAGCTAGAACTCTGTATATCCAAGGCATCATTGAGGAGCCTTAACTGTAATTTCATTTTTGGGTTCGAGTCCACCGTGCATGCCAGTGTAAGCCACCGGAAAGGAACTCATATTTCTTGTAAAATATATTATGAAAAGTCCAAAAGGCGTAGCGCAACATTGTATCCTTTGATAAGATTAATGAAAGAAGTCGCGTGAAGGTAGACCCGCCGGATTGTTTGTCTGGGCGAGGAGCCGGAAGCGAGCACTATTACAGAATTTGGTGTAACTGAGTCTGGTTTTGTTGATTAAGTTTAATCCTTAAGTGTTAATAAAGTATTAAGTAATTGATTAATGCGCTAAGTAGGGAGTTACACAATACACCTTCTGACATGAATGTGCGTTAATAAACGTATTCAGAGTAGAACTGGGAGAGAATACATTAGCACTTAAGTCGGTGCAGTCATATAGTCTTAATCTGTAGTTGGGAAAATATAAATAGGGCCTTTGTTTACAGACCTGTGACCATCCCAAGAACCCAGTCGTGTATTGAATCTTAACAATAAAAAGATTTCAACATTTAACATACTCCAACCTTCAAGATCTTCCAACTTCACTATAACATTGGAAGATCAAAGAATAGTAAGACCTATGGGAGTGGTCCCTAGAGTCCCAATTGAGATTCAAGGTAACAACTTCACTTTGGATTTTGTTGTCTTAAGGTTAAAATTGTACCACGAGAGCCGATGGAGGTCAAGCCACCTTTCTCACTAGTTTCTATTAACAATCCTACATGTCAAAGATAAAGAAAAGGAGAAGTGCCAAAAGCACAAGTAGATGGAAGTTTTCTCCCATTGATTAGGAGACCTTGGTTAAGGCATGCCATTGTGTTGCATGATTGGGGTAAGGACACTATGTGGGTAAAACAAGAAGGAAGAGAGCTACAACAAATATTTTTAGAAGAAGGACCACACAACCAAAGACATACCAGCACGATGCAAACAATCGGTATTTGTATGGAAAAAGATATGTTGGACAACCTAGAGGCAGATTATATGAAGAAGAGAACATGTTGGCTTGGCTACAAGGAGAAAACTCATCTTCTTGCTGTGGAATTTTTCCAAACAACTCAAGTAGAGGGGAAGTCTTTGAAGGAAAAGAGGAGATCATTAAGGTTGTTGATTTAGGTGAACCATTCACAGGCCAAAAAGAGAGAAGAAAAGACATACCCTTAAGTGCAACATTGATGAAGCTGCTTCAAATCCTATATCAATGGCCACTTGGTTATGGATATTGGTATGGATATCATCTTTTATGATAAATTTTATGGCAGTAAGTGCAGGGCATGACAAGGAGATGCAAGGAGTACCTACATGTCTTTGGAAACACAGGATTCCATTGGTTGAAGAAGCTCCAATAGTAAGATGGAATTATTAAAAATTAAATAAGAAATTAGCTAAAATAGAGATACAAAAGTTGGAGCATGCTGGAAATATTATTCCAAGGAAGGATTCACGGTGGTCCTATCACAGGGTTAGTGTGACCAAAAGGAAGACAACCGAAATGGAGTGCTGTACAGTTAGAGACTATGGAGATCGAAGAGCTTCCATTAGTCATCATATCTAGGCTCAAGGCCTATCATCAACAAAAGTGAAGCTTTTTGGAGCACCTAGAACTTGCAAAATTTGTCCAAGTTGTACATAGCCTTCTCATACCATTTTTTTTGCTTAAGTTTTATTAATTTTCATCAATTTTCATGCTTGTTCTTTAAGTTTTTTTTGCAATTTAGAAGCCATTTCATAGCCTATTTCATGAACACCTTGTTAGAAAATTTTAGAATTTTTTAAAGAAAATTTTAGATTTAAAAAAAAAAAAGAAATTTTTAATCTTCTTTTGATGCTATTTTGCTTGAGAAAATAGAAGGAAAAAAAAGAGGCTTCTCTATGATTTTGAGTGCGGCAAGCTATCTACAAATCTAGGAAAAAGACTGAGAAAATTTTCGAATTTTTTTTGGAGTCTTTTAGAATTTATTTGGATTTTTTACCTATTTTTAGGCATTTTTCTTTAAGATAAATAAATAAATAAGCGGCCCTCCTCGACTTTTATTATTATTCCAAAAAAAAAACAAACAAAACAAAAAACCTTCTCTCTCTACCTCTCTATCTCTCTCTATGTTCTTTCTCTACCTCTCTCGATCTTCTCTCTCTACCTCTCTCTATCTCTCTATCTTCTCTCTCTACCTCTCTCTATCTTCTCTCTCTATCTTCTCTCTCTACCTCTCTCTACCTCTCTCTACTCTCTCCCCTCTCTTCCTTTTCTCTCTCTTCCTCTCGCCCCCCTTCCGCCTTCCTTCCCCCCACCCCCCACCCACCATAGGATATATTTTATCCTATGGTGTGGTTCCTATTTTTTTAAATTTTATTGGCTAAAGGCTTTTGGCTCTAGATTGTGCCTTGAATGGGCATTTTTTTCAAACTTGGGGTTAATTTCATGTTTCTTGACATTTCTTGACTCAATTTTTGCATTAGTTTTACCAATTGGTCCGAATCTACATGTTTTAAACACATTTTACATGTGCTTTTTTATCCTGCACATGGTCCACATGGTCTATTCCATCCTTATTTTCCTAGATGTTTTACATTTTTCCATATGAATCATCAAGAACTTCCATTTTTCCCTATCCATAGCCACAACTCATACTCCCTGCCCCTCCTTTTTTACATCAACCCATCCACACCCTTTCTCCTCCATGCCCTACACATCTTAGCCCTTCATTCCTCCCTATCCTTTCCTTCCTACGCTCCATTATCCAGCTTCTATTTCTTCAATGAGCTAGTATCCAATTTTGGTTATTTCCTTGTAATTGTTCTTTAATGCTTCTGGTGGACTTGGTGATCGGTCATATGTAATTTTGGAGGTTTTCCACAACAACTATCAAGGTGAACCCTCTCTGCTCATGGTTGGCTATTAGCTCTCTAAGACGGAGAGCCCATTTGGTGGTGGGAAACTATTGAGCCAATCAAAGGTCAAAGCGGTCAGAGATCAAAGTGTTCAAAGGTCAAAAGCGATCAAAGGTCAAGCTGGTCAAAGTCAAAGTGGTCAATTGCAATGTTGATCAAAAGTCAAAGTGATGACTTTGCAAGTGATGCATGGGTGGTGCAAAAGTGCAAAGTGGTGTACAGGTGGTGCACAAGTGACCGGGAACAAGGGTGCACAGGTAGTGCACAAACAGTTTGTTTACAATAGTTTTGTAGGGTAGTGGAATGTAGGTTGCAGATTGTCTTTTGGTAAGGTTTTCAAGGGTTTTAAGTGCTTTGGAAGGTTCAAGTATACCCTCCCTTATGCATACATTTTGAAGAATTGAAGGCCAAAAGTGATGTCATATGAATAGGAAGCGGTATGCAAAAGTGTATGTATGGCCCTCCCATTTAAAATTTTGTTTTTCTCCTAAAGTCACTATAGGACAAAATAGGGGGGTCATTGGCTTTACACACTTAACAATTGTTGGGACATCAAAGTGAGGACCAAGATACACTACAAGTTAGAAGCGACATACGTAAGTGGAATCAACACTCACCACAAGGCATGATCATTGTTAGACTAAGCAAGAGAGCATAGTCTACATTAGGAGAGAAGAGCAAGAAACACATTGAACGAGTGTGACGTACAGAAGCAAAGAGAGAGACAAGTATGCAAGGAAGGTGATCAAGTGTGGAGAGAACCATTGATGAAGGAAATCAAACGGAACAAGGTACCATTGAGAAGGTGTGTGTGTTGACAGAAGGTGGTCTTTCCTCCTACCCTATTGGAAGCTTGAGTGCAAGGTGTGCACAAGAGCAAGCTACTGAAGAGGGTGGAGGTCCGTTACAAAGATGGATTGTGCAAAGACTTTTGGTATCTTGTATGCTTGTGTGTGTGTGCTTTTTGGGTTTAAGCACTCTGCACTGAGAACACTTTGTATTATTTTGGACACCACCATTGTACTTTCTATTGTAATCAAGATATAGAAGCTTTCGGTGCAAGTATTTCACTTCTTCTTCTTCTTCTCTTCTCCTACAAATACTCAAGTCCCTTTTTGCTAAAGAATCCCCCAAAAATGCTTATAAGAACTTTTATTATGCATATGACTTGAGGGTGGAGAGAAGATAATGACATGAATATCTATAAAAGGTTAATGATAATAATAATAATGAATAAGATCTTAGAATAGAAGTGAAAATTGCTTATATTATCGATACCATGTTGAAATGAAGAAAATAACTACTACTATAGTATTACTCACTCACTAATTATACTATGGAGGATGGAACAAACGGAATGAAAACATGATTAACTTGGAGTAAAGTTATGCCCTCTTTATATGGAGTGGAGACAAAATATCCTTGCATGTGTGATAACTAATCTTACATGTGAATGAATGTAGGTTTGGACAAAAAGGTCGAGCATGGAGCTCTCAAGAGAATATATGAGTGGCAATTCTTTCAAGGCTACCACATACCCTTGGATGACATGATTGTTCAATCGTTTCTATCTCATATCAAGCTATGCAAAACGTATCCCATGATGATGGCAAGGTGCATAGCAACAAGATTGCTCTCATTTCATTATCCATCATTTTATGAGCCTGTAACTAATAAATAATAGCATCAAACTCATTTAGATGAGAAACAACACTATCTATGTCCATGCAAAGGTCATATAACCTTCTCATTAGATACACTTTATTGGATGTTGTTTCTTTTTCATCTATATTGCATAACTTATCTCAAAGCTCTTCAACGCTTTCACAGTCCAATATTGTAAAGTAGACAATATCTGACCAATATTGTAAAGTAGACAATATCTGTGAGATGCAATCAAATGGTAGGCCTTGCCATTTCATCCAACTTGTCCTAGTCATCAACATCGATATCAACAGGCTTCTTTGAGATTCCATTTACTGGCTTCCACTATCTCATCTAATTCAACACATCTTTAAAAGTTTGTGTCCTCATGCATCCATGAAGGATCACTTGAGTCGAAACTATAGATGGACATATCATCCATTTACTTGCGGATAGTATTCCATTAGAGTGGGGGGATGACTTTATATTAAAATTCATGTAGGTCAATTTTAGTAATTATCCCCAAATGTTTTAAGTGCAAAGGAATCCTTTCCCTAATTGTGTACTACTTTTAGTTGCTGCATACACAATTTTCCTACTATCATTTCATGATACCTTGCCAAACTAAAAAATGGTGAGTTTACGTTCAAACTCCACCCCATACATTCTCAATGTGATGCTTTTGAATAGGCCTATGGGTTATTTTTAATGACCACCTACCAATGTAGTTTCATTTGGGTGGGTCTCAATGTAGTTTGGTCCCATTTTACCTATGGCTTCTTAGTATCTATTGCAACACTTGCACCTATGTTCAATATAGCTTTGGTAGTATACCCATTGAAGGTAAGTAGAGGACAAGTGTTGCCTTCATCTCCTTCACTATAATCTCTTACCTTGTCTATAAGAACTTCTTCTATGAGTATATACTATTGGGAAACTTTGATATCCTCTTCATGTGGCTTGTTCCCTTTCAAATGTTCTATCAATCATTCCCAAAATTAAGGTTCAAGTTGCAATAGTTCTCCAAGATATTGGGTGCAACTTAATTTAGCTTTTTTAATTTTCTTTATGGAATTCGACTTTTCATCACTCATTCTAGGCCTATTGAATCTCATGGTAGGTGTAATGACAATCAAAGGTCTATTCATCAGCTCTGGTGTTTTGGGCAAGGTTCATAGACTAATTACATCATCCTTATTATGCTCAAAATCAAGATCTCTTTCGAGACTAATTAAGAAACCTCTATGGGATAGGGTTACTTTCCTAGATCTATGTCAATGAATGGTAGTTGGGTTTTAATTTCTTTCTTCCAGCATGTTGTTCCACTTTTTCCCAGAGTCCTTAGGGCATTACTTTTGGCACCAGAGAACTAAAGTCATCTTTAACATCCTCTTGCAATGTTCATACTGAGATCCACTCTCTTGTTTGTCTTTATCTCCATTCTTCTGAGTGACATGTTCTATGATTTGAATACATCCTTTGAATTCTACCTCGAGGATCTACATAGCCTAGAATGGGGGGGTTAACATTTATCATGTTGCTAAAGGCTGTGCCATATCACTATCCTCAACGAAGACTTTAAAATCATATCTAAGTCTTTTGGGTTTAAAATCTACTAGAATTGAGCATCCCTAGTTTTTTGTTTGCTCGTCTTCCAGGTAGCCTAATTGTCCCTTGAGGTTTTTGCTTAAAACTACGAATCAAGAATGAGGTGTTGTGCCTTATGCCACTCTTAGAAAACTCCATGATGAATGTTTCTAGCAAGTGGTCAATGTTCTTGAATTGATCTTGATGCAATGGTTGAAACCAAATCAAGGCTATATTCTTCAAAGTTAGACCAAAACCATTATATTGAGTGAAAAAATGATCAACTTGTTCAACCCTCAATACTTTTCTAAACTCAGCTATAGGATCATATGGATCTCTAGTTCTATTGAAGTAATTTTTCATGGACTTTACCAATTGAGTAGGCCTCAATATCCTAGGGTGTTCTCTAGGTCTCATCACGGGAAACTCATTCGTGCCTCTTTGATGTCTTGGGCCTCTATGCCTGTTGGCAGTAGCCAGAGGCACAGAAGACGCGGAAGCATGTAAAGACAGAGCAGGGAGTTAGTCGAATCAATTTTTCAAAGATTTATGTTTTATAAATATTCTTCAAAACCTCCAACAGTGATTTTCATCACTACTGTAACATATGTAACATAGAAAAAACCCTTTTTGTAATTTATAGCTCCATTTTTGCAAGCCGAGGAGTCCTCGAGCTTGAGGAGCTTAGGTAGAATAACCATACCAATTTTGGTTATTTTTAGACACCGTTTACCCTTTCAAATAGCATCTAGGACCTATTTTTTAACTATGGAGGCCACTAGATGTGAAACCGTTCAAAACTATTCTAAAAACTATAAATAGAGCTAGAGAGCTCATTGTTGAGGTTGGTTAGTGTGAGCTTAGAGCTATTTTGAGCTTGTAATTGAGATCTTGAGCAATAGAGTTGATTCCCTACCTTCCATTGTGTCTTGCTTGTCTCTTCGTTGTGTGTGTTCATGTGTGTGTGTGCATTTCTATGCTTCTCACCTTCACTCTCACTTCATCTCACATTTACGATCTTCATATCACTCCTATCTCTTCCATGGATTGACATTAAGGAGGTGGAGCTTCTTAACGTGGTTCTCACCATTGTGCTAGAGCAACACCAAATTTGGCGTCGTTGCGGGGGATCGAGTCTAGGACAAATGTGTGATGGTAAGAGTATAGCAAGAAGTGGCGTTGGAAGGTAAAAATTTCAGTTTTTGTTGTTGTTTTTACCTAGTTTTTAGTGTTTTTTCCCCCACACTCCATCTTCATCACCGCATCATCATCTTCATCTCCAAAAAATCAGAAAATTCACCATATCCACCCATTCTCCTCATTTCCCCTCATTTGTGCATGTGCGAGAGAGAGAGAGCTTTTGTGCTTGTGTGTACTTGTGTGTTTTTGAGTTTTCTTGCAGGTACAGAGCTCTAGTGCATCAGGAAAGCTTGGAAAAGGTAAAAATTTCACTTTCTGTCAGAGATCTACAGAGTGTGTCAGACCATCGCGATGGTCTGCCAACTTCGGTATTTTTGGTAAGCGAGTTTATAAGCGTGTAGGCGACCCTTGCATGTGTAGGAATCCATACTTGCATTGCAAAAATTTGCATTTTGGTGGACCATCACGATTGGCTCAGACCATCGCGATTGTATCACACCATCGCGATTGGCTCACGCCATCGCGACGGCTCGGCCGGACCATCGCGACGGTCTCGCACCATCGCGAAAGCTCACTTGAGCCATCGTGACGGTTCACTTGGACCATCGTGACGATCCCGTCGACCCCACGCCATCGCGATTGGCTTATGCCATCGCGTCGATGCTTCCACCTAGCAAGCTAGACCATCACGACAGTTCGCTCCCTTGGACCATCGCGACGACACCCTCAGACCATTGCGACACCTCGACATTTAGACCATCACGATTGGCTCACGCCATCACGTTTGTGACCATCGCGACAGTTCATTTTTGGGCCATCGCGATCGTTCATTTCAGACCATCGCGACAGTTCACATTCACGCCATCACGATCATCCACTTTCTGACCATCACGACTGTTCGCTCCTTCGGACCATCGCGATCGTGCCACACCATCGTGACGGCTCACCTGGACCATCGCGACGGTCCCAGACCATCGCGATTATCTCAGACCATCGCGATTGTCCACCCCAAACGGATTTTTTGGAATTGATTTTTTGGTCAATTTTGGGGCTATTTTTGGCAAGTTTTTGGGTGACTAGACTCATAGGAGACCCCTTAGCTCATATTTGGATAAAAAAACTTGTTTGTCAATTTTTACCCCCCCAGGGCCTGAACGGTCATATCTTTTTCATCCGAAGTCCATTTTTTGAGCTTTATAGCTCGTTAGAAAGCTCTTTACGAGTACTGCATGACCTCAGCTATTTTTTTCATAGAGAATACATTGATATTTAGATAATCTAATTTGAGGTTGACATAGTTGGGATTGAAAAGCCAGGGGGCAGCATTGAAATTTTGGGCAAAAGGTTAAGGGACTTAAAAGGTGTATATCTTCAGGTGTTTGATCATCCATTGTGAATTGGTCTAAACATTGAATTTTCGGCAGGTCTAGCAAGGTCAAACAAAGCAAGGCAAAGCAAGGCAGTGAAGGACACAAGGCTTGGGAAGCGCGGCTTCTTGGGCATCAAAGCGACCAAAGCAGCTGACTTGAGGTTGGAAGATTACTCAACCCCCTCAATCAATTACTAGCTTAGGATAAACGTTAGCATTGTGGATTAACGACGATAGGAACACAAGTATAAGAGACTTAAATTTATCAAGTCTAAGACTAAAGATAAAGGTGTGTGATACGAAAACTTAAGGGAAAGAACATAAGTCTGACGGAACGAGAACTCAAAGTACCACAGAAAGTCGAATTCCTGATGCATACATCTAGACAAGAATCTAAAGGGATTTAAAAAGAATCAAGAAAGTAAGAACAAAGAATCATTGACGATCTAAGCATGTACTGAGTGTGCAAGGAAGTAAATTCATGAACCTTAGATCAGGCAAACATATAGGTAAGTCAGACCGACGAAGCCTTAGATCATCAGAAGCAAGTGTAGGCACTACTGCACGATTGTGGGCTCAGCAATTGAATAGTAATTACCCCTACGAGAGCTCAGACACGAGTGAATCGGAAATGGCTTTCAACACGGAAAGACCAGAAGGAGGGTCAAATGTAGCATATTTAGAAAGACTTGAAGGACCCTATAGAACTCAGTTAGAATTTCTCCGAACCAACCGATTAGGTGCTCGCATCTATGAGGATGGTTTGCGAAGACAAGAGGTGCAAATGCACAATCCTGATCAACCCATTGGATTGGAACGTCCAGTGGTGAAATTTGAGAGAGATGCGTACATAGACAAGGAAGGAACAATGTACATCTTAAGTATGCAGCCAAACAATACGAATGAGTTTGGCGTAATTCAGTTAGAGACAGAAGCTAAATCCCAAGGAAAAGAACCATTAAAAGAACCTAGGACACCCAGAGGGAAATCTGTACTGACACGAGTACTAGTTCTAGAGTGGACCCCTCAAGATAACAGAAGCATAGAGCTGTTTCTAAATAAAGAAACTGACAAAGCATTTGGAGATACAGAACGGAACAACCAAGTGAGGTAGGCTCCATTGTAATCTACGAATTTAAGGACCCGGATACACCTGGAAAGGTTGTATACCTAGATGAGACTTCAGAAAGAGTCTTTGTAGTACCTGACCACGCTAGAAATACCTACACATGGAGAGGTGATTTAGTATTCCCTCCATCTCGAGCAAACGTAAATGCGAGTCATCAAGGGGCTGGAACATCCTCAGCGCAGGGCATGCAAAGAGAAAAGAACAAAGAAAGACCGGAAGTAAGTTTCAATCATCCCATAGGGAGGGATAGAACCACCATAAACACGGATAGAGTGGAAAGACAGAGAATGCCAGGTGGTAGAGATGATTTTCCTCTACCTAGACCACGTGGACACGCAAGAATATTAAGACCCACTCAGTTAGTGAAGTCCATGAAAAATTATTTTGATGGGACAGGAGATCCCTATGACCATGTTGCAGAATTTAAGCAAGTGCTGAGGGCAGAGCAAGTAGAAGACATGTTCACGCAATATAATGCTTTTGGACTAACGTTAAAGAATACAGCTTTAACTTGGTTCCAACCATTGCAACAAAGGCAATTTAGGGATATTCATCACTTTTTAGAGTCATTCATCACTGAATTCTCTAAAAGTGGAATCAGACATGATACGTCTTCGTTGATTCATAGCTTCAAACAGACCCGTCAGGAAACAGTTAGACTTGCAGGACGTAGGTTTAGACAATATGTTGAGAGATGTCCTATGCAAGAGCTACCCTCTCAAACCAAACAAGTGTCATTGTTTCTAGATGGCTTGTTGAGCTCTAAACTACGCTCCTATGTATACTTAAAGGAACCCAGAACGCTAGAGCAGTGTGTAAGAATATGCATAGACATTGAGGACAACTTAGGAGATGAGTTGGAACTCTCAAAGGTCTATAAGGGCTCAGACTGTTCATCTCTAGCATCCACAAAATTGTCTAACTCGATAGAAGACCTAGCAAAAAAAGTGGCCCAGAGACTAGGAGTTTCTAGTAAACAGATGCCCAAGTTAACAACTAACGTACGTTGTTACACCTCTGGTGGAAATCATTTGGCAAATGTGTGTCCCAATGCAACACAACCGCAAGCCAACCCTAGTGGCGAGTACTGTACAATCGAGAGAAGATACACAACTCACACGGCTCAGGACTGCCCATACAACAAACAAACAGTGAGACAAAACTACCCGCAAGCATACCAACAGCCAGGTAGGTATCAAGACCAATACAATACTCAGCCTCATTACTATAGGCCTCCTCAAAATTATCCATATCAGGCTCAACAAAGACCTCAACCTGTCTTAGCTCAGCAGCCACCCCCACCTGCGAATGTCATCTCAGTGAAATACGCTGCTGCAAAAGAGAACCTCAATAGAGCTTTAGTTCCCGTTTCACCCCTAATTACTGACAGTGATCCAAACTCAAACAGTTTTGACTCTACTCATGTAGATAGCCCACCCGCTTATTACACGGAGTCACCAGAACACGTAGAGACATATCAATATGATAATCCACTAGTGGAACCTAGTTGGGAGCCCGACTATGCTAATGTGATGTACACAAACCCAAATCCGCGGCCCCGATTAAGACAACAAAGACCATAGGGCCCTAGAGGACCATGCTTTAGGTGCCAAGGAGATCATTTCATAAAGGATTGTCCACATCCTCCGATAGCAGGACAATCATAGTACTATAACATACAAGGCTTTTGTGCCGACTGTGGTAAAGAGCACATCATAAAAGATTGCCCTAAGAACCCTGCTAATGCTTCAAATGTGACATCGATCAATGTGATAGGTATTGTAAACAACACGGATGGATCCAACCCTACATACGTGCCTATCCAAGCTATAACAAGGGCCCAGGCACTCTTACAGAACCAACATCTTAATCAGGAGAAAATAGCCGGAACTAGTGAAGTTGCAGAATCTAGCAGGAAAAAAACGAAGTCTTGGAAAGACTCCAGAGAAAGGATTAAGAGAAAATGGGGTAAAAGGATAACTGAGTTGGAAGGAAGTTTGAAGGAATCTAGAGCCAAAATTCTAGAATTGACTTCACAGGAGTTGAATCAAGAGAACCTAACGCAAAAATCAGGATCAGTTTTAGCAGAACCCATACCAGAAAATCTAGACATGATGTTTCGTGCATATGAGGCTAGAATAAAGGAAGAACCTCAAGTAGCTGAAATGAGCAAGAACTACCCACGAGCAGATCTAGAAATTGAAAGGACTAAACTTTGCATGAAGATGGTAGAGCTAGCGCAAGCTATGTTTGAAGCCTCTAGATATCTAAATTGGAATAACATGGCAAAACCGGAATTACACTTTCAAGGACTGATGGAGAGGCTAGAATACTTGATCGATAGCAAAGAGAAAAAGGAGCAGCATAAGAACCCTACTGTTCTAGAGACACAAGAAAAGAATGCACCATCCCTGTCTCAAGTACCCAATACAGAAAGTCAAGACAACCTATCTTCCATACATAGGTACTCACATAAATTTTTGAGAGAAATCCAAGAAGAGAAGTGGAGAAAAGAACAAGGAACCCATCCTCCTATTCAAGAAATAGATGACTTGCAGGAGCAATTTCCCCAAGTTATTCCCTCTATTTACGATGACGTAGAGGAAGAACAACTGAGTGAACACACAGGATTCGAATCTAATTCTTTGCAAGAATTACCTCAGTTCACAGGACCTTGGGAAGACAAGTCTATTAGCATGAGAGCACCCACGATAATAGTGAGGAATGAAGAATCAATGATCCCTAGAAACACGGAAGTGGTCAAGAACGCTAAAGTTCAATGTAATCTCACTCTAGAGGAATTATTAAAGGTAAAACCAAAACTATGGAAACACATGGCAAATCAATTCCCTGAGCTTGCTACTACTCCCTCACAGATAGGAACACACAAGAAGGTACCAGAAATACCAGTAGAAAAGATCGGAGATGTAAGCGAAGGAGAGGAAGGTAACACTTATCTTCCAATAACCCATCAGGGCTACACCACAAAAGACATCTTAGATTCAGGAGCCGGAGTAGCCATTGCTACCACCGCTTTATGGAAACGTTGGGGTAAGCCAGCATTAAGACCTACCAGGATGAAGCTACAAATGGCTGACGGACACATAAAAAAACCATTAGGCTTACTAGAAGGCATATCTCTCACCACTTGTGGTGTGGAGTTCGAGCATACCTTTGCCATTTGTGATTTTAGTAAAAATCATGCTTACGAGATGATCTTAGGACGACCATTCATGCACCAGTTGCAAATTGTACAAGATTGGGGAACTAATTCTTTGTACTTGCAACATTTAGGAGTGACTACTAAAGTCAATCTTAAAGACTATTCACATCGAGACGTACCCCCAATACAATGGAACACCATCCATAAGATGCAAGAAGAAACGAAATCAGTACACTCTTTGGAGTCGGACCCCTCATGGTTACATGAGGACACTCATTTATGGATGTGTAAAGTAGCCAAACAAGAGGAAGAACGGTTAGAAGCCAGGACCTTAGGTGCAAAACAACATCCACGAACTCTTCAAGACCCAGCGTACGTACCTGTGGTATTTCCAGATGAGGAATTCGAACCCCATGGTTGGGCAGAGATCCTAGCAACCATAGATGTAGCCATCAATGAAGAACAATGGACACCCCACTGCGATGAGGATGGCTATGACATTTCAGTTTTCACGATAGAGCCAATCATGTGTGACTCGATTATTGAAGAATGTGAACCTAGCACTGATGCATTTGGGGATGCAAGTGATTTCGATTTAGAATCAATTATTATGTACCTACCCTTTGCATCAGAAGAAGAATATTTTTACGAAGTAGAAACTTACCCTCAGACACACGAAGAAATCATGAATGAGGTGAGGATAGCTACACAAGTGACCATCAAGAGTGAAGGTAAGAAAAGAAAGAAGAAAGAAACCATGTCAGAGGAAGAAGAGTCTCTATTTGAAGTTCCTGACAACTTCAAGAAATATGAAATAGAAGATAGACGAATAATGGTAAGAATGCCGAACAGAAAAGCTGACATTGGAGAAGTATATGATAACCGAGAGAAAACCAAGAAAATCATAGTTGCCATAGAAGGAGACGAAGAAAAATGTACCTACATAGGGCATGATTTGACGATAGAAGAAGAAGAAGAGTTAGTTGCCCTATTGCGCGAATATAGAGATGTGTTTGCTTGGAGTTACAAAGACTGAAAGGAGTAGACCCAGATATATGTTCTCATAGAATCCCTATGACTCCAGATGCAAAACCCATGAAACAGAAACCGTACACGTACAATGATAACTACGCTGCGAAGATTAAAGAAGAAATAGATTGTTTGATAGAAGCAGGATTTATTTACGAAATTGAGCATACCGAATGGGTATCCCCCATTGTGGTTGTGCCCAAGAAAAATGGAAAATTGCGTGTGTGTATTAACCTTAAAAAAGTTAATGCCGCCACAATTAGAGACAGTTATCCTCTTCCTATCACTGAACACCTATTGGAAAGAGTTGCAGGCAAGGAAGTTTATAGCTTTCTTGATGGTTTCTCATGCTATAATCAAGTAGCCATTGCTCCAGAAGATCAACACAAGACGGCTTTTGCCATAGAATGGGGCATATTTACATTTCGTGTGATGCCATTTGGCTTAACAAATGCACCCGCTACTTTCCAACGACTCATGTGTCATGTTTTTAAGGAATTCTTACGTAAGAATTTGGAAGTTTATGTCGATGACTTATGTGCACATTCAAATGAGAGACAGACACATATCCCAGAGTTAAGACAAGTATTTGACAAATATCGGGAATATGAGGTTTGTTTGAACCCAGAAAAATGCGTTTTCATGGCCAGACAAGGTAAAATTCTAGGACACATTGTGTCAAAGAATGGAATTTCGACAGATGAAGAAAAGATGAAGGTGGTTTCAGATCTACCTAGACCAACTAACGTGAAAGAGGTAGAGGCCTTTATGGGTCATTGCGGTTATTATAGACGATTCATACACATGTATGCAATCATAGCCAAGCCTTTGTACTCTCTTTTGACCCATTTTGAATGGACAGATGAGTGTGAAAATTCATTCAACGAACTCAAACAATGTTTGTGCTCAGCACCTATATTGACAACCCTGGATTCGAGTAAGCCATTCCATGTACATGTGGATGCATCCAATTACGCCATAGGATGTGTGTTAGCACAACCCACGAATGAAGGAAATATAGATCTTCCCATAGCTTACGCGAGCAGACAGTTGAACGCAGCAGAAAGAAATTACACCACTACGGAACGAGAAGGATTAGGGATGATCTATGCGGTAAAGAAATTCAGGTATTATTTGTTGGCAAACAAGTTCAAGTTCTTTACAAATCATCAAGCCCTATTGTACTTAGTCAACAAACCATGTAATATGGGAAGATTAATAAGTTGGTTTCTATTACTCATGGAGTATGATTTTGAAGTAGTAGTTAGGAAAGGAAAGACACATCTTAGAGCTGACCACCTTTCAAGATTAACCACAGGAGAAGATCCTCAAGGAATAGTGGATGAATTACCTGATGCATACTTGTTTAACCTTGAGATAGCACCAGAATGGGCTAAGCCGATAGTTCCTATTCTCACATATGGACCCAAGAATCCTAAGATAAGGATAAAAAAAGGAGAGATCACCAAGTCTCAGAGATATCAAATCATAGCAGGAAGTATATATAAACAAGATAATCAAAAGATTCTTGCTTGTTGTGTAGATGAATCAGAACATGCAAATTGGTTGCAATTAGCACATGTAGGTGCATTAAAGCAACATCATTCAAAACATCGAACATTGTAGACTCTGCATAGACTAGGAGTATATTGGCCTTCAATGGAAGCAAATGTCTACAAGTTATGTAAAGAATGCCATGTCTGTTGTGAAAGACCACCAGTAGAACATGCTACGTTATATCACGTGTCTCTCACACTGGACTGGAGTGAACCTTTAGTGACATACTTGAGGACGAAGACATTCCCTCAAGGAATGACTTTAGCGCAACAACGAAGTCTAGAGAAGGAAGCTCAAGACTATGTACTTATTGGCAATAATCTATACAAACCAGGACGAGATGGATATTTAAGACAGTGTGTTCATGAAAGCGATTACTTGAGCGTTCTAGAGACTGCACACCAAGGTGTTGCAGGCGGTCACTTTGGACCAGATAAGATAATCAAAGCCATCCTCTTTGTAGGATTATGGTGGCCCACTCTTCACATGGATGCTCATACCTATGTAAAGAGATGTGATGTGTGCCAAAGAACTCAATTTCCTACTCGCAGAGATGAAATGCCATTGAAACCCATGATGGGCGGACGTGCATTTTCTAAGTGGGGTATAGACTTTGTAGGATCCATTAACCCCCCTGCAAAAGGTACACATGCGAAATACATTATTGTTGCCATAGATTATCTTACCAAATGGGTAGAGGCAAAAGCCACAAAAAAGAATGATGCACACACAACTGCAAAATTCTTATTTGAAAATGTCTTTACAAGATATGGATTGCCTATAGAGTTAGTGAGCGATCGAGGAACTCACTTTCTAAACCAAGTCATTGAATATTTGTTATAGGATTTTATGGTGATTCACAAGAAATCCGCACCATATTATCCTCAGGCCAATGGTCAGGCTGAAATCACTAACAAGATCCTTTTTAACGTACTGACGAAACTCGTGAACAACAAACGTTCAGATTGGGACAAACAGTTAAACCATGCTGTTTGGGCATATCGAGTGGCCTACAAGACCGTACTCAATGAAACTCCCTTTCAGATGGTTTTTGGTCAGAATGTTGTGCTTCCTTTGGACTTCTTGATACCGACCCTTAAGGTTGCACAAGAACATCAATGGACCGGCCATGAATTATCGGCAAGAATAATGGACTTGGAACGATTAGGAGAAACCCGGCTGAAAGTAGCAGCAGGAGTATACGCAGCTAAGAAGCGACAGAAAACATAATTTGATGCACATGTGAAAGATAAAGGCTTGAAAGAAGGAGATTTAGTTCTAGTATATACGCTGAAACAACACGCACGGAAGTTAGAAAAGCGAGGTTATGGACCTATGATCATTAACAGACTCTCAACAAGTGGACCAGTACAATTAGCCACCTTAGAAGGATACATAATGCCTAATTACATTAGTGGTTGTAGAGTCAAGTTATATCAGGAACCTCTTACTGAGGATATGCTTAGACGACTCTCGTTGGCAAAGAAGTGTAAGGAGGAAGAAAATAGAATATGAGCTGAAGCTCAGGCAAAAGCTATAGAACGCATTAAGTGCATGAAATTAAGAAGACAAGGACTAGGGAGAGAACATTATAACCATCTGGAAACATCACCCAGATACCCCATGGCCATGTGTCAAGCAAAGTCAAGTACACACCCTAGCATAGTGGACAGGAGACCATTCATTACAGTCAGGCTAGAGCACGGCAAACCTTGCCAAGAGCTCAAGGCTTTAATTGATTCAGGTGCTGCGACTAGTGCGATTAGATGGTCCCACTATAAGGACTCAGGAATAGAAATGCAGCCAATTGAGGCATACCTCATAGGGCTAAGAGGAATGGAAACCCCTTGTATGGGTGAGGTGGACCTTCCTATGCTCATACATGATGTGACTATGACCACAACGCTACTAGTGTGCCATGACGATGACCTGATAGAACCCCTAATCCTTGGCCAAGATTGGCTATACGATCACTCAGTGGACCTAAATCTTAAACAAGGCTCCTTACAGATTGGAACCTTAGTTCAAAAGCGAGTGATACCGCTTGACTTCCCTAACGGCTGTTCGCCTGAAGTACGTAACCCTAGACCCTATGAACAACATGCGACGGAAGACCGAAAGATCTTTGGTCAGATCATTCACGTTACATCTACACCAACCCATGCGGGCTTGGCTATGGACAATTGTCAATCAGAAGGACGTCAGGAGATTTTCCCTTGGGCTTCTTGCAAATTAGAAGGATCAACCATCCAACCGCTTGGTCAAATGGACATCATCAGCGGTCAGGAGGGTTACATCAGCGGACAAATGGGCACTATCAACTGCGGTGCCCATCCTTCCACACTTACTGCGGACTGGCCTAGATTAAAAGTACAAAATGGAGCACCTCCTAATGGGCAGGTTTCGCAAGTGTTGGACCTCCCTTCTTTTCCAAAGCAGAGTGTCCATTGGACCTCGCAACCTCAACCACAAAGGAGTCAACCACGGCAAAGGAACCCAGGCCGACGACAATATTAGACGACACAAAGAAAGCAGCAGTATCAGTATCACAAAGCAAGCGGCACGAGACAAATATGGGTGCCAAAAGGACAGAAAGCACCGACTGATTTCAACAACGCAGACATTGATACGAAGAAGTCAAGGCAGAAGCAGAGTCAGTATTCAAAGTCTACTCGACCTTCTTCTACGAATACGAACACTCGACAAATTTGGATCGCCAAGAAGTACCTTACAAACCGACACACACCCACGCAGATTTGGGTACCCAAACAATGTATTATAACTCAACCCTCAAGCCATGTAATATATACCCCTCAGAAATCTCCTCACCCTTCAACCCCACCAAATCCGATCTTATCTTTTGTCCCTCAACAGAAGCCTATCAACCACACACAAACTCTTAGGAAGTGGATACCGAAACGTATCCAGACGCCTTCTACGACTCCCTTAGCTAACATAACTCCCACCCCGATAAATCTACAACCTTGTAATAATTCATTCACAACTGAACCTTGTACGAATCCACACACTATAACCCAACAACACTTGTAAGAACATCTCATCAAAGCACTGCATGCAATATCTGAAAACATATAGGTGTCTAGAGACCTGCACTAGTTCTGCAAGAAGCATTGCATCAATCACATCACAACACTTGGCTACACGGGTTACACATCGGCTATGGAAAGGGATTACGGTCTCACTTTCATGGGATCATGATTAATTTCCATACTAATGTGCTAATCTTCTGTAGCAGATCTTCTACACACTCACATCATACATCATGCAGGCAGAAGGGCCATCGGAAGCTGGCCCCAGTGCACCAATGGCCAATATTGGAGAACTACTAGCGGAGCCCCATCCTATGGCTCAACCGCCCAAATTTCAAGGTTTCCCAGGACCCATGCCAATTGACGATCCCCCTAGGGGTTATACTGAGAAGATTCATCGCAATTCTCACTGGTTTCAAGGGCTAGCAGGACCGTTGGCGGATGCTGATTTTATATTTGAGGTCAATTTGACTTTTGATGATCGTACCTAGGGCAAATATCAGTTTTTCTCAAGAGAGTTCGAAGGATTACAGAACACAGAAGGCCTGACGCATGTTTGGGCAAGAGCAGGGTTTACAGAGTATTTCAGCGACCCTTTGCCTAAACCTGACTTCTACAGATGCTATTACTTAGTCACAACTTTGACAGCTTCTGAGAACAAGGATCTGCTCGACACTTTTATTTTGCCATCCTTAGTGAACGATCTGCCATATAAGAGGTTTTATCTTTCTAAAGATCTGATTCGCGCTGCAATCAAGATCCATGGTACACACACTACAACAGAACGAGAAAGGCTGGTTCCAGAGCCAATGAAACGTGGAGACGTTACTAAGTGGGAAGAGATTTCGGCGATCACACCTGAGCTTTCAAAACCACTGCGGATATGCATGCAACATTTTGCTTTCCCCACTCAGGACAGATTCACAATGCCTCACAAGTGCATATGGTTTGGTTTGTATTTAGCATGTACTGGACCCCAGACAGTTGATCTCACAAGCTGGATCATTGATCAGCTCTACTTAGCACAACACAGATGGGAAAGAAAGAAGGTCATCAATGGATGTTGCGCTCTCACGCGCATCGTATATATGTGTTTGGCTTACGATTTACCTATCGAGCGAGCAATGACAAGTGAGGAGCTGAAAGCCTTCAAGGGAACAACAAAGAAAGCTAGGAAGCCTAGCAAAGGACAAGTAGGAAAGCGCATGAGAGGTACTATCCCATGCCTACAGGTCCCAGAATCACCATCACCGCAACCCTCTCCAGAACAGTCTCCTATTGAACCCCCTGTACAACCTATTCGCATACGGTTATCAAGACCGATTATAATGGAGGCCACCACCAGCACAGTTGCTCCTCAAGCAGCCACCGTCCCAGGACTGCCACCACTACAGCAGAAGTTCCCACCACTATTGGTGCGGAAGCTTTTTCTTTTCCAATACCCAACCTGGAAGCGAAACCTATAGATAAAACCTTTGATTTTGAAATGTAGGATGCTTTCTCGAATGAATTTCAATTTTCAGAAGGTCAGATCTTCTCTCAGGAATATGAGCAGCCAAGTTACCCGACCACACCCCGAGACCAACCACAAGGACAAATAGTGTCTAGTTCCGAGGAAGAAAGAGCAGAAATCGACAAAGATGAAGGCGATGACGAAGCCAGCCAGGGCACTCACGAATCCCAAGAGCATGGACAGACAGATGAACAAGGACAGCACACCAACACCTAGGGAGAGACGAGTACGCATGAAGATGAAACCTTTGAAGCAGCAGCTTATACACTAGCCATCAAGAAGCTATATCGCACCATGGAGAAAGTTTGGGCGCGCAAGAAATTGACTGAGGAAGAGAGTCAAGCACTTATAGAATAGGAACTTGTCTCAGGCGAATTCGAAGAAGTACACATCAGAGGCTTCCGAGAACTTGTCAAATCAGTGGGATCCACAGAAGCCTTACGATATTTGCAGAGGAAACCATTACCGCATTATGACCCTCATAGAATCCGTCTACTAACCAAATCGGGTGAATATATTCGGGTACCCACCGGCGGTCAATCTTCAGAATAGGCCAGGGAAGCACGTCTCATCCCTGAAGGCTCATTGGCAGAAGACACCATCATCATCGACTCCCCACCCCATACTACTGCTGTACATACCACCACAGTTGTTGAAGTACCTACCACCCCCACCGCTCCTCCTTCACCTCCCATCCATCCAGTCTCCCCCATACACCCTCCTTCTCCCAGAACAACATCCTCCTTCTTCGGCGGAGTAGCAGAAGTCGTCCTTACTCCCATTCATCCCACAGTTCCCGCACCCACTCAACCTAGTCTACCCCCTAGCGCACCCACCTTTCTATCAAATCCAATTTTCCCACCATCCTTTCCGTCCTTCCCCACACCTCCAAGGCCCCTTTTCCCATTCCCACCTCCATTAACCTTCTCCCCAGTCTCACCTCCCCGACCCACCGTAACTCCTCTTTCTCCTTTCCACCAAGCCATCCAAGAGAACCCCTCTGTAAATTACTCGTCAACCTTTGTAAATCCTATATTTACACCCACACAATTACCCACGATCACACCACTATTCACAGTCACCGCACTCGACACCACATCGAGCGATATGTATATATCACCACCCACTGCACCTCCCCTCACTTCATGTGTGGCACCACAATATTTAAGCACACCACAATTTTCCATAATCACCACAACATCCACTTTCCCACCCCCATTCTCCATTCCCTTTGCATCTACACCTACTGCATCTTCGCTTAGCACATCATTAATATTATCACCCACTGTAGATACTACATTTCGACAGATGTTCACGTGTATGACTCAAGTAAGAGATGAGTTCACATCTCTGGGAAATAATTATCAGCAGCTGCAGAGGACAACCAATGATTTACAGTCGCAGCTAAATTCACTGACCATCGAGAATGCCTCCCTAAACACCAGATACCAAGAACTCCAAGAGGCATACCACAAACTAGAACTAGAAAGTGAAGAGAAAACCAAAGTGGCCACTGCTGATCTTGATAATTTGTTAAGGGCACAGACCATTCGCAACCAATGTTAACACGAAATATGGGATTACTTAGACGACACTTGGCAGCCGCGAAAGAAGAAAACCAGCGCTTACAAGAACAAAATAGAGAGAATCTAGAAGCTGCCTTAGATCAGCAAGACCAATCGCTAAGCCCTAGTCGCTTTAAAGCCGTGCCCTCAGAATCAACGAAAATGTTGTTAGATGATCATATCAAATTTTTAGATGAGTACGACAGCATGAACGACGAGTTTCAGAAACTCAAAGATGAAAACAAGATCATGCAGTTAAGAGCACCAATACCACAAGGCCTACCAGCTCCTGCGGACCCATCTCCTGAAATCCTAGAGGAACTCAATGCTTTACGGGCCCAGGTATCTACTCTTCAATCACGAATAGAAGTATATGAAGCACCACCCAGACCAGACTCCTCATCGGACCTACGAGCAGAGGAAGAAACAATCACTATTCCGGTGGAGGAAACTTTTGAAGAAGCCTATGAGCCCCAACCCATCCAAGGCGGATGCGTCACGGCTAAAGTCCAGATGCCTTTCGAACTTCCAACTCCCGCATGGATGAAGACGATAGAAGAACTTGGGACAACCCACTCAGCACGGGTAGAAGCGCAGTTACACGCCATGGCAATGATTAAAGAACGCATTTTATAGTCCCCCTACTTTGCTCACTTGGCCCCGCGTAGATACATATCAGGGCACGAGCTACAGTATAAACCTTATTTCATGTTAATGGTAGAATATCAGTTAGCCATAGAGAAAGAAACAGGCAAAAAGCCCTCCCACGCAACTCAATTTGAACCGGAAGATTTGCCATTAGATGCGCAGGAAGGAGAAATCTATCAACCAGAGTGGCGCAAGGATTTATTACAAGTGTATCCTGAAATGATGAGTACTTTGGTTAAGGCACCTTTACACTTAAAGTATAACCCATGTTGTGGACCAGTGCCACGTCGCCGCTCCTGGAAGGCATTCGCTATTAAAATACAGAACAACAAACAATGCCAGGACTGGTTAAACTACCCATACTTCCGACCACCTACCGGACCACCTACAATCGGATACATGATGGCCATGATTCGTCACCGGCTCCCTCGCTTGAAACATATGGATGATATAGCAGCGCACATGACTGTCAAGATCTTTGACATGATGCAAATGGTTTTCAAAGTCTTCCGACGCGTCAAGGCACCACATGTAAACACCCCGGGATTTGAGCATGGTAATCTAGATCTTGCATATGATATGAGTACAATGCCATCGCTACGGGTGTGTTACGCCTGGCATTGCAGAATCAAATACTTACCGGCGTGCTACAAGCAAACCTTCGAAGAAATGTTCACAACCGGTTTCTGGGAATACCATTCAAAGGTGTTCATCAGCAGGCCCACACATTTGCTTCAACTATTTGCTTGTGAACAGATGGTCTATTCCACGCATTATCAACTCCCGCCATCAAATGAACCACAACCCATTGATTGGGAGAAACTCGAGGCAGATCTGGCCCGAGGCATTCGCATATCAGAGCACACCCTCGCTCAAGACCTCCTACAGAACTACATCCGACAGATCGCACAACAAGGTTCTATCGAGGACGCCAGAAGCGAGAGGGAGGGGGGTGTTGGCAGTAGCCAGAGGCACAGAAGACGCGGAAGCATGTAAAGACAGAGCAAGGAGTCAGTCGAATCAATTTTTCAAAGATTTATGTTTTATAAATATTCTTCAAAACCTCCAACAGTGATTTTCATCACTATTGTAACATATGTAACATAGAAAAAACCCTTTTTGTAATTTATAGCTCCATTTTGTGCAAGTTGAGGAGTCCTTGAGCTTGAGGAGCTTAGGTAGAATAATCGTACCAATTTTGGTTATTTTTAGACACCGTTTACCCTTTCAAATAGCATCTAGGACCTATTTTTTAACTATGTCGGTCACTAGATGTGAAACCGGTCAAAACTAGTCTAAAAACTATAAATAGAGCTAGAGAGCTCATTGTTGAGGTTGGTTAGTGTGAGCTTAGAGCTATTTTGAGCTTGTAATTGAGATCTTGAGCAATAGAGTTGATTCCCTACCTTCCATTGTGTCTTGCTTGTCTCTTCGTTGTGTGTGTGCATCTCTATGCTTCTCACCTTCACTCTCACTTCATCTCACATTCACGATCTTCATATCACTCCTATCTCTTCCGCGGATTGACATTAAGGAGGTGGAGCTTCTTAACATGGTTCTCACCATTGTGCTAGAGCAATACCAAATTTGGCGCCGTTGCCGGGGATCGAGTCTAGGATGAATGTGTGATGGTAAGAGTATAGCAAGAAGTGGTGTTGGAAGGTAAAAATTTCAGTTTTTGTTGTTGTTTTCACTTAGTTTTTAGTGTTTTTTACCTCCCCCACACTCCATCTTCATCACCGCATCATCATCTTCATCTCCAAAAAAATCGAAAATTCACCATATCCACCCATTCTCCTCATTTCCCCTCATTTGTGCATGTGCGAGAGAGAGAGCTTTTGTGCTTGTGTGTACTTGTGTGTTTTTGAGTTTTCCTGCAGGTACAGAGCTCCAGCATCACATTTGGCCCGAGGCATTCGCATATCAAAGCACACCCTCGCTCAAGACCTCCTAGAGAACTACATCCGACAGACCGCACAACAAGGTTCTGTCGAGGACGACAGAAGCGAGAGGGAGGGGGGTGTTGGCAATAGCCAGAGGCACAGAAGATGCGGAAGCATGTAGAGACAGAGCAGGGAGTCAGTCGAATCAATTTTTCAAAGATTTATGTTTTATAAATATTCTTCAAAACCTCAAACGGTGATTTTCATCACTATTGTAACATATGTAACATAGAAAAAACCCTTTTTGTAATTTATAGCTCCATTTTGTGCAAGCCAAGGAGTCCTCGAGCTTGAAGCGCTTAGGTAGAATAACCGTACCAATTTTGGTTATTTTTAGACACCGTTTACCCTTTCAAATAGCATCTAGGACCTATTTTTTAACTATGCTGGTCACTAGATGTGAAACCGATCAAAACTAGTCTAAAAACTATAAATAGAGCTAGAGAGCTCATTGTTGAGGTTGGTTAGTGTGAGCTTAGAGCTATTTTGAGCTTGTAATTGAGATCTTGAGCAATAGAGTTGATTCCCTACGTTCCATCGTGTCTTGCTTGTCTCTTCATTGTGTGTGTGCATGTGTGTGTGCATTTCTATGCTTCTCACCTTCACTCTCACTTCATCTCACATCCACGATCTTCATATCACTCCTATCTCTTCCGCGGATTGACATTAAGGAGGTGGAGCTTCTTAACATGGTTCTCACCATTGTGCTAGAGCAACACCAAATTTGGCGCCGTTGCCGGGGATCGAGTCTAGGACGAATGTGTGATGGTAAGAGTATAGCAAGAAGTGGTGTTGGAAGGTAAAATTTCAATTTTTGTTGTTGTTTTTACTTAGTTTTTAGTGTTTTTTCCCCCACACTCCATCTTCATCACCGCATCATCATCTTCATCTCCAAAAAAATCAGAAAATTCACCATATCCACCCATTCTCCTCATTTCCCCTC
Source organism: Ceratopteris richardii (assembly GCA_020310875.1). NCBI lineage: Eukaryota > Viridiplantae > Streptophyta > Polypodiopsida > Polypodiales > Pteridaceae > Ceratopteris > Ceratopteris richardii. The sequence continues at coordinate 145,401,193 of CM035439.1, forward strand.
ATTTGTACATGTGCGAGAGAGAGAGAGAGCTTTTGTGCTTGTGTGTACTTGTGTGTTTTTGAGTTTTCCTGCAGGTACAGAGATCCAGTGCATCAGATTTGGCCCGAGGCATTCGCATATCAGAGCACACCCTCGCTCAAGACCTCCTAGAGAACTACATCCGACAGACCGCACAACAAGGTTCTGTCGAGGACGACAGAAGCGAGAGGGAGGGGGGTGTTGGCAATAGCCAGAGGCACAGAAGATGCGGAAGCATGTAGAGACAGAGCAGGGAGTTAGTCGAATCAATTTTTCAAAGATTTATGTTTTATAAATATTCTTCAAAACCTCCAACAGTGATTTTCATCACTATTATAACATATGTAACATAGAAAAAACCCTTTTTGTAATTTATAGCTCCATTTTGTGCAAGCCAAGGAGTCCTCGAGCTTGAGGCGCTTAGGTAGAATAAGCGTACCAATTTTGGTTATTTTTAGACACCGTTTACCCTTTCAAATAGCATCTAGGACCTATTTTTTAACTATGCCGGTCACTAGATGTGAAACCGATCAAAACTAGTCTAAAAACTATAAATAGAGCTAGAGAGCTCATTGTTGAGGTTGGTTAGTGTGAGCTTAGAGCTATTTTGAGCTTGTAATTGAGATCTTGAGCAATAGAGTTGATTCCCTACGTTCCATTGTGTCTTGCTTGTCTCTTCGTTGTGTGTGTGCATGTGTGTGTGCATTTCTATGCTTCTCACCTTCACTCTCACTTCATCTCACATTTACGATCTTCATATCACTCTTATCTCTTCCGCGGATTGACATTAAGGAGGTGGAGCTTCTTAACGTGGCTCTCACCATTGTGCTAGAGCAACAATGCCTCTCTTGATCTGCTCTATCGGTCTCCAATCATGATCTATCTCTTCTTGAGAGATTTGCAAAGATTATCTTTGGTCTATCTCTATTTCTTTCCTTATGGCTACCATGAATATGAGATGAACCAGATCCATGTTGACCATGAGAAATGTTAGATCTCATTGGGGAAAAAATCAATTCACCCTTCCAAGTGTACGCATGCTTGCTATGCTCCATCACCAAGAACATTCTTTCCAAAGTGTTGTCTAAGTGCACAACCTTCCCTGGAGTGACTCCTCATACATCAATAGGTTGATCTGTTTAGATCTCCAAAAGGCGTAGTCCATGTCTCTATTCAAGAACAACTAGATGCTTTTGTTATCTTTGGGAATCCATTCTGGTGTAATTATCCTATACAAGATTGACCTTCCACGAGGTGTTCTAGATTCTTTTATGATGTTCTCTTGGTCTAGCTCTCCTATCTCAGATTCAAGGACAATGTTTCCAAACTCATATGTCCTATCTGGTGAGCTAGTAACCACATACATGGTTCCTTGCTTATCGATATATGAGCCCTCTTGGAATTTGACCATTGGGTGTTCAAGTTTGAAGGGTTGATCAAGGTTCTTGAGTTGGACCATAGATCGTCTCAACCCATCCTCATAGATGCAAGCACCTAATCGTTTGGTTTGAATGTATTACAAAAGAGTCTTATAGGGGCATTCTAGTGTTTGTAAATAGGCTATCCCTGAACTACCTATGGGGATTTCAATACTAAATGAAATTTTCGAATCACTAGTCTCAGAGCTTAGCATGTAAGGATAATCACTGAGCTATTGAGCCCACAACCTAGTGGTATGATTGAAACTAGCTTCATAGGATCTGATGCTTTGTCTATCCTGGCCTAAGTGATTACCTGACCTAAGGTTCATATGCCTTTTCGGTTACCCCAATTTTTTGTGTATGGTGATGGACTCTATCTATCATGATGGATAGGAAAAACACAATTTTTTTCACTGTTTTGAGTGATTTGGGGTATGTTAATAGTGTTGTTTAATGTACATAACTTGCAATTACAAAATACCAAACTTTTTTTTACTATCATGATAGATAAAGGTAGTCATTCTGAGAGGTGTATAGAGTTTTGTCATACTTATTAAGGCTATTGCTAATGTTGGAACTTGCTAGTAAGCTAAAACACACAAAAATACAGCAGTCAAGATCGCTCTCTTTCTCCTCTCACAAGTGAAATGAGGGGAATCCAATGGAGGTGTGAATATGACCAAGAAGGCAGAATTTCCCAAAGATGGGGATGAGGTTAGGGAGAGAGTAGGGATGGTAGGGATGATTATGAATTGATTAAAAAGGTAAAAAAAAGAATTAACCTATGATTTCAATGTCATATCTTTGTCTTACCATCACACGTTTGTCCTCAAAGCTCGATCCTCGACAACGATACCAAATTTGGTGTCACTCTAGCACAATGATGAGTATCAATGTGAGGAGATCCACCGCATAATTGTCAATCCAAGGAGACATGAGGGAGGTATGATGACCATGAGCGAATGAGTACACAAGTGCATGAGTGAGAAGCACACTAACATGCACACATAGACACACATGCATACACGGTAAGACAAAGAGATGGAGCAATGGAGTCTTCAATTCATCAAAAGAAAGTGTACAGTCTTCTTAGTTTGCTTCAATCTCCAAGAATCCAACCTAAAAAATGAGCCTTCTAGCTCCTTTTATAGTTGTTAACTAGTTTGACATTGTTCAGACCTAGTGTCCGGACTAGTTAAAAATTAGGTTCCTAAGCTAATTTGAGGGCTCAAATGAGCTCTAAAATCATGAAAATTGGTACATAGGTAGATCTATTACTCATCGAGCTTGTGGACTCCTTGGCTTCATGAAATAGAGTTTGGCTTATAAAAAATGGAATTTACAATGCAGTGTAGTGATAATAATTGTTGATAAATGTTTGATTCAAAAAATGAATACTTGGCCTATTTGCGTGATTTGTATTGGCTGTCAAGTCTGCTTGGTCCTACTTGGGCTTCTTTCTACCCTTGCTCCCTTTGACTCATTTGTCTTAAGCTCCCTTGTCATGTCAAACCACCTATTGCTTACTTGGTTGCCAACATTTTTTTCTTTATCATTTTCTCACAAAGGTGATTCGAATTCATTCTCCTGAGGTTATGCACTATAGGGGATTGATTTGTGTGTTGATCCCCTAAAGCTATAACTGCCATAGTGTAAATATGATGCATTTTTTTTGCATTTTTTTTCAATGTCAACTTCCAAGATAGGAATTATTGTACATTTTTGTTGTAGGAATAAGTCCTCCTAATCAATCGAGATGACATCCATCATATTGATAGTTTTAACATAAAGAGGTTTGAATATAGTGGAAACTATGATACCTCCATCTATATGTTGTTTTTATTTACCTTTCTTGATAGTAATTTAATCCTACCCCAACAATTGCTTAACTTCCATTATCCTTAGCCATGGTCATCCCAAAATCATGGGGTACACAGATGTTGGAGGAAGCTCTACAAAGTAGTTAAAAAGTCAAAGTCAAAGTAGTAAAAGCTCAATAAAAGAATGACCACTATGGTAAAAGGGGAGCACAAGCATGGAAGTTCCAAATTTTCCAAACTCAAATCTCTCCTCATAATAGTTTTTTTTTTCATTTTTTTCCAAAAATACTTGTAAAAATGCCTATTTTTTGCTAAAAACCCTAATTTTCTTGATAAGTAGGCCTAAATTGTATAATTCAAGCAATACTTAAGTTTCATGAAGTGAGTAGCATCTCCATACCAATTTCCATATTTTTTAGACTTTGTTTCAATGTCCAAGTAGCCTCTGGGCACTAATTTTAAAGTTAGGCCAAACACCATAGTGCGGACAAAGCTCTTTTAAGCTCTCACTTGTTAGGGTTATCTTGTTAGAGATTAGTCCTCTTATGAGCTTTCTACTCACTTCTTGAGCAATAGACATCTTCTTGGAGCACATTGCCTCTTGTGTATTCATGAATGTGTGTGTGCATGTGTGTTGGTGCCTATGTACGTGCTTGCTCTCTTTCTTGTTGTGGATGGATGTACTTCCATCTAGTAGCATGTGGTCTTCATAGCACTAATTAGTCACTCATTATATTACGACATTATCTCTATCATGTGTGGATAGTCTTGCCTGATGACAATACATTGATCATGCATGCAAATCTATAATGAAAACACTCTTGGTGCTATTGTTAGGGACATTCTTTTTAGACACTTGGCATGATGGTAAGTTTTTGCATGAGGTACGTGTTTTGGTGCTCTTGTGATTTGGGTGCATTGCTATCATCTTTACATCTTTAGATAGGTATTTGAGTAGTTAGATAGTTAAAAATAGGTTTGAATAAAAAATTAGTGTTAGTTTTTTTGAAGCTCTCCATTAAAACTCAAAAATATATTCTCCTTCTTCATCATTTTTCACTTCTTCACTGTTTTCTATGTTTTCTTTTCTTCTCACCATCATGGGGGGTTGTGATAGTAGTACATGAGGTATCAGAGGTTAAAAGAACAATAATAGAGGTTGAATCTACATTCTTTGAGTTCTCTAGAGCAAAAGCCAATTTGCAGAGCAATCACCCATTGAAAAAGAAGAAGGTAAATTTTTTTCTTTGCTTGTTTTACTCTCTAAAATAATAGGAAAGAGTGAGGAAAGGTGAGAAGATAGCTACATAAGGGGCTAGGAGTATAATAGATGGAAATTACAATCCCTAGGAGTAAAAATAGTCCATATATGTAGAGAAGTCAAATTTTGCAAGTTTTTTTTTTTGCCGTTTTAAAGTGTGCCTTGCATGCCTAAGGCCTATATTTACAACCCCAAGAACCGGGCCTTCAAGAGAATAGGAATTTTTGAATTTTGCAAAAAATGATTTCCTTGAAAGGACTTTAGCAGAGAAATAAAAAATTGCAAGTGTATTATTTTTGAAAATTGAAGTACCACTAAATCCCACAAGTAATAAAGAAGTGTATTATTTTTGAAAATTGAAGTACCACTAAAGCCCACAAGTAATAAAGAAGAAACACTAAAAATTTGACTTCAAAGATCGAAGAATAGAGAGTTGCAAATTTTGATTTCCCTCGTAGTTGCCTTTTGTAGAGTAGTTGTATTTTACATAGATCTTAATTTTAGGCTAGTTTTTTATGAGTGACTATTGCACAAAGCCTACATGAGAAGACCCAAGATAAAAATCACAAAAAAGAACAAAAAAAGTTAAATTGCAAATTTTTGATAGCCGTGGCAGTCATCTTTTGCAAACCAATCGTTTGTTACATAGATATTGACTTAGAACTATTTTTTTATATGTCTAATGCACAAAGTCTACATAAAAAACCCAAGATAAAAAGCACAAAAAAGAGCAAGAAAATTTAAGTTACATTTTTTATTTCCCTAGGAGTCAAAAATTGCAAAAGGGATTATTTGAGTAAAATTAATATTTGACAAGGAATTTGGCTCCTCTAGGGTAACAAGAAAATGTCCCAAATGGTTTGATACCAAGAAAATTCAAAAGTTTGGAAGCTTAGAAGACTATGCCTCAAATTTCAAAGAAAGTGGTGCACCGAGCTAAGAGAAGCAAGTGTTAAAAAAACGTTTCTCTCTCCTTTCTCTATTATAACTCTCTCTTATTTGAAAATAGTGCAAGCTAGCTCAAATTTCAAAAGTGGAAGCATAAAAGGAGCTATTATAAGCTGCAAATTTACATTGAGAAGCATGCAAACTTCATTTTTTGCTCTATCAAGCTCCCAAAATCCTTTCTAAGCTTTTTCTTCACTCCTATAAGCTTCTAAAAATAGTAAATGAACACAAGAAAGGTTTTGATGAAAAGGATTGGCAAATTACCTTGAAAATAGGGAATTCTTGCAAAATCCATACATATTGCATACTCCAAGATATTGCTGTTACACTTATGTGTTTTTCGAGTAGCTTTGATGTGAACCTTTTCCCTATACATGGGCAATTTTTACTCTAGTGCTAGCTAGAGGTTTTTTCCCCATGTTACCACATACATGATTGACTCATATGTGGTGGTACTTTGTACTTACGGATATTTTTCAGCTCTTACTTTAGTTTGTTTTATCATCAATAGACAAGCCTCTGTCTTCTTCGTGTGTCTTGCTGCGTTTGTGCTCCTTGTGTGTGCTTCTTGTGTGTCTCTCGCACTTCTACACACACCCAATAGTGGTATCAGAGCAGGTTTAACTCCTTCTCAAGTTTTGATTTTTTGCATCGCAACATGCACGCACTTTTAACAGTGCAAATCGGCTTTGGAGCATAGAACATTGAATTGCAACAGCCAAAAAACGATTTCATCAGTTTCATTGGTGATTTATCCCCATTTCGAAGCCATTTGTGTAGTGAGAATCGCCATCAGAGTGATAATTTGTGAGCTGAAATTTCAACATTCAATTTCAGCTTTTGGCGAACTAAAGATTTTATCACATTCTTGTTCTTTAGTGAAATGGCAGGCAACAATGACTTGTTTGGCATGCTTCAAACTAAAGATATGCTTGATGGGACCAACTACCCAATGTGGTCTAACATGATGAAGTATGTTCTTGTTGCAAACAACTTTGGAACATAGTGGCAGATGTAGATCGAAGACCCATAGGTGCTTCTACTTCACAGTCTAGTGTCACAGATGGAGCTTCTTCTTCAAGTACAATGGTTTCTCCTTCTCCACCTAGACAAGATCAGCTTAGATGGGATGGAAAAGATTCTCAAGCTCATGCATTGATTGTGCTTTTTGTGAAGCGTTATATTGTTCCACACATTCGATCATGTTCTACATCAAGACAGGCATGGGACACTCTTGCTTCTTTGTATGCTGTGCGTAATGAAGCAGGTGTTGCATACTTGAGGAAAAAACTTGAGCATGTATGTATGGCTGAAAATGAGTTAGTGGATGTGTATGTGACATGCATCAAGGACTTGAAAGAGCAATTGGCAAACACACACTACAAGAAAATTGCAGCTTGTTCATAGTGATGTATGTTCCCGTCAAGACTCCATTTTTTAGGAAGCATGTATATTTTGTTACCTTCATTGATGATGCTACTTGTCATACATGGGTGTATCCTATGAAAGCAAAGAATGAGGTATTTTCTCGCTTCAAAGCATTTTTAGCTATGGCTGAAAATTTTTCTTCACAAAAGCTTTTGACTCTACGCACCGATCATGGTGGTTAATACATGTCACATGAGTTTAATGCTTTTCTTTCTGAAAGAGGTATTTCACAACAATGTACGGTGCCAGATACACCTTAGCAAAATGGTATTGCCGAACATAAAAGTAGAACTCTACTTGAAATGGCATGATGTATGGTTAAAGGAAAGCACCTTCTTGATAAGGTTTGGATGGAAGCGGTCATTTGTGCAAACTATTTGTTGAATCACTACCCTACAAAAGCATTGAGAGTAATCACTCTTTATGAGACTCAGAATGGACATAAGCCCATGGTTAGTCATATGTGCTTGTTTGGTTGTTTGGCATATGCTCTTGTGCCATCACAACAATGTCACAAACTTGATGACAAGGCAAAAAAATGTATGTTTGTTGGTTATAGTGTTGAAAGTAAGGGATATCATTTGTATCATCCATTGACGAATATAATTACTGTGAGCCGAGATGTGGTATTTGCTGAAAATTCAGTTTTCCCTCTACTTGAATGCAAAAACAACCAACAGCTAGCTCATAAGATGTGTTCGATACACTCATGCCTTTGTTCCAAAATGGTGCCCTTGACAATGAACATGTAGAGCAGCCAACTGAGGCTCAAAGGGCTGAAAAATTCTAGCAAAATAGAGCTAAAAATGTAGAGAATTTCCAGCCAAACATGGCTGAATTTTTTCAGTAAAAAATTGTCGAAACTGCTAGAAATTTCCAGCCACATATGGCTGAACATTTGCGTCAAAATATGGCTGAAAATGAGCATGAATTTCAGCCCATGCATGATATACATGTTGATAATGTATTACATAATGAACACATGTCTATCAAGAGTGCACAAACTATGACAAAGTGGCTGAAACAAACTTTGCAGGATAGCAAACTGAGTGCACCTTTACTTGGTAGAACAAGATCAAGCTCTCACGATGCATCAAGTAATTTTTGGATTATTCTCTTCTTGCAATAGCATGTAATGAAGAGCCACTTTCTTTTGAAGATGCATGTGACGATCCACAATGGATGAGTGCTATGCAATAAAAAATGGATTCCATACATAGGAATGGTACTTGGGAGTTATGTGAATTTCCAAAAGGAAAGAATGCCATTGCTACAAAGTGTTGTTACAAGATTAAGAGAAAGTATGATGGTAGCACTAATTGCTACAAATCTAGATTGGTTGCCAAAGGATATGTGCAACAATATGGCATTGACTATGAGGAAATTTTTGCACCTACTTCACGCATGACTACCATTCATACTGTGGTTGCATTGGCTGCCCGTCAAGGTTGGAAAGTGCATCAGTTGGACACAAAAACAGCCTTCTTGAATGGTGATTTGCAAGAAGAGGTCTATGTGAAGCAAGCTCCTGGATTTGCTATGAAAGAGAAAGAGCATATGGTTTGTCACTTGCATAAAGCTTTGTATGGTCTCAAGCAAGCTCCACGTGCATGGTATGACAAAATCGATAAGCACTTGATTGCTCTTGGGTTCACATGTGGTCCAATTGAAAGCACACTTTATGTATGCAAAAATGGGGCTGATCTTATAGTGCTTGTTCTTTATGTCGATGACATACTCTTGATTGGGTCATGTGATGCAAAACTTAACATTCTTATGGCTGATTTGTAGCATACTTTTGATGTCACTTATCTTTGTCTGATGAGCTACTATTTTTGCATCTAGTTTGTATTCGTTGAGGGGGGAATTGTTATGCATCAAGCAAAGTATGTTGAAAAACTACTTCAGCGTTTTGACTTTGAAGATTGCAAGCCAATTTCCACACCAGTTGAGACAGGATTTATATTCTCAGTTGAGGATTCTAGTGATGCATTTGACACTTCTCTTTATCAGCAAGCTATGAGATGTCTTACATATGCATGCAACACAAGGCCGGATATGCAGTATGCAATTTCCCAATTGAGTCGATTCATGCATAGCCCTAGCACTAAGCATTGGCAAGCAGTGAAACATGTGTTTAGATATCTCAGAGGCACTTTGAGCTTAGGTTTCTTTTATGGAAGAGTCTATACAGCCATGCTTGCATGCTTTTACATATAATGATTGGGCTAGTTGTTATGATACTCGCATGTCCACTAGTGATAATTGATTTTTCCTGGGAAAAATCATGCATATCTTGGTTGAGTAAGAAGCAACCTACAATGGTGACATCGAGTTTGGTACACGGCAGTTTTCATAGCTATAGTGGAGTATATATGGTTGAGACACCAATTGATGGATCTTTGCATGGAGATTGATGCTGCTACGCATATTCTCACTGATAGTTAGAGTGATTTGGCTATTGCACAAAACCCAGTGTTTCATGCACGGACCAAACATATTGAGGTGCATTATCACTATGTGAGAGAGCACATTCATGCAGGAGATATTGATTTGGTATATGTGCCTACACGAGATAATGTGGCAGACATATTCACTAAAGCTCTTCCATGAGAAAAGTTCAAAGCTTTTCGCAAAGCTGTAGGCTTATTATGTTGTGGGGGCTGATCTGTTACTCTCTGTATGTGTTCATATCATTCGCTCCACTTATGTGTTCCTCGAGTAGCTTTGATGTGAACCTTTTCCCTATACATGGGCACTTTTTACTCTAGTGCTAGCTAGAGGTTTTCTCCCCATGTTACCACATACATGATTCACTCATATGTGGTGGTACTTTGTACTTAGGGATATTTTTCAGCTCTTACTTCAGTTTAGTTCATCGTCAATAAAGAGAGCTCTTCCAACCATCCATCTTCTCCGTGTTTTTTGCTTCATTTTTGCTCCTTGTGTGCGCTTCTCGTGTGTCTCTCACACTTCTACACACACCCAATAGCTGCTTACTTCCAAACAAGTTGCAATAGATTTTTCTTAACCAACAAAGATGTGGATCCCAAAAATGATGCCAAAGGTATTCGAAGTAGCTTGAAAAAAGCTACTTTTTTACTTCAAGTGGGTGATCACTAATTAGCAAATATCTAGGTATCTACCTGGTGGGGAGAGCATGGAAACTTACAAGAAGTTCTAAAAAGAGAAGAGGAATGGAAGATAAAAGTAGAAATTTAGGAATTGACAACTTGCAAGCTTCAAACAACAATATCTCTCTACAAAAAAAGATATAATCCCCTCTTGTCACATATCTAAACATGCAAAACAAAAAGTTTTACATAGAGCTTGATGTACATACCTACAAAAAGATGAATTTTCAAACAAAAAATAGGCTTTGAGTGACTTTTTAGAATCATCGTACCTTGTTTTGGAGCTCCCTACATGTGCATGAGGCCTCCAATGCAAGGAAAAGATCGCTCCATTGCTATATAACATTGATAAAATTTTTTCTCACTATACACCTATCCAAAGAGAAAAGAGATAAGAGAAAAATGGTGGAGAGAGGCAAGTTATGATATTTCAACAAGAGCTCTTCATTTCACTTTGAGATACTCTTTTCTCACTATACACATATCCAAAGCGAAAAGAAATAAGAGAAAAAATGGTGGGGAGAGGCAAGTTATGATATTTCACATCCGAATGGTTGGCCTAGTAAAAAAAATAGTCTTAACATACTTGTAAGTTTATTCTAATTAGTTTATTGAGCTAATTAGACTATAAAAAATGATGTAGATACATTTAGGGATTTTTTCCATGATATTGGGAATTACAAAATTCATTAATCTTGTAAGAATCAATTTTATTCTAAAGTGGGTAATAACAAGTATGTGGCTTCCTTTTTTTTATTTGCATTGGTTACATTCTTCATCTTCATTCTTCACATCACTTTTTGTTCTTTCTTTAACCTTTGATTCCCCATAATATGCCTTCTTGCCAAATGTTCTTGTAACATCATTCTTGGCAAAATGGTGGGCCCTTGTGGAAGCTTGCTATAGTTGTCAAGCTCAAATAAATTTGACAAGATGTGTGGAATAATATTCCCTCACTAGAGAGAAAATCAAGACTTCAAATTTTCCTAAAAAATTCCCTTTAACTCCAAGTGGAAAAATAATGTACATTAGGGTTCCATATTTTACCAATATACCATTTTCTCTCAAGTTTAAGGTAATTTTGTTCTTTGGATACTTTCCCAAGACTATACTAAGTCAATATATTACCTCAAAGCACTCAAAGTCCCAAATGGAAAATTAAGGGTGCTTAGACAAGCCACCAAATTTTTGCAAGACCATAATTTGAATTTGTTTTAATGTCCAAATTTGATTTTAATCATCCTTGGGACTTATTTAATCTTACAAGACATGACAATGCTCATGGGCCCCTCTAATGCACACACAGTGGCTCCAACAACCACTCTTTACAAAATGTGATGCTTTGGGTTAGGAGTCCCCAAAATACTAAAGTTCAATTTTTATATCAACGACTAGTACTAAAATTCTTAGCCTTCTCACACTTTCTCCAAGTGAAAATAACACCTTTCATAGCCCCAAATTAGCCTGTTGACAAAATGTGGTGCCTTGGGTTAGGGATCCCAAAATGCCAAATGGAACTTTTTTGGCCTTCAATCTAGGGGATTAGCTAGGGATGAACGTTGAATAAAGATCCAACGAAACAAGAGACTTGTACATCTCTTTGTAAATAGCTCAAAACATAGAGATAGAAAGCTCCAAATTTTGTAAAACTCAAGAAGATTTTTCTTCTCCTTGAGTTATCATAGAGCTATGTACAAAGTTAGAGAGCCATCAGATAATTAGAGATAGTAGTTTAGAAGTCTCGAATTTAAGAAATTAGTTCATTTTGGAAGTAGTATATAAGTAAATGTAAAGAAGAATGAGGGGACTCAATGCCATTTGTATTCCTTCTTCTTTGAGAATAGAGAGATCCTCCTTTGGCTTCCATCTCGTTCTTCACTATGATGCCTATGTGTGATCTTTTGTGTGACTTGTAGTGTGTTGTTTGGTTGATTATTCATGTGTGGATTGAGTTGAGAATTCTGTGTGAGGTCATTGATAAGCTTGTAATTCTGTTTGAAGATCTTTCATTGGATTGAAAAAAGTCGACTATTTTGAAAAGGCCACGTCATTGGCTTTTACTCAAGATAAGTAACTCTTGATATCATATTTGGATTCTACATGAAAAATGGCATGGATTAGGCTCTTTCATCAACATTTTTGTTCCATTCAAATGACAAGGTTCACTCAACCTCACAAGGAGTCACATTGGCCTTCATGAATAGAGGAAGCACAAGAAAGTGGACATGTCCAGCTATATCACGAAGTATTTGTATGAGGTAGGATCTCACTAGAAGGAAAAGAAGTTCTTGGTAGGTGTCCAAATTTTGACAAGGATAATATATAAGGCATTGGAAGAAGAAGAGTAATTGGAACCAATGCCCAGTTACAAAGAAATGGAAGCATTTATTTCCCTTCAAGTTGTTCAATCAAAGAAGCTCATAGGCAAGAAGAGAAGGGAGATGAATGCTTCTCCAAAAGTAGTGATCAAGAAACCAACAGACAAGTCTTTGCCTAAAATGATGGAAATAGTAGAAGCAAGGCCTTTAAAGAAGAGATTGAAAATAGCTGAGGAAGAAGATGATACCATCACTATCAAGGTTAACGAAGACCCAAGAAAAGCTACAATAAACCTTGAAGAGCCTACTAGGGAAAAAGTGGTAGTAGCTCAGAGGGAAGTACAAGTTGATGTGGCACCGCATCCTCCCATGACTGCCAAACAAAAACAATATGTTTATTATTTGTAGGGAGGTGAGGATAAAAGGAGAAAATACAAAGAACAATATTAGAAAATGCGAGAAGGCTTTTTAGACAAAGCTAATGATTTGACAGAAGAAGAACTAAAAGTCTATGAGAAGCTACATAAAAGTTTGTTGAGTGCAAAAATAGAGACAAATTCTATCAAAACAAAAAAGGAATTTAAGAATCTTTTTGATGAATTGTGTATGGCAAAAGAAAAAGGAGACATAGTGATTAAATCAATCAAGCACAAAAAAATACAAATAAAAGGTGGAAGAGGAATAGGAAAGGAAAGAGGAGAATAAAGTCAAAACAAAGAAAGAGGATGATGAAGATGATAGGAAATATGAACAATCACCACTTCTCTCGAAAGCACCACCCAATTTTCTGTGAGCAAGCTCAATGTTAGTCCATAGAATGGATGAATTAATGTGCATTCCTCAGCCTCTAGAGGAAGAAGAACCTTTTGAAGAGGATGAAAATGAATTTGAAGATTATCAAATGCTCCAGGACATTGAATTGTCATCACATGAAGTACAATAATTGACTCAATTTGATATTCAAAACTTAAAAGAATTGGAAAAAGAAGCAGATATAGATGAGTTTTTTGATGCTTCAATGGGTTTTGGAATTCGTGGAGTACTAGATGATCAAGAGAAGCATGAACAAATGGTGGTTTTTACCACTTTGGAAGAAGATCATTATAAAGAACATCGAATGGTACATACAACTACACAAGAAGAATCAAAGGAAACAAATAAAAAAGAAACAATGGTCTTAACCACTCTTGAACACAAAGAGGAGGAGACACAACTAATCAAGGATGTGATTATTATAGATGTGGAAGAAGAAGAAGCTAAAAAAAAACAACTAGTAAAAGATCCCAAAATGTGTTTTCTGGAGCTCTTGAAAGTAAAATGAGAAATGCAATATAGGGAAAACAGAAAAAAGAAGAAGAAGTAGTCAAGTTAGAAAGTGGAAGTAACAAAGAAAATGTTATGATCGCACATCAAAATATAGAACTAATGGAAGTCAAAGAAAGCAATATAAGTCCAATAAGTGAACACTTCAATCATACAAAAGAAGCATTCAAATTTGGAGGAGGAACTGATAAAAAGTGTAGGATGAATACACTACAAAAGAGAGTAAAGCAGATTTGCAACAAGGCCTAGTGCATATACAACAAGAAGTTAAGGTTGTAGAGTGTTACTGTTAGTGTCTATGCGAAAGTCCAAATGGCCATTAGACACCTTTCGTATATGTCTTTCATAGGTGCTCAATAAGTCTAGTTGGCTTCTTTTGATTAAATGATTATATGCAATGGAGTCAGTAATTGAATATGTAGATTCACATGTTAGTACTTGCAATTTTATGAGCTTTTCACATTGGCCATATGCTCATTTTGTGGAGGATATTCTAGCAAAATTTTTTCCACTTTTGTGTTTTGTCAACTATATAGTGGTGGATTTACTCCTTGATACACTTATTGATGTGAGCACATATATTCTCACATAATCCTTTTGGTTGGTCAATACTGTTCATTAATCCATTTTTTTGGAGAGATTGTTGATTTTTTCCCAGAATTTGACACTTGGTCATCCTTTCTGAGCCTTAGGTGTTTGGAATCTTCTAGCTCCATTATCATTCTAGTCAATTCTCTATCATCATGGCATCAAAGATCTCGAGCATGTCTAGTGCATCACGGTCTAGTACCAATGTTCTTAGGAGGAGCTACAACTTGTAGGGCAAAGAACATTTTGAGATCCAGAAATTTTATGGCACAAACTTTGCTCTATGGAAGAATCGAGTTAAAGATGTGCTGATTGAGAGAAGGCAATGGATGCTAGTAAATGGAATCTCAAAGAAGCCTCTTGACATGGATGAAGATGATTGGGATGAGTTGGATGAAATGGCTAGGTCTACCATTCAATTGCACTTGGCAAATAATGTTTACTTTATAGTATTGGAATATGAAAGCATAGAGGAGCTTTGGGAGAAGTTATGCAATACATATGAAACAAGAAACAACATCAAATAAAGTGTATCTGATGAGAAAGTTTTATGACCTTTGCTTGAAGGACACAAATAGTGTTGCTTCTCATCTAAATGAGTTTGATGCTATATTCTCTCAGTTACAAGCTCACAAAATGGAGATGGATAATGAAATGAAAGCACTCTTGTTGTTATGCACTTGCCCTCATCATGGGATACATTTTGCATAGCTATTAGCAATAGTGCACCTAGTGGTAAACTGGTCTATGATGACATATGTGGAACACTCTTGAGTGAGGAGATTCGTAGAAAATCTATGGTTGGCACTCAGAGTGGAGATGTATATAATGTTTGTGATTCTTACCAAGAAAAGAATCAGCAACATGGCACGAGCAAGAACAAGGAAAAGAATGGTCAACAAAATAAGAGTAGAAGTAAATCATGGAAGATGGATATCGAATGCCATTATTGTCATAAGAAAGGACACATGAAGAAAGACTGTTATGCATTAAAGAATGCTAAAGGTAAAGTGCAAAAGTTGATGGGCATATTAAATAGCTACTTGCATCATCTACTTTGACTATGAAGATTGAAGAAATTAATGTTATTTCTGATGATGTCGATGTGTTGACACTTGATTGTATTGTGCTTAGTGAGACTCTTATGGCTGATTCTCTTTCCCACATCTAGATTCTCGTGCTTCTTTCCATGTGACACGCACTGTATCCAGATTTTCCTGTACAATCTGAAACTTTTCTTCTAAGGCCGTAAATTCCAAATTTTGGACTGGCAGTCTTTCTTCCACTTTTGTGGTTGATATACTTTGTATTTTCATTGCACCACTCTATTCTTTGACCTTCGCCTTCAACCTCTGCACTTCTTGTTCGGATTTTTGCAACTTGGCAGCTAACTCCTTATTGGTTTTCTTCAATTTCTACAGAGATTTTTGCGTCTATCCAACTTCTGCTTGTAATCTGGCTATGATTTTTTACTTCTATTCAACAATTACCTTTAAAATGTTATTTTCTGAAATATGCTCATTCAAATCATCCATCAGTTCTTCATGGGTTGTACTATCTCTAGCAGCGCTTTCCGTTCTAGTGGTTTCTACCTCTGCTTGGAGTCGGGTAAACCATTGATCTCGTTCCGTAAACCACTTGTCTTTTTCCGTTATCATGGAGTTATATTTATTATGGAATTCTTCGAGCTTTGCCACACTCCATGACAACCCTCTGGCTAGATCGCTGAGTATTTCTGGTCTAACAGTTTCATTATTATACATCCAGGGATAAATGGTATTGATACACTTCAGTGGGGGTAACTTCACCCTTCCTTCCTTAGTCTTCCACTTATCTACAACTCCACATGCTTGAAAAGTATGTAATACCGGAATCTTACTTGAAGAACTTTCGAAACAATCTCCTTGTTCTTGTTGTTGCTCCGAATGTCTTTCCTCATCGGTAGCTCTTTTTTCCTTTTCTTCCCCTTCTCTTCTCTTGGATTCTTCTTCCTCTTGTTGTCATTGTCTCTCTTCTTCCTCCTGGTTTCGTGCTGCATCTTCCTCTCTTGCCTTCCTCTCTACTTCTTCCTTTGATTTTCTCTCTGCTTCTTCCTTTGCTTTTCTCTCTGCTTCTTCCTTTGCATTTCTCTTTGCTTCTCTCCGTTGATTCTCCACTATCTGTCGCCTCATGGAATCCTCCTCTTCATCAATCTCTATCTCTGCCTGATCCTGAGAAGTGTTACCTCCGAATTTCTGCTCTGCCACCCTTTTCTTCAGCATCTGTAGAAATACCTTACCTGAGCATACTGTGTATTCTCGAGGTAAGTAGACCAGCTTCATGAAAAGCAAAGTAAAAACTACTCCCACCTTGGAGTCTAACACTGCGTTCATGGCTCGTTCAGTACGTCTGAACAGTTTGAGGGCTTTCTTCTTCAACTTCTGAAAAATAATCTCTGCCCAATTCAGCTGTGTCTTCGTAGATTCCTTCACCAAGGCGTAAAGCTGTTGGGATATTCCGTAATGCTTAGCTTGCAAATTAATAATCATATTTGTTAATAACAATCCCAACTTCAAAGGATTGTCATTCGGCAGCTGCGCAAACCTGTATTCACCCGAACAGGGTTTGCTGAGCAATGTGCAAATCTCCATGGCATCGGCAGACTCCGTGCTCGACGTGATGCCCTCATTAGCCACATTAAATCTTTCAGCTATTAGCGTAGATGACAACTAAAATACTTCCTGGCCAATACAAATACTGATTTCCTACGAGTTGATATCATTGCCATCGATCTACCTCGCTATCCCCATGGCAATGTCCTTCGCTTGTGGATGAGGTCAAATACTACGCCAATCTAGCATCGTGCACTGCAAGAGACCCCTGCACTCGAACCAATCCTTCTGCTCCTCTAACAGCTTCTCGGGAATGTATAGCAGGTGGCAATCCGAAAATGAGATTGCCATAGCTGTACTTCTACTCTTATGCTTCGCTGTTCTAACACACAGTATCTCTGCTCGCTATAGTCGCTCTATACGCAAAACTCGCCAAATAAGCTGAATTCGACAAAGTGTGCAGCCTTTTATGGCTAGCGTGCCTATGTAGAGAGCTACGAGTCTAAGCCATGATTACTAATTAAGGAATTATAACTTGTGATTCTGCACTGATTTCATGCTCACAAAATAAGAAACAATCATCATATTTGAAACGTTGTGGCCTCTGCCATTTTTTGATTGCCCGTACGATTGCATGTTAAGTAGTTACACTGAACATCATGCCTCAGGTTCCACGATCCGATGTATTTAATGGGAATATATATATAATATATATATATATATATATATATATATATATATATATATATATATATATATATATATATATATATATATATATATATATATATATATATATATATATATATATATATGTGTGTGTGTGTGTGTGTGTGTGTGTGTGTGAGAGAGAGAACACTGATAGGACCGTAATTTAGACCCATTAATGATAGTTGGAAGAATTTCTCCAGTCAACATAGCCAACTGAAATGAACCGAGGCCACACATCGCATGAATCAGGAACATATCGGTCCACCGTAATTTCAGTTTACCCATATTTCTCTTCATTTTGGAGTGAAAATACAGTATCAAATCTCTAGGGCAAAAAATCTTAGTTCGGAGATTGCTATCATGCCACTTCTTTTGTCTGCTCTGGATTTCCTAAAAAGTTATGATAAAGTTGTTCACCTAATTGCCGCAACTGGTCCATTCGATACGCAAAAGACTCCTCCGGAACCAACTACCTCTGCACTGCAATCCTGAGACTAGGTACCACAAATTCAAAGGGTAGTATTGCCTCTTATCCGTAGAGCAATTTGAAAGGTGTGCTACCCACCCAAACTTTATAAATAGTCTTGTAAGCCCATAGGACAGTGGGGAGCATGATTTCCCACTGATCCGTTGAATCTAGCAACAGTTTTTGGAGCATGTGCAATAAAAATTTGTTAGTACTTTCGGCCAATCCATTCGCCTGAGGATAATAGGGGGAGCTAAATTTATGCTTAATTTGATAATCCGGGGTAAGTTTGGCAATCAACTGATTCAGAAAATGAGTTCCCGATCGAAAACTAATTCAAGCGGTAATGGATAACATGGAAAGATTGTTACCGTTAGTGTCCATGTGAAAGGCCAAATGGCCACCGGACACTTCTTTGTATATGTTCTTTAATCAAACATATAGTGGCCTGGTCAGTCACAGGCTGTAAGTTCGACCGCATTTGGAAGACCTAAGAAGTTTGTCTTCGTGCTCTTTGTGTACTGCGTTGTCTGCGTATTCTACAGCCTCTGTGCGGGGTACTGTGGTTGACGTCAGGAGCTCGGTTTTCTACTCCGAGCGTATCGTCGTGGAGCTCTCGGTAAGGGGAGTGCAGTGTGGTACATCGCCATCGAAATACTTCACTGGTATCAGAGCAGTTCGAGGCAAAAAGCTTTGTTCCTTTTGTGCGAGCGAAGCGAGCACCCCCCAGGCTTTCGACTAAGGCGGCGACCAAGGCATAGACCTTGGCATACCTTGTCATCCGAGTCACCGAAGTCACCGTTGGCGCCGTTGGCTACGCGCGAGGGAGGACCTCAACGATCAAGGAATATAGAGGTTCCCGGTACTTCCCGGGAGGTCACCCATCCCAGTACTGTTCCCCCCAGAGCTCGCTTAACCGTGGCAATCTCTTGCCACTAAGCTACACTCTTGTGGTGTTTGAAGAAGGGGAAAGACTAAGCTTGACATTACCTTGAAAAAGTTTTGGTCCCTCAAAGCTTCATTTTTTGCTTTTAAAGCCTATTTCTGAAGCAATTTTGGGGTGTTTTTGGAGCCATTTCGGAGTACTTTTGCACGTAGTTCTCTTCACACAGGTCCAAGAACATCAAGAAGAGTGTTCCTTGTACTTCTCAGACAATAAATATCAACCTTTGGGGCTGTATTTTCAGCCACACTCGTAAAACTACAGGTTTCTCGAGGGGTTTTCAGTTTTGGTGGGAGCAGTCGCTGCAAATTTATGCAGGTTTTTAAAGCCTAAAACATCAGAGTTGACAGACACTTGCAGGTGTTATTGGCTAGTTTTTGGGCTGTGTATTCAGCCTTTCAGTGTCATTTTACTGCATATATTGAGCACATACACACCATGTACGCTTCTGTGGATACCGCTTATGTACGTCCATGTGGGCATTGATATAGCGGTTACGTTCTTTGCATAAAGCCTTTTTACGTTTGATAAAGAGGGTCGTGGTGAGGTTTTCTTAACTGGGAGACACCCAGATGTCGGGGTCTCTTCGGTGATGCAGGTGGAAGACTTACCCAGCCTCGCCATAAGAGATGTATGATAGTTGTTCATAGGTGCTCGATAAGCCTAGTTGGCTTCTATTGGGTAACTGATTATATACAGTGGAGTCAGTGATTCACTATGCAGGTAGACATGTCAGTACTTGCAGTTTTATGATACTTTGACATTGGTCATATGCTAATTTTGCAGAGGATACTCTGGCAAAAAATTTTCCAAATTTCTGGTTTAGTCAACTATACAGTGGTCGATTTACTCCTTGATACACTTATTTGTTGGTGTTTGGACTCTTCTAGCTCCATTATCATTCTATTCAGTTCTCTACGATCATGGCATCAGAGGTCTCAGGCACATCCGGTGGATCAGGGTCTAGTGCTAGCGTTCCGAGGAGGAGCTATAACTTGCAGGGCAAAGACCATTTTGAGATCCGAAAATTTGATGGCACAAACTTTGCTCTATGGAAGAATCAGATTAAAGATGTGTTGATTCAAAGAAGGCAATGGAAGCCAGTAAATGGGATTTCAAAGAAGCCTGCTGACATGGATGAAGATGATTGGGATGAGTTAGATGAAATGGCCAGGTCTACCATTCGCTTGCACCTAGCAGATAATGTTTACTTTACAGTATTAGACTGTGAAAGTGCAGAGGAGCTTTGGAAGAAGTTATGCAATACATATGAAAAAGAGACGGCATCAAATAAAGTATATCTGATGAGAAAATTATACGACCTTCGTATGAAGGACACAGATAGTGTTGCTGCTCATCTAAATGAGTTTGATGCCATATTCTCCCAGTTACAGGCTCAGAAAATGGATATGGACAATGAAATGAAAGCAGTATTGATGTTATGCACCCTGCCATCATCATGGGATACATTTTGCACAGCTATTAGCAATAGTGCACCAGGTGGTAAACTCGTCTATGATGACATATGTGGAGCACTCTTGAGTGAGGAGATTCGTAGAAAATCTATGGTTGGCACTCAGAGTGGAGATGCATATAATGTTCGTGATTCTTACCAAGGAAAGAATCAACAACGTGGCGGGAGCAAGAACAAGGAAAAGAATGGTCAACGGAATAAGAGCAGAAGTAAATCAAGGAAGAGGGATATTGAATGCCATTATTGTCATAAGAAAGGACACATGAAGAAAGACTGTTATGCATTAAAGAATGCTAAAGGTAAAGGACAGAATGTTGATGGGCATGTTAAACAGTTACCTGCACCATCTACTTCGACTGTGAAGATTGAAGAAATTAATGCTATTTCTGATGATGCTGATGTGTTGACACTTGATAGTACTGTGCCATCTGAGGCACTTATGGCTGATTCTCTTTCCCACACCTGGCTGCTAGATTCTGGTGCTTCTTTCCATGTGACACCACATAGAGAATGGTTCTCTAATTATGCACCAAAGTCTCTTGGTACCGTGAGACTTGGTGACTCTTACCAGTGTGATGTTGTGGGGATTGGAGATGTGGTTGTGCAGTTCATTGACGGTTCAAAATTTACTATGCATAATGTACGCCATGTACCTCAGTTATCACGCAGTTTGATGTCAGTTGGTCAACTTGATGACCTTGGTTACAAGGTGGTCTTCTATGCTCAGTCCTTTCGTATATCAAAGGGCAATATGGTCATTGCAAAAGGAAGGAAAGTTGGCTCACTTTACCCTTTATTTGTATCACAAAAAGAACACTTGTTAGCTGTTACTGAACAGCCTATGGCTTGTTTTTGGCATGGTCGTTTGGGCCATATATCTCGTAGTGGAATGGAAAATCTTTCTCGTTCTCGCTACTTACCTGTGTTATCTTTCTCTGATTTTTCATTTTGTGAGCATTGTCAATATGGAAAGCAAACCAGAAATGTGCATAAAACGCACACTGACTCTTCAATTCAGCCTTTAGATCTTGTTCATACAGATGTGTGTGGTCCTATGCCCACTAGGTCCTTAGGTGGTTCTCTTTACTTTGTCACTTTCATAGATGATGCTACTAGAAAAGTCTGGGTATATCCTATCAAATCGAAGGATGATGTATTTCCTAATTTCAGAAAATGGCTTGCTTCAGTTGAGACTGAAAAAGGAACTAAGCTTAAGGCTTTACGTTCAGATAATGGGGGTGAGTATACCTCACATGAATTCAACCTTTTCTGTCAGTGTAGAGGGATTCGTAGAGAGTTTACAGCTCCTTATACCCCAGTACAGAATGGTGTAGCTGAGAGGATGAATAGAACTATTCAAGATAGAGTAGTCTCTATGTTGCATCATGCAAACCTCTCACAAGGTTTTTGGGCAGAAGCAGTATTGACTGCAGTTCATGTGATTAACCTTTCACCTAGTACTGCCAAAGGTCTGAAAGTGGCACAAGAGTTATGGACAGGGAAACCACCATATTATGATCATCTTTGAGTTTTTGGGTGTGAAGCATATGTTCACATACCCAAGAATCTTAGACAGAAGTTGGACCATAAGTCAAAGAAATGCATTTTTCTTGGATATGGTCGAGAAGGACAATTTGGATATCGCTTATGGGATCCTGAAACACGGTCAGTGATCAGAAGTAGTGATGTCATTTTTAATGAGTCTAAGATGCATAAACAGCCGATTAAGGAGGTTGAAGTGAGAAGAGTGGTGTTTGAGGATACTAGTCCTCCTGTTAGCATGCATAAAAATGCTACACATAGGGATGTTCAAGAGAATGTCCATTCAGATCAGTCTGCACATGTTCCTGTTCAGCAACCATTGAGACGTTCTGCACGTGTCTCATATCCACCTGATAGATATGTTCCAGGTTTAGATTTTGTTATGCTAACAGATGCCGGTGAGCCCTCTTGCTACAAAGAGGCTATGCAGACAGAGGATCATGTCAAGTGGGAGCGTGCCATGAAGAGTGAGTTGGATTCTATTCACAAGAATGGTACTTGGGACTTAGTACCTTTGCCAAAGGGCAGGAAAGCTTTACCATGTAAATGGGTATATAAGCTGAAATTCACATCAGATAGTGCTTCTCCAAAATATAAAGCACGACTTGTTGCAAAGGGTTTTAAGCAACAACATGGTGTTGATTTTGAGGAAATCTTCTCTCCGGTGGTCAAGATGACTACTTTGCGCATGTTGCTTGGATTCGTTGCAATGGAGGACTTAGAGCTAGTCCAAATGGATGTGAAAACAGCTTTCTTGCATGGAGATCTTACAGATGAGATCTATATGGAACAACCAGAGGGTTATGTAGTTCCTGGCAAGGAAAGTCTAGTTTGTAAGCTCAAGAAGAGCTTGTATGGACTTAAACAGTCTCCTAGACAATGGTACCAAAAGTTTGATGCTTTTATGAAGTCCCAAGGCTATTCTCGGAGCAATGAGGATCATTGTCTCTACACAAAGAGATGTTCTGATGGCAGCTTGATATGCTTGATACTTTACGTCGATGATATGTTGATTGCTGGGAAGTCCTCTTATGATTTGTCAATTCTCAAAAAGAAGTTGAGTCAGACATTTGATATGAAGGATTTGGGGGATGCCAAACATATTCTTGGCATGCGCATCACTCGTGATAGGAGTAAAAGATGCATATACTTGTCTCAAAGTGAGTACATATCCAAAGTACTTCATCGATTCAATATGCAGGGTGGAAAGGCATTGAGTACACCTTTACCCACATATGTGAAATTGAGCAAGGATGACTGCCCCAAATCATATGAGGAAAAGGAATTCATGACCAAAATTCCCTATCAGTCTGCTGTTGGTAGTCTCATGTATGCTATGGTAGCTACGAGACCAGACATTGCATTTGCAGTGGGAGTTGTGAGCAGATATATGTCTAATCCTGGCAAGAAACATTGGGAAGCGGTCAAAATGATTTTGAGATATCTGAGTGGCACTAAGGACAAGTGTCTATGCTTAGGTAGAGGGAAAGCATCCATTATTGGTTACACAGATTCTGACTATGCTGGTTGTGTAGACAATCATAAGTCTACATCAGGGTACATTTTTCATTTTGCTGGAGGTGCTATCTCTTGGAGATCTCGTCTTCAAGAATGTACAGCTATTTCCACCACAGAAGCAGAGTATGTTGCAGCAAGTGAGGCATGTAAGGAAGCATTGTGGCTTTCTCGTCTTGCTTGTGATATGGGTTTGCCTCAGCATGTACCTCACTTGCTCAGTGATAGTCAGAGTGCCATTGCTTTGGCTAAGAATCCGGTCTATCATGCAAAGACCAAGCACATTGAGGTGAGGTATCACTTCATTAGAGATTGCTTAGCCACTGAGAGCATTATTCTTGAGAAGGTTCACACTCGAGATAATGCTACAGATGCTTTGACTAAAGCTCTACCACAGGATAGCTTTCGACACTGTTGTCACTTGATGGGGGTTACTTGATTCTTGATCTTACGCAGTCACTTGTATACTGTGTAACATGCCCATCAGGTGGGAGGTATAGTTTGTATACTTACACTCAGGTATTCTTTATCATTCTTTCTTTTTTCTCCCATAGTTACTCTGGCCATATTGGCCTTTAGTGGGAGATTGTTACCGTTAGTGTCCATGTGAAAGGCCAAATGGCCACCGGACACTTCTTTGTATATGTTCTTTAATCAAACATATAGTGGCCTGGTCAGTCACAGGCTGTAAGTTCGACCGCATTTGGAAGACCTAAGAAGTTTGTCTTCGTGCTCTTTGTGTACTGCGTTGTCTGCATATTCTACAGCCTCTGTGCGGGGTACTGTGGTTGACGTCAGAAGCTCGGTTTTCTACTCCGAGCGTATCGTCGTGGAGCTCTCGATAAGGGGAGTGCAGTGTGGTACATCGCCATCGAAATACTTCAAAGATATCATTTTGCAGTTTCCTTGCTACTGTTCATGCAGTAGCTTTCTTAGTTTCCCATGCTTTGGCCCAGTGTTTGCAATAATCCATACAAGTTAAAATGTATAGGGCTCCAATGTGCAATACAAGTGGTTTGATGGGACCAATGAAGTCCAAATCCCATTTCTAAAAAGGTTCTAGGGGAAGAATCGGCTGCAGCAAAAAGTGCTGACTATCACGAGGTTCTCCAGTTTTTTTGCATGGATCACAATTTCGTACGACGTGTTGCACATCCGAGTACATAGTTGGCCACCATAATCTAGATTGCTGGATTTTTTGCACCGTAATCAAATGATTGAAGTGTCCGCCAACTTCACCAGCATGAGCCTCCGAAATGACTGCCTGCACCTCGTGTGAAGGAACGCAGTGCATCCAAATGTCGGTTGGGTCTTTATGATATAATTGGCCCATAATCATGATAAACCGACGACTGTGAAGTCCAAGATTTTTTCGTGCTGCTGAACTTAAGTATGATGGAGCAATACTGTTTTTAAGAAAAATGAGCATTTCCTCGTACCAATAGGTTTGAGGAGCATTCTCCACTTTGACTATCAAAAAAACTTCTGCATCTAGAAGGGTGTCATCGACTCCATTGGGAGGTTCCCAATGATCAATGCGTGACAAGAAATCTGCAATAACATGACTAGCACCTAGGTGATAAATGATGTCAAATTCAAATTCCTGCAACAACAAGACCCACCGCAGAAGGCATCCCACCAAATTCTGTTGTATAACCAAACATAATAGAGCATTGTGATCTACATGAAAAGTGAATGCGCGGCCCAACAAGTAATGTCGGAACTTCTTATGGAATAAATCAGACTAAACGTTCCCGTTCCATCGTCGAGTAATTCTGCTCCGCAGTTGTGAGTCTTTGACTAGCATAGTACACAGGGCAGAACCAACTGCGATCCTCCTTCTCCATCAAGACACTTCCAATAGATCTATCTGAAGCATCCACAAATACATGAAATGGTTGCGTCCAATATGGAGCTTTCAGTACCGGTGCGGTGGCCAACATTTTTTGTAATCGCTCGAACGTTGTTTGTGCTTCAGGTGTCCAGACAAAATCTGCTGGTTTCGCATGCGCTAGCTTGTTTAATGGAATGGCTATATGAGCAAGACCCCGTAAGTGCTTGCCATGTCATCGCACCTAGCCCAAAAAACGTAATACTTCCCTTTGGATTATGGGGTGCTGGAGTTTCTAAGATGATTTTGACCTTATCTGGATCCATTGCTATGCCCTTTTTCGAAATGACATGGCCCAATAATTTGTCGCATTTAACTGCAATATTTGATTTATTCGGATTCAAACAAAGATGTACTTGTCTGCAAGAATCAAAACAAGCTCGCAAATGTTCCACGTGAGCTGCCATTGCAATCGAAACAGAAAAATCTTCCAAAAAAATGCGCATAAGTGAGGTAAGATATGGGGCAAAGATTTGTTGCATGCATCGCTAGAAAGTACTCGACGCATTACGCAATGCAAACCACATGACAATACACACAAAAACTCCCCAGTACGTAATAAAGGCTTGCTACGGATAACTACGGATATCCCCATTAATCAAAACTTTTCAAATAGCTTTATTTTTATAATGTACTGTAATCGTAGGGACCACATAGTCCACTATCCTGTCCGACACATTCCTTACCATTGAAACTGAGGGTTTCGGATTTTCGGAAGGTGTATACTTTTGCTGTAGTTGTTGTAGTAACTATTTTTCAAACATTGGGACTAGTTTGAGCAATGCCCCCAATGACAATTTGATGTGTGATTCCTGTAGGAACTCACAATACTCCTTATTTGCTGATGGTTCATGATCTTTATACCCTTGTTTACATCCATCTGCACCTTGTTTCTGTGATAAACATGTATTTGTTCCAGCATCCATCTTTGGCTCTTGCGTGATTTTCTCAAAATTCGTACGAAATGTACTTTGTATATGCTTTTTTCAGGAAGATTTTGCTGGGAATAGCGGAGACTCAACATAGTGCGGTGGGTACTCCATAGCCCACTGTACTGCCCTCTTAAGAGTTTGCTTTTGCTCCACAGGTGTTAAATAATCCAATTTCAGACCCCCTGAATACACTTTCTGAGACCTAGTAACTACTGATGCTTATGGCTCTAGATATTCCAAGGTCACCACATTGGCCATAGGTGCCTTGAGCTTAGCTTCTGCTTCTACTGATCATATTCCTTAGCCTCCTCGTATTCCCACTGTCTATGACCATATTGGAGACATAACTGAGACTGGATTGGTCGATTACCCTGGTTGCCTGGTCCGAATTGTTGGAATCTCTATCCTTTGCCGAACTCCTGTTTGTTTTGCTGCAAACCACGTTGCTGCTCTGGAAATTGTTGTGAATCCGGATATTGGGATGGTCCTGCAAGTCTAGCATCCTGACTATTCTGCCATTTTTTGGTAGAAACTTGGGGCTTAAATCCAATCGAATTCCCTTTCCAAGAAGGTACCTCTACTTGTGCAGTAGCCACCAAGGTATTTCTCGCATTAACGCGACATTCCTCCAAATTATGATTAGTTTTGTTGCAAATTGGGCAAAATACTTGGTTAAGTGCACAATCGGCCATGATGTGGCCTGCATTCCTGCACCATAGGCAATACAACTGCTTCTCTGGGGTCGCGCCCTTCTTGAACACCAACTTAGTCTTCTCAGATCCCAAATTGGCAAACTGCATCTTCCAATCCATTCGTATCGCTAAGTCAATAATCTGATCTAGTGTACGAGATTGGTCGAGTGTATACATATAGATCTTCTCTTTGATGGGTGGTTGAAGTCCGTCAACAAAGAATTCTGTTAACATTTCTTCGACATGACATTTGTCTACCGAGAACTATCGCAGCATAGATCTAGAATCCGATGCATACTGTTCAACCGTCCCTTTCTTCATCATATACTGAAGTGAAGAATGTAACTCTAAAACACTCTTAGCAGTCCAAAATCGCTCTAAAAATGCTGCCTTCAACTCATCATAAGTTGAAAAGTAATAAGGAGGGTACTCAATGAGCCATTTTACTTCATCACCGACTAACGTGGCTTGAAACACTTGGAACTTGTGCCGATTGTCATGCATATTACGATGGTTACATAAGTACTGATTCTCAAATGTCCGTACGTGCACATCTGGATCCTCATCCACTCGCCCATGAAAATGAGTATAATTTAACACTAGTAATGGGTGCTTGTTTGCCATCGAATCGCCAAGCGTCTATAAGGTACCAATTTGAGGTAAAGGTATTTGAGCTAACTGCAATTCAAGCGGGGGTACACTGCCATCGCTTTGACCTACTTCCATAGGGTATTTGTCTTCCTACAGGTGGTTCTACTGGTCGGTCCTGCTGAATTCCACCCAAAACTACACTTCCTCTAGAATAGTAATTGCATACTCAAGAGGAATGTCTTCAAGCTTCAATGTTGTGAGCGTCTACTGCACAAATTCATCTAGATAACCGTGATGATAATTCTTTTGTAAGTACTCCTTGCCACTTCGTACCGGTCTTCAAGCTTCAATGTTGCAAGTGTCTGCTGCACGAATTCTTCTAGATAACCATGATCATAAGTCTTTTGTAAGTACTCCTTGCCACTTCGTACCGGCATCAGTCCACTTTATGTTGTGTCTGTTACCCCATCCAATCATGGCCGCGATAATGTTGAGCCTACTGGTTGCCCACAGACTAACAGTAGCTCAAATTATAGGTTCAAGAACAGGGATTTATGAATATACAATACTCGTAAACATGTGTTTCTATTCCACACCGCTTAGAATAACATTGATTGTAAACAGAGACAATTCATAATATATAGTGTACACAGAGTCGTAGCTTCCACACAGTAAATAACTTCTTGATTTCAAAATATGAGTGCGGTTACATTACAATATCATCTCTATAATCAGACTTCAAAAAATACAGACTTCACCCTTTTTGTATCTACGTATCTGCACACTTCATATTCGCTACCTCCGAGATCTATCCGTAAGATACGACATGTACTTCTTTGTAAGGGTAAGGGCTTCGCACCGTTTCGAACTTCCGAAATACATAATATTTTGGAATTGACAATTCCAAAACTCTTAGCATCTCCGTAAATCTCCACTCAATTACATTGAAAATGATAATTTTGTTTACAAGAAAAAGTGGTTGTCCACACTGGCTGCTGACAGTTGCTTGTATTTTTTGCAATGGAGGACTTAGAGCTAGTCCAAATGGATGTGAAAATTGCTTTCTTGCATTGAGATCTCAGAGATGAGATCTATATGGAACAACTAGAGGGTTTATGTAATTCATGGCAAATAAAATCTAGTTTGTAAGTTAAAGAAGAGTTTATATGGACTTAAACAATCCCCTAGACAATGGTACCAAAATTTTGATGCATTTATGGTCTCAAGGGTATTCTAGAAGCAATGAGGATCATTTTCTCTACACAAAGAGTTTCTCAAATGACAACTTGATATGCTTGATACTTTATGTCAATGATATGTCCTAGAGTCTATATAAAGACTTGAAATCACTTGTCCATTACATGGAAGCAATATACATACACTTGTGACCATCATTGTCTTGCTCCTTCAATTCTCTGCATCATCTTCTTCGCCAACAGTAATCTTGCAGAGATTGTTGCTCTCTCTCCAAAGCTCCATGTTGAGTGCAAGATGGATCATTGGAAAGGTATTAGTGTCTAGTTTATTCCTATATATTTACATATCATTTGGTTCAGTAAATTGGGAGAAATCTGAGTTTTTCTGTCTCGGGGTCAATCTCTGCGTATTCCTGAAAAATAGGAAGTACCACCGGTGAATGTCTCATTCATTCCTATAGCATATTTTGCTTATTCCTTATAATTTTGTGCATTATATACACTGAATCCTAATTTTATCACTCCCATAAAAGTATTTTTACTAATTGTAATCACGATGGTCGCTATGGGCATTTGAAGTTCATTGTCTCTTCCATAGTAAGTTTTTTGAGCTAGCCAACCCGCGAACTTATCTGTTTTGTATCGACTCATTCTCCTTGATGCTCCAAAGTACGTAGTGTGTTTCTTTGCACTTATCGCATGCCTATAAGGTCTATTTGAGTCTCCATAAGCTCAAGGGCTGGTCTTGTGCCGGTTGGCTAGACCAAACTTCATCGCTTCGAAACGCATTTTTCTACCTTCTACAAGCCTCTCCAAGTTCTTTTAGTGGTATCAGAGCTAGATCAAGATGGGTGACGGATTTCCCTCAATGATCGAGAAGCTTGATCGACACAACTACGCGGCTTTGCAAATCAGAATGGAGGCCTATTTGCAAGGTAGAAATCTTTATAGAATTGTAGAAGGTGATGAAGCTATGCCTATTCCAAGATCCCAAGGAGGACCTACACAAGAGGAGACAGATAAGCTCACACTTTGGTGCGCAAGGGATACTCAAGCAAGGTCGTACATACTAAACTCTATCTCTGACTTTCTATTACCACATATTAGAGGATGCAAGACATCCCAAGAGACTTGGGATGCCCTCGAGACTTTCTTTTTTGCTAGTACCAAAGCAAGAAAGAATCATCTTTGGAACGAGTTCAACCAAATGAAGAAGACACCTAAACAAACCATCACAGAGTTTGTTACCAAGGTCAAGGAGGTTGCGGATCAGTTAGCATCCATTGGAGAGCTGATTGAAGAAGAGGTCATCATGAGGCAAATTCTCAACAGCATTAGAAGTGATAAGCAATGGCAATCCTTCACGACGGCTTATGATCTCATCATGGATGTGCAAACTCTAGACTTCAACATCTTTCTTAGACAACTCTTCAAGAAAGAATCCAACAATAGCATAAAGGAAGGTAACTCTTATCATGGTAATTCAACTAGTGCTCTATATAGAAGCTATAATAGAAGGGACTACAATAATTATTCAGAAGATCAACCACATGAAGACTCATTGCTTCTTATGAATCTAAGCCACAAAGAAGGTAAAGAAGATGATCATTTGTTTTACATAGATTCAGGATGTTCGAATCATGTTGCAGGCAACATTGCTCATCTATCTGATTTGGAAAGTCCAAAGCATAGACATGAAGTGCAAACAGGGGATGACACGAAGCACAATGTGGAGAAGATTGGTAATGTCAAAGCTTCCAATGGCAGGACAAACATTCTGAGTAAGGTTCTCTATGTACCCACTATCACTAAAAACCTAATAAGTGTAGGCCAAATAGTTGAAAAAGGCTTGCAAGTTAGGTTCACCCAACATGGAGCTTTTGTGGAAGATCCATGCCAAGGCTTCAAAAAGATAGCCCGAGGTGAGAAGCATAGTAGGCTCTTTACTTTTGAAGTAGGAGAAACCAGGAACATAGCTCTATTCAACTTTGAGTCTCAAACCCTAAGTGAGCTTGAAGTGGGAATAAGAGACTTGCTCATGTGAATGAAAGAACCTTGAAGGATATATGCAGGGATCAAAGTGTTCTAGGACTGCCGGACATATCAAAGCAACACATGATCAACATGTATGATGCATGTCAGATTGGGAAGGCACAAAGACAACCATTCAACCACAAAGGCTACATCCACAACAACTTATTGGACTTAGTACATACAGATGTATGGGGACCAAGTCAAGAACCTTCATTGGCAGGATCAAGGTATTATGTCTCATTTATTGACAACCATAGTAGATGGACTGTTCTATACTTTATCAAGAGTAAGAATGAAGTGCTCCATTGCTTCAAGAAGTATCTTGCACATGTGGGGAATCATACAGGTAGATCACTAAAGAAGCTCAAATCTGATGGAGGGGGAGAATACTTCTCCAAAGAGTTTGATGAGTTCTTACAAGAAAAAGGTATCAAAAGGGAAGTGACTACTAGGTACTCTCCTCAACTAAATGGAATTGCAGAGAGGAGAAACAGGACATTGGTTGGATCAGCCCGAACAATGCTTGAAGAGAAGAAGTTGCCACATTATCTATGGGCAGAAGCTATTTCAACAGCTATGTACCTTGTCAATAGACTACCATCCAAATCACTTCAAGATATGACTCCTTATGAAGAATGGCATGGAAGAAAACCTAGTCTTGGACATTGCAAGGTTTTTGGTTGTTTAGCTTATGTTCATGTACCATCACAAATAAGAGGTAAGCTAGCTGAAAGGGCAACAAAGGCAGTGTTTATTGGATATGATTCAACTCAAATGGGTTACAGGTTCTTCAATCCTTCAACCAAGCAATTCACTACAAGTAGAGATGTTGTGTTTGAAGAACACAGGTCTTAGTATGAAGACAAACAAAAGGTAACACTAACATATGATCTTGATTCTGACTCTCATCAATTTGGAAGCAAGCATGATACACAGGTCCAAGATCCAAGAAGTGATACAGACGATGACCAAGATGAAAGAGAAAAGGATTACAAGCTATAAAAGTCAAGAGGCAAAGCAAAGATGCAAGAGATTGGAGAATGCTCCAAACAAGCACCTAGAAGATCATCAAGAGAGAAGAAACAACCAGAAAGGTATGGATATGATTCCACATTTGTTACAAAGCATTCAATATACTTGGCAAAAGACTCTATTCCAAAGGAACCCTCAACCTATGAAGAGGCAAAGGGAAACCCTAATTGGGAAAAGGCCATGAAAGAAGAGATAGATGCATTGAAGGAAATGACCACTTGGTTAAGATTAGTTGCCAAAGGATGCTCACAAACTCATGGTATAGACTATGAAGAAACATTCTCACCAGTTGCAAAGATGACTACAATCAGGACATTGATAAGTGTGGCTGCTGCAAGGAATTGGAGACTCCTCCAACTTGATGTGAAAAATGCATTCTTAAATGGTTGGATAAGTGAAGAGGTATACATGTCACAACCACTAGGTTTTGAAAACCCTAATCATCCTTCTTATGTTTGCAGACTTAAGAAAGCATTGTATGGATTGAAACAAGCTCCTAGAGCTTGGAAATACAGGTTGGTTACATATCTTCAAGATCAAGGGTTCAAAGCTAGCAGCTTAGATCCTTCTCTATTCAGCAAAAGGGATCACAATGAGGTTATCTATGTGTATATGTAGATGATATTATTGTGACAGGTAATGATCTAAATGGCATTCAAAGGATAAAGAGACACATGCAAGAGGGGTTCAAAATCAGTGACCTAGGTGAGCTCACATATTTCCTAGGTATGCAGGTGATATACACAAATGAAGGAATGTATTTGACTCAAAGAAGATACATTCAAGATCTTCTTCTCAAGTTCAAAATGGAGAACACTAAACCTGCAGGTACACCTTTGGAGATGAATCATAAACTAAGTGTTTATGAAGGTGAGAAAATTGAAGACATTAAAGAGTATCAAAGCTTGGTAGGTAGCTTGATATATGCTACTCATACAAGGGAAGACATCTCATATAGTATGGGAGTGCTTAGTCAATTCATGCACTCACCGAGAAGACCACACATGGATGCGGCTAAGAGAGTACTTAAGTATCTCAAAGGTACAATCAACGAAGGTATATTCTATCCTTACTCTTCAGATTTGGATGTCAAAATCTACTCAGATGCAGATTGGGCAGGAGCTAAGGATGATAGAAAAAGTACATCTGGTTACTTAGCATTTGCAGGTTTGACGCTAGTGTCATGGAGTTCCAAGAAGCAACCAAAAGTTGCTTTATCCTCAACTGAAGCAGAGTACAGAGGCTTGCCCATAGCAACTCAAGAGACAATATGGTTAAAAACATTGTATACAAATTTGGGACTTGTGAGTTCCAAACCTCACATATTTGGAGATAATGTAAGTTCCATGCATCTAGCAGCAAATCCTATTTTCCATGCGAGAACCAAGCACATAGAAGTCCATTACCACTTCATCAGGGAGAAGCTCATGGCAAAGGAGATGGACATTTCTTTTGTTCCAACTGAAAAGCAAGTAGTAGATATGATGACGAAGGCACTTGATGGAATAAAGCTTTGTAGATTCAAAGCTATGGCAGGTATTAAACCTATCAGAGAATGAAGACTCAAGCATACTTTAGCTTGAGGGGGAGCTGTTGGAGGAGTTATAAAATATGAAGCACATTCTTCATGCCACTATTGTAGCATATGGTGCTTATGCAGATGGAGCATCTATCATGACTCATGTAGAGGATATGCAAATCAGTAAAAGTGATCTAATTGTTGCCTTTTTCTCAATAAATGATGCCTTGTCACAATCTTGGATTGTAGACTATGTGCATCATTTCAAGTGACTCCTAATAAGGAGTGCTTTGATGCTTTTCATGTAGAGAACCATGGCAATGTTTACCTCAGGAAGAATCATGTTTTGTTCCATCGAGGGTATTAACTTTGTACATTTGTCTTTGAATGGTACGAATGAACTAGTATTGCATGACATATGCTATGTACAGCCTATTGTCTATTGGACAGATGGATATGCATAATTGTAACACTGCCTTTGAGAAAGGCGCTAGGCTGATTGCAAAAGTACAAAGAAAAAAAACTTTATATATTGCTGGCATGGAGATTGGGTAAGTTTATTGCTTTAGCAAAAGTGAATTCTTATATGGAGTTGTGGCAGAAAAAACTTGGACACATAAGCCCAAAAGGCCTTGACATATTGTCTTCTATGCATATATTTAACGTACATGCATACATACATACGCATGTAAATACATTCATACATACATACACATGTACATACATACATATGAACATATGTACGTACATACATGCGTACATATATATGAACCTATGTGTATATATGAATACGTATGGATGTATGTAGGTACATATGTATGTATCCATGTATGTACTTGTGTGTATGTATGTACATATGTATGTACATATGTATGTACATATGTGAGTATGTATGTATGTATGTATGTACATATGTGAGTATGTATGTACGTATGTGAGTATGTATGTACGTATGTGAGTATGTATGTACGTATGTGAGTATGTATGTACGTATGTGAGTGTATATGAATGTACATATGTATGCATGTATTATGTGCATAAGCACATACATACATATGTAAGTATGTGCTTGTTCGTCTGCAAAATTTTAGACCACCTTATCATATGGTAGCCGTGCCCCATGTTCTGGCTTGACTTATCATCCTATTTTGTATCACTTCTCCCAAATTACACCTTTGTTTCCATACCATAAAACAAGCCCTCTCTTTACAGTAGGCCAACTCTCAAAAAAAAAAAAAAAAGACAGCCGGGCTGTATCTGTCTTTGCCTCCGACCATGTACAGATCTGGAAAGTATATTTTCTGTGCACAACACCGGGAAGAAGGTCCTGCTCCAATTAACAATGCTAGAACAAATATGATCAAACATCCTAATCCTTGTTCAATCTTCACACACATGTACTCGTAGATAAGCAGATGCATACCACACATGAGTAAGAAGCTTCAACCTGGCTTTCACTATAAACTTATGCATTATGGTGATAGGCCAGAATAAAATTTTAATCTCAGAAGTGCACAAGGTTGATACAGATGTCATGAACATATACATGCAAGAAAGTAATGTATCAACACGTGAATAACAACTGTGCATTAAGCAATAAAATTTCCCCGGCAGATCTCTATCTTAGATACACAGAAGCACAGGTGATCAGACCATACCAGTTGAAGCTGTAAGGATATTGGCATGTATTTGATAAATAAACAGGCATGATCCACTGATTATGATGGGATGGGAGATTAGGGTACCTTGACCACTGTTACATTATACATATGGCTATAAGCATGCATTCAATCAACAATAAGGATGATGAAATGTCCATAGTGAGGAGGGTGTCAAGCTATTCACTGAAAATACCCTGCACTTAAGCATGAACAAATGGCTGCCCTCTCTTGAAATTGATTCAAAACAGTGCAATCTAATCCATGCATCAAAGCAGAATTTTTACATACGATACTCTTATGAGCTTGGAGTCTTTGTTAATTCTGGCCAAGTCCCTGAAGGCTCTGATAATATTCAACATGTAATGACATAAAACCTTGCATAGCTGGACAGGCAACAGCAAACTCTTCCAAAGATGAATCTCAAATTTTAGAAGCACCTCCAGCAAGTAATATTGGAATACAATATCCAGCGGGCGTGGTGTAGCGGATGTGCCTTGTACTCCTAGGCAGATGGCCAGGGTTCAAGTCCCGCCTAGGGCTGGATGCCTCAAAGTTCCCCAAGATGGGTGCCTCTACCTTAAGAGGTCAGGTGTGTGTGTCTTTCCAATTCATTGTACTCTCAAAAAAAATTTATAAAAAAAAAAAAAATATATATATATATATATATATATATATATATATATATATATATATATATATATATATATATATATATATATATATATATATATATATATATATATATATATATATATATATATATATATATATATATATATATTGGAATACATCTGGACTAAAAATAAAGCACAACCATATTGATGTTGCTGCTGCCACAAATGATGATTTTACTGGCAAGATCTTGCTAAGAAAATCACAGCACTGAAGATGCTTTAAGGCTTGCATTATCTACAAAAAAACACATAGAAAGGTAGGTTTTCATCTGTCTTCCACATTCCTTGTATCTTAGAGCAATGGAAACACCAAAATATAATATGCATCTACACATATGACATTGAGATATACACATTACCATGTAATACTATCACTTAGTATCAGACAGGCAAACAACCTTCGTAAAAAGTATTATCAAGTTAACTGTTTTGGAGTAACTTACAAGAAGGAGAGATGGGGAATATATTTATTTGAATGTTTTTGGTTTAGCCTGACTTCACTGAATTTCCAGAAGAGCTTGTCTCAGCACTTTCACAGAATAGAAGCAGACAGACCAGGGAATGACCATTTGTGCCTTCACACACTACTATTTTGTGCTATTTCCCTGAGAAATGTTACAAAATGTAGACTTCAGAAAGTTTTGCAGCTCTCTTCCTTGGGAATTTCTTTCAGAAGGAAATAATCTCACTTTCGAATGAATCAGACAGATCCTTCCTATTATGCTTCAACCTTCAACATAACTTCAGATGGAGCTACTTTATGTGGACAGGCATTTGTCTCTCAATAAATAGGTTTTCTGTCAACCTATTTATTGAGAGACCCTTCCAAAGTTCTCACTAACAGAATAACCTCTTGCTGCTTTAACAGTGGAAAAAAACATTCCCAAGAAGACAAGGCTTAGAAGGATTGGCATAGTGCAATAACTGGATGAGATCTCCATCCTCCCTTAGCCCGACTTCTGAAGTCACTTCTTCGTTCACCCTTTGTACTGCTGAAATGAGAGCCACACAAGACAGGACCAGCAACCTTCAGCCCTGCTCTTGAAGACCTTACACATGATCCTCCTTTCAGATTTCCTTACCCTCCACACTGCATTGGCCTTCTCTCCTCTGTATTCATCCCAGAGGTACTCTACAGACCCTTTCCTTCACTATGATAAAAGTTGATCATACCAAGCCAATACAGCTCAATACATAGAAAAATGCTGTATCAATGCACAGTAAATTTTATACATGCAGTGTTACCGTTAGTGTCCATGTGAAAGGCCAAATGGCCACCGGACACTTCTTTGTATATGTTCTTTAATAAAACATATAGTGGCCTGGTCAGTCACAGACTGTAAGTTCGACCGCATTTGTAAGACCTAAGAAGTCTGTCTTCGTGCTCCCTGTGTACTGCGTTTTCTGCGTATATCTACAACATCTGTGCGGAGTACTGTGTGTGGCGACCAGAGCTCGGTTTTCTACTTTGAGCATATCGTCGTGGAGCTCTCGAGAAGGAGAGTCCAGTGTGGTGCACGCCATCTAAATACTTCACTGGATATCAGAGCAGTTGGAGGCAAAAAGCTTTGTTCCTTTTGTGCGAGCGAAGCGAGCACCCCCCTCCCAGGTTTTCTCCAAGGCTTACGACTAAGGCGGCGACCAAGGCATAGACCTTGGCATACCTTGTCATCCGAGTCACCGAAGTCACCATTGGCGCCGTTGGCTGCGCGCGAGGGAGGACCTCAACGATCAAGGAATATAGAGGTTCCCGGTACTTCCCAGGAGGTCACCCATCCCAGTACTGTTCCCCCCAGAGCTCGCTTAACCGCGGCAATCTCTTGCCACTAAGCTACACTCTTGTGGTGTTTGAAGAAGGGGAAAGACTAAGGTTGGCATTACCTTGAACAAGTTTTGGTCCCTCAAAGCTTCATTTTTGCTTTTAAAGCCTATTTCTGAAGCAATTTTGGGGTGTTTTTGGAGCCATTTCGGAGTACTTTTGAAGAAAGACTGTTATGCATTAAAGAATGCTAAAAGGTAAAGGACAGAATGTTGATGGGCATGTTAAACAGTTACCTGCACCATCTACTTCGACTGTGAAGATTGAAGAAATTAATGCTATTTCTGATGATGCTGATGTGTTGACACTTGATAGAGTACTGTGCCATCTCAGGCACTTATGGCTGATTCTCTTTCCCACACCTGGCTGCTAGATTCTGGTGCTTCTTTCCATGTGACACCACATAGAGAATGGTTCTCTAATTATGCAGCAAAGTCTCTTGGTACCGTGAGACTTGGTGACTCTTTCCAGTGTGATGTTGTGGGGATTGGAGATGTGGTTGTGCAGTTCATTAACGGTTCAAAATTTACTATGCATAATGTACGCCATGTACCTCAGTTATCACGCAGTTTGATGTCAGTTGGTCAACTTGATGACCTTGGTTACAAGGTGGTCTTCTATGCTCAGTACTTTCGTATATCAAAGGGCAATATGGTTGTTGCAAAAGGAAGGAAAGTTGACTCACTTTACCCTTTATTTGTATCACAGAAAGAACACTTGTTAGCTGTTACTGAACAGCCTATGGCTTGTATTTGGCATGGTCGTTTGGGCCATATATCTCGTAGTGGAATGGAAAATCTTTCTCGTTCTGGCTACTTACCTGTGTTATCTTTCTCTGATTTTTCATTTTGTGAGCATTGTCAATATGGGAAGCAAACCAGAAATGTGCATAAAACGCACATTGACTCTTCAATTCAGCCTTTAGATCTTGTTCATACAGATGTGTGTGGTCCTATGCCCACTAGGTCCTTAGGTGGTTCTCTTTACTTTGTTACTTTCATAGATGATGCTACTAGAAAAGTCTGGGTATATCCTATCAAATCGAAGGATGATGTATTCCCTACTTTCAGAAAATGGCTTGCTTCAGTTGAGACTGAAAAAGGAACTAAGCTTAAGGCTTTACGTTCAGATAATGGGGGTGAGTATACCTCACATGAATTCAGCCTTTTCTGTCAGTGTAGAGGGATTCGTAGAGAGTTTACAGCTCCTTATACCCCAGTACAGAATGGTGTAGCTGAGAGGATGAATAGAACTATTCAAGATAGAGTAGTCTCTATGTTGCATCATGCAAACCTCTCACAAAGTTTTTGGGCAGAAGCAGTATTGACTGCAGTTCATGTGATTAACCTTTCACCTAGTACTGCCAAAGGTCTGAAAGTGGCACAAGAGTTATGGACAGAGAAACCACAATATTATGATCATCTTCGAGTTTTTGGGTGTGAAGCATATGTTCATATACCCAAGAATCTTAGACAGAAGTTGGACCATAAGTCAAAGAAATGCATTTTTCTTGGATATGGTCGAGAAGGACAATTTGGATATCGCTTATGGGATCCTGAAACACGGTCAGTGATCAGAAGTAGTGATGTCATTTTTAATGAGTCTAAGATGCATAAACAGCCGATTAAGGAGGTTGAAGTGAGAAGAGTGGTGTTTGAGGATACTAGTCCTCCGGTTAGCATGCATAAAAATGCTGCACATAGGGATGTTCAAGAGAATGTCCATTCAGATCAGTCTGCACATGTTCCTGTTCAGCAACCATTTAGACGTTCTGCACGTGTCTCATATCCACCTGATAGATATGTTCCAGGTTTAGATTTTGTTATGCTAACAGATGCCGGTGAGCCCTCTTGCTACAAAGAGGCTATGCAGACAGAGGATCATGTCAAGTGGGAGCGTGCCATGAAGAGTGAGTTGGATTCTATTCACAAGAATGGTACTTGGGACTTAGTACCTTTGCCAAAGGGAAGGAAAGCTTTACCATGTAAATGGGTATATAAGCTGAAATTCACATCAGATAGTGCTTCTCCAAAATATAAAGCACGACTTGTTGCAAAGGGTTTTAAGCAACAACATGGTGTTGATTTTGAGGAAATCTTCTCTCCGGTGGTCAAGATGACTACTTTGCGCATGTTGCTTGGATTCGTTGCAATGGAGGACTTAGAGCTAGTCCAAATGGATGTGAAAACAGCTTTCTTGCATGGAGATCTTACAGATGAGATCTATATGGAACAACCAGAGGGTTATGTAGTTCCTGGCAAGGAAAGTCTAGTTTGTAAGCTCAAGAAGAGCTTGTATGGACTTAAACAGTCTCCTAGACAATGGTACCAAAAGTTTGATGCTTTTATGAAGTCCCAAGGCTATTCTCGGAGCAATGAGGATCATTGTCTCTACACAAAGAGATGTTCTGATGGCAGCTTGATATGCTTGATACTTTACGTCGATGATATGTTGATTGCTGGGAAGTCCTCTTATGATTTGTCAATTCTCAAAAAGAAGTTGAGTCAGACATTTGATATGAAGGATTTGGGGGATGCCAAACATATTCTTGGCATGCGCATTACTCGTGATAGGAGTAAAAGATGCATATACTTGTCTCAAAGTGAGTACATATCCAAAGTACTTCATCGATTCAATATGCAAGGTGGAAAGGCATTGAGTACACCTTTACCCACATATGTGAAATTGAGCAAGGATGACTGCCCCAAATCAGATGAGGAAAAGGAATTCATGACCAAAATTCCCTATCAGTCTGCTGTTGGTAGTCTCATGTATGCTATGGTAGCTACGAGACCAGACATTGCATTTGCAGTGGGAGTTGTGAGCAGATATATGTCTAATCCTGGCAAGAAACATTGGGAAGCGGTCAAAATGATTTTGAGATATCTGAGTGGCACTAAGGACAAGTGTCTATGCTTAGGTAGAGGGAAAGCATCCATTATTGGTTGCACAGATTCTGACTATGCTGGTTGTGTAGACAATCGTAAGTCTACATCAGGGTACATTTTTCATTTTGCTGGAGGTGCTATCTCTTGGAGATCTCGTCTTCAAGAATGTACAGCTGTTTCCACCACAGAAGCAGAGTATGTTGCAGCAAGTGAGGCATGTAAGGAAGCATTGTGGCTTTCTCGTCTTGCTTGTGATATGGGTTTGCCTCAGCATGTACCTCACTTGCTCAGTGATAGTCAGAGTGCCATTGCTTTGGCTAAGAATCCGGTCTATCATGCAAAGACCAAGCACATTGAGGTGAGGTATCACTTCATTAGAGATTGCTTAGCCACTGAGAGCATTATTCTTGAGAAGGTTCACACTCGAGATAATGCTGCAGATGTTTTGACTAAAGCTCTACCACAGGATAGCTTTCGACACTGTTGTCACTTGATGGGGGTTACTTGATTCTTGATCTTACACAGTCACTTGTATACTGTGTAACATGCCCATCAGGTGGGAGGTATAGTTTGTAACTTACACTCAGGTATTCTTTATCATTCTTTCTTTTTTCTCCCATAGTTACTCTGGCCATATTGGCCTTTAGTGGGAGATTGTTACCGTTAGTGTCCATGTGAAAGGCCAAATGGCCACCGGACACTTCTTTGTATATGTTCTTTAATAAAACATATAGTGGCCTGGTCAGTCACAGACTATAAGTTCGACCGCATTTGTAAGACCTAAGAAGTCTGTCTTCGTGCTCCCTGTGTACTGCGTTTTCTGCGTATATCTACAACATCTGTGCGGAGTACTGTGTGTGGCGACCAGAGCTCGGTTTTCTACTTTGAGCATATCGTCGTGGAGCTCTCGAGAAGGAGAGTCCAGTGTGGTGCACACCATCTAAATACTTCATGCAGGACATCCTCCGTTTGCAATCACTTGTTTGATCTTCTCCATGCTGTAATATCCATCATTAACCACCTCATGTTGCATTGAATTCATTATGGCCTTCAGGCTTTGTTTTCTTTTTTAAATTGATGTTATACAGAAAATAAACATGAAAAGGGTGATTAGTTCGAGGGTGAAGAGCATAGCTTATAGTATATAGAATATGATGGGTGCACATCTCATGGAACTGAGTAAGCCAAAAACATCAAATATTGATTAATATTCAAGAAGTAAGATAAGAGTATGAAGTTGAAGTGCAGAAGTTTACCATAAAAAACGTCCAAGATCTGGCTACCAATATGTTTGGAGTGAGGTATCAGAACGAAAGGGTGCATAGAAATTGTTCCCTTATAATCAAGAAACGTTATGGAACTGAAGCTTGCTATCAACAATTTCTCCATTGAGTTTCATAACAACCAGATCATTACATGCCCATGCATATACTTTCTTATGTATACTTTGCTATCGAGATCCTGGTTAATGCTCGCCTGACCACTGACAGTCATTTAAGAGGTGACGTGAAGTACTTCAACAAGCTCATACAACACTGAAAATCATTTAGAAGGTGTTGTGAACACCTTCAACAAGTTCATAAAAGGCCTGAAAATGCCTTCAATAGGATTTCCAGATGAAAATTTAGTAGCTGCATTCCCTGGGAATCTTCAAATATATTTAAGATCCACAAACAATGCAGATGATATGCACAAGGTTAGCCTATCAAAGTTCAAGGATCCAATAATGTGTACAGTTGGATATAACAACCCAACTGTTCATCATACTAAAGAGTCCCAAACCATCCAGTGTTCTGAATTTTGGATGAGAATAAGGCCAGTAGCAACTTGGCATCTATGCATGACCATATATTTGGCACAAACAAAGGACTGGATCCATTACCCAACCGAGCAAGTCTCCCTATTTATGTTCTGAAGTAATGTACCTACTAGTCTGTGTTTTTTCCTCAGTCAAGAATTGCATATCCGAACGGTCATCTTCCTGATCAGCCTCTTCATCTTCTGACCAAAATTTGGTGCATACATAGAAATGGCTCCATTACCCAGCCAACCAAGTCTCTCTATTTATCTTCTG
Source organism: Ceratopteris richardii (assembly GCA_020310875.1). Lineage (NCBI taxonomy): Eukaryota > Viridiplantae > Streptophyta > Polypodiopsida > Polypodiales > Pteridaceae > Ceratopteris > Ceratopteris richardii. The sequence goes on from CM035439.1 coordinate 145,443,697, forward strand.
CAGTACTGTACCTCCTGATCTGCATTTCATCATCACTTTCCTCTGTCGAAAATTGGATATCTGAAGGGTCATCTTTCTGATCAGCTTCTTCATCTCCTGAACACTGATATCCCTCTATCCCCTTCTGCTCATTATTATTGTGAATCGATGTTGAAGTATCCACACAGGTATCAACCTGGTTAGCATGCTTCCTTTCCAAACTCCAACCTTCCTCCATTTCCGACTCGTCATCACTTTCCTGCTTTGGCGTTCTGGACTTGCTATCGACAATCCCTTCATAGAACTCCAAGCATTCACTTCTTATCTTCCGTCTAAGCTTTGTATTACCCATCTTTTTCAGGTGAAGAAGGAGAATCCGAAATGCTGGCAAATCTGGAGGCACACTGCCCCTCCTCATTTGCTCAAATGTCTCCATAGCCTGGGGAAGCATACGACATTCAAGATAGGCAGTCATGACCTCTGTCAGTATAAGCCCATCTGGTGGCAAGCCCTCTGCTTTTAGATCCTTCAAGAGTGTCTCACACTCAGAGACTCTCTTGGCCTTTGCAAGACAGCTCAACATGTCTTTGTAGAGGTATATATCTGGCTTGTACCATGATTCCTTCCTAATAATGTTAAATATCTGCAGACAGACCATAGGACCAAAAGAATATGAGATGTCATTGCAATGAACCAAACTAAAGGAGTGTCCAGCAGTGATCCTTGTAGATCAGACCCTAGGACTGACAACGTGATTATAAAAACCTATCAAGATTACACAAGTTTATATTTAACTGCTTCTGAAAAACTAAACGGACGTACTCATCGTACATATCACACACTAACTCAAAACGCGTACATACACGGACAGAGGCTGACCTTCAAGGAAAGGTCCACCTCTTGCTGTCTCTGCAACTCTTGTAGGACAGCCAGAATGTCCGCCTTCAATAATCGAGCTACCTTCGTGTGAAGTGCATTTCCTAGTTGAATCTTGTCATCTTTCACCCTCTTCACCTCACCGATTGCATGCAAAGCCTCTTTGCCAATCCCCTTTCTTCCCCTCCAAAGAGGACCGCGAGGTCGGGAATACAGACTGCATTGCTGTAGTTCTGAACAAAGTAGAAAAAGGCCTCCCTGACCATCTCCTCTCAAATTGGCTTCCAAGGGGGCTCGACAGGACCATGCAGCGCACAGAAGTCTCCTCTTACTGCCATTTGCGAGCGACAAAGCCATTTAGACTAGGGCATCAAGGCATCGTTTGATGATAGACTCTGAATGAACCACAGTTTTCAGACTGATGACAGCAATAGATATCTCGCTAGCGGTCTGAAAAAGGCCGACCACATATTTTCAGCTCAGATCCTCGGTAGACGCGAAACGGCTACCCCTGTCCAGAAAGAAAAGAGCGCTGATGACCATCTCCGGGAGGGACATCAATCCAGTCATCTGAACTCCCGTGTCCTGCAATGGAAATTTGCTGTCTGTGGAGTTGATTCTAAAACCCTCTCGGTGTCTCTAAACCCTCTCGCCACGCACAACTCGAGAAGGGAAGACATGGGATCATTTATATATGTATAGATTTGTTTCGCTTGAACAGAAGACCATCGGAAGACATGGGATCATTTATATATGTATAGATTTGTTTCGCTTGAACAGAAGACCATCGTGGAGGATAGGTAAGCCCTTCATGCTATCCTCGTTCTCTATCAAGGTATAAAGAATGAATAGAAGGAGCTCTCGAAGTGCTTCCAATTCGCTGGTTTAGTGGTTGGGCCTCTCGCTTCTTGAGGCGGGGGTGAGGGTTCAATCCTTGGCAGCAACATGTAAGAGACATGTAATCTGGAAAGATCTTGCATTGTGGCTGACTGCCACCGTTTGTCTATTCCTGCGGTAGTGTTGACCGCCGTCGTTTAAACCAGTCTTGTAATCCCCTATTCTTGTGGGATAAGGAGGGTCCCATGGGTACTATGCCCTTCCTTGTACAGTTGCAATTTCAAAGTTAAAGTTCGGGGGAGTAGGCTTCGGCCGAACCTCCATTAAAAAAAAAAAAGTGCTTCCTCCAATGATGGTTGTCAATGATCAACCTACCAATTCCCTTACACTTGTCCATGTCCCATAGTTGGGTTGGTTTGGCACTAGCTTCTTGCAGCGGAGGTCTTATGTTCAACCCCTAGGCTGGACATGTAATGACTTTTTGGATCTTTGAGAGAAGTTAGTTCACATCTTGAAATTTATGTTGTATGAAGATCCCTCTTGGTTTGTTAATGATCATACACAAAAAATAATAATGATATAATAATAAGGGATTGAAATAATTCTGTAAACAAATATATTTACGAAACTTTGTTGATGATAGTGATCACTTTTTTGTGCTTGATGATAACACCTTTGGTGTACATTTATATTATCTTGTTCTTTATTGTGTGGTTTTTGGCCCCAAAGATAATCGTTATGTTAATCAAGTAAGTTGTTTGCCGTTGTGTCCAAAATTTAACGTTAGTAAAGATTCATGTGGGAATTAAAGAACTTTTGAAGCCAAAATGGGATTGGATGATTCAAACATTCAACAATAAGTTTAATTTATGCTATGAAAAATATTGCATTCATAGATATGGCAAGATTAGAAAGAAGTAATCTACTCTTTCTAAGGACGAAGGGATCCTTACTATTTATCCAATGGCTTGGCTTCATAGATATTCATATATATGGCAAGATTAGATAGGAGTAATCTACTCTTTCTAAGGACCAAGGGATCCTTACTATCTATCAAATGGGTTGGCTTCCAAATAGAAATTTTTAGTCTAGGTGCTTTTAAAAAATTGCATCCTTGGCTTTCTTTATCCATATACCAAAACTATATTACAAAGGAGTTTATTGGTATTCATACAAATATCAGGTTTGAATTGGAGTTCTTTACTATATCACCCATGGTCGAAACAAGCTAAAGTTACTCAAAATTGGGCCGAATATTTTTAATTTTCCATAAGCATGGCATCTCTTATGTCTTGCCCTTATATGTGCTTGCTTGATATCATTTTTCGTAGTTATCTAAGCTAGTTGAACCTCTATCAATGATTGAAGGATTGGCGGATGATGAATACATCGTTGAAAGTCAAGAAGTAAAGATAATTCCCAAAAGAGGATGTCTGCATAGGACCACAAACATCATTGTGAACAAGTTGCAATTTCTGAGTAGCTCGAACTGAACCATCTTTTGGGAATGAGGAACACTGCATTTTGCCCAAAATATATCCTTCACATACATTTTTACCAGGTGCCTCAAGTTTGGGCAGAGAGGACACCATTTCAGATTTTTTGTAGGCGTAGCAAACTAGCAAAATTCAGATGACCAAAAGGTGCATGCCAAAGCTTTGCATTTGACATAGCCTAAGAATCATGTACTGCACGTGTCAAATCATTCTCAAATTTTTCATAGTATATGAGCTTATAGAGCCCACGACATAAAATGCCAGAACCAATAATCATCGCCATTTGACAGATCATGAACTTTACACCTGTCATCAACAAATTTCACAACCAAGCCAATCTTGGCTAAGGCTGAAACTGATAAGAGATTCTTCTTCATCCCTCACACAAATAAAGAATCTAACAATGTAAAAGAACTACCATCAACACTAGTCAAAATGATCTTACCAACTAACTCCCATGATCGGATAAGAGGAGTTGTTGGTGCATATGACAGTCTTGCCTGGCAGGCTCGAGTGAAGTGAAGAAACTGCGTTGCGAGGTAATATGTTTGGTTGCCCCACTATCAAAGTACCAAACATCTGATTCTATTATAGACATACATTGTTCAGGAGAAGATGGGTCAAAACTACAAATAGTAGTAAATGCCCATTCTTCATTCTACACTGGATTATGAGACTCTATTTTCGATGTAGAGGCCTCTACAACAACCATTCCAGCCCCTTTTGTAGCCAATTTTGGACAATTCTTTATGACATGATCATTTGCTTTACAATACTTGCAAAACAATTTCTGCTTTTTTGTTTTCTTGTTGTCTTTGTCATCCTTCTTTGATTGTGCAGAATTAGTAGATTTTTGCTTACTAGTAGAAGAGCTCCCATTTACCTTTGCCCTTTTGACTAGCCAAGAAAGCTTGATCTGCAACACGCATAATGGACATGTTCTACCTAGACTGATCTTCCTGCAATAGAATAGAGACTAACTCCTCAAATGTTAAGGCATTTGGATTGCCTTTCATCATCAAACAAAGAGTGGAAGCAAAACTCTAATATGAATTGGGAAGAATATTCAGAACAGTCTGCACAAGTGAACTGTCAGGCAAGACTTCATCAGCAGAAATCAAGTGTTCCTTCATATCTTTGATCTTTGTCAAAAAATTGTTCATGGAATATCCTTCATTCATGTGCTCACTCTCCAACTGTTTTTGGCGGTAAGCAATGTTGGAACAAGTCCGTGGCAAGTCCAAGTGATGGCTTGGGTCATCAAAAGGCTTAGAAATTTAAAGGAAATGTAAACTTCTTGTAGAATTCACTTATGAACTACCTCTTGTAATTTTTAAAGACTTTACTTGATGTAAAAGTAAAGGAATCTAAGTGGTTGAGTACACTTGATGAAAAAGGAAAGAAAAGCCATAAATTTTTATTAGATGAGTAGGAGAATCATCACCAAAAGATTGGAGAGTGATTTTAGGCAAGATCCAAATTCAAATCTTGGCTCCAAAGATGACTATAAATACATGGCTCTTTAGTCTCATTTGGAAGACCTCCATGAGCTTAGCTTTATGCCATATCAAGGTGTGGTTACAAGGACACATATGTATCAGTAAGCCCATTGTATTTTACAATCAATATACTTTTCATGATCATTTGAGTTCATATGTTCATGCTCTTGTGAAGTGTACTGTTTAGTGCCATATCTCTCAGTTTTCTCAGTCAGATTGCAGAGATGCTTTCTCTGAGCTTGGTGCATCATTTTCAGTGATTCAAATTGTTAAAGTTAGCTGTCTAAGTCTACTATATAGTAAAAAATTTTCATTTCAATTGGATGTTTCAATCGTCAGCTATGTTCATTTCAAGTCGACTGTATCATTTCATTTTCTACTTCTCTGTCAGCACTCTCTCAGAAAAATCATTTTCTCATATCTGTTTCTCAGTGTGCACTTCACCATTTTCCATGATTCAAAGCTTGTTAGAATCAAACTATTGTCTAGTATATGCCTACAAAATCTCACAAGCATTCGATTCTTGAGTCGTGAGATATTGCCATTTTTCTGCTCACAGGTCTGAGTATTGCTATAGCCCGTGAAAATTAGGATGGTCCTATGACTTACTAAGTTCTTTTCTCCTTGTGTAGTCCATCATTTTTCATGAAATAACTCTTTATTTTTATCTTATTAAGGTAGTAAGAGTTTACCAAAAGGAATCAAGTCAATTGCTATTGTGGCCAGAGAATTGTTCAAATCTTTGGACAGGTGTATGAACATAAATAACAAGTTTTTGGCTCTTGAATCTACTTCAACTTATCTGTTTTGATTTATCTTTTTGAGAGTGATCTTCCAAGGTACATAGGGTGTCTAATACATCCTTTGGCAAGCTAAAGGGGCCCACCACATATCTCTAAAGTTCATTTGGCTGTTGTAGTGCAAAGTTTTTGCAGCACCACTTCATCTTCATCAACTACAAATCCATCTCTTCACAGTGGTATCAAAGCAAGGTTGGACAACATGGCAAATGGATTTCCTTCATCAATTGACAAATTGGACGGAGGTAACTACTCAACTTGGTCATTAACGATGGAAGCTTATCTTCAAGGAAGGAATTTATATGGTTATATAGCTGGAGATGAAGTTATGCCAAGTTTCAGAACAAAGGTCAACCAACACAAGAAGAGCAAGAAAGATTGAGCACATGGTGCTCCAAGGATGCACTTGCAAGGTCTTATCTCCTCAACTCTATCTCATATTTTTTGTTGCCTCACATTAGAAGTTGTAAAACATCTCAAGAAATGTGGAATGCACTTGAAGTCTTCTTCTCTTCAAGTACAAAGGCCAGGAAGCATCAACTATGGCTAGACTTCACAACTCTCAAGAAAGCTCCCAAACAAAATGTGACTGATTTTGTCACAAAGCTCAAGGACGTAGCATATCAGTTGGGAATCATTGGAGAGGTAATAGATGAAGAACAAATTGTAAGGAAGGTCATCAATGGCTTGAAGGCAGATGACAAGTGGGAAGCATTCACCACAACTATGGATCTATACATGGATATGCATGTACCAGATTTCAACACACTCATAGGACAACTACTTACTGAAGAGGCCAAGCTTATCAAGAATGGAGAAAGCTCCAACCGTAATCAATCTTCTGATTTGTATACTGATAAAGATACCATAGCATCAAGAAATGATTTGAAGGATCAAAACTCAAAACCAAAGTTATGGCCAATTTTTTATAAACATCGACAGGAAATGACTTATGCACCTGCTCCTTGGGTACTTACAACAAAAGAGATATAGACTATCAACAATAGGATTCAATTGATTCGGGCTCCTACAGGATATGGAACATCTTTCCAGAACATGTTTACCATGGATGATAAGAGCTTATCTGGGTTAAAGACCCATAATTGGCATAACTTTTTGAAACATATTTTACCTTTGGTTATCGATGGATGTACAACGAAAGGAGTATGAGATGTGATCTATTGTCTTGGACCACTTATAAGGTAATTATGATACTTTTATATTTAATCTATATGAATATTTGATATCTTTTATTTTTGAATTAACTTCTTTATAATTTTATTTATGATATGTATAGGTGGATTACATCAAAAGAGATTGACAAAAACTCGATCCCACAAAAAAAATGTGAATGCAAAGATCTACTATGTTTAAAGAGCTTCCTACTTCATTTTTTTTATATTCAGGTTCATTTATTAGTCCATTTTGTAGATGAAATAGAGATTGCAGGTGTTGTCAACACTCGATGGATGTTTTGGGTCGAGCGATTTATGGGAATATTAAAAGGTTATGCGCGACAAAGAGCAAAACCAGAAGGATCCATGGCAACGAGTTGGATGCTTGAAGAGTGCATGTACTATGTTAGTGAATACCTTGAAAGAGTTCATGAATAAGCTCCACATGCATGGACCAACAAGTCTTCTTCAAAAATAATAGAGGAGGTTGTTGAAGGAGAATCAAGTAAAAGAAAGAAAAGAAGAAGACAACGAAAGAAGCAGCTTCACTAAAAAGAAATATCTGAAGACCAACAAGTCTTCTTCAAAAATAATAGATGAGGTATTATCAGATAAGGGAGTTCCATTTTTATTTACACTTCAAGAAAAAAATGATGTTTCTACTTTTGTAGCATATAATAGTGAATGCATGCAAGCATTCCTTAGCAAAGTATGAACAAGAACTTCAAAATCTCCAACGTAAAAGATGGAGAAACAAAAGATATAGACGTAATCTCGATATAATGAGATTACAAATATATCTTCTTTCAGAGATTGGCTATATAGTCGTTTGTAATGCGCCAACGTAAATAATGAAGAAATATCAGATGAGCAGAGAGAGTTAATGGTAGGTTGTGAATGAAAGGTAATTTTATTTTAATAATATTTTGTTTTTTTCATATATGTATATTGGTTTCTCTTTACTAATTTAATTTCTTTTGTGGGCTTGAATGTTCACTAATATGTGGGCTTTTGGACAACATATTAGAATAAAAGCCATTGACTATTTACGTAAAACAGAGGATTCTAGTATTGTTGCTTCTTTCAATCAACTATCACGTGCTAGCTCAAAAGACACGAACCTTATAGATGGCAAACTTGGTTACGTGGGAACTATTGTTGGTATCTACGAAATATCATTTCGTACATTCAAATAGGTAGAAAAAAGTTTATATTTTTTATGATATAGTTTATTATATTTTTCAGCACCTAATAATGGATTTTTGTTTTTATATATTTTGATAGGTCATTTTGAAGGTTGACTGGTTTCGAGCCGAGTATAAAGGTAGTAATTCCACATTGAGAAAGGAATTATCTGGGTTTTGGGCAATTGATTCTTCCAAGGTAATGCGATCTACTAAAGAACCATATATTCTTCCTAGGCATATTGAACAAGCATTTTTTTATAAAAGCCCAGATGCTCATCCTTAGTGGCAAGTCATTCATGTTCAACCTAGAAGTAGATCATTGTTTGAATAGTTTATTGTTAGAGAGATCGAAGAAAGTCCTCTTGATGATTCACCATCAGATACTGATACATCAACATCTGAAAGAGAAATTAGAATCATTATACATGATAATGATACTAATCTTTTTTATGAAGAGGATAATACTCTACATGCTGATTCTGCTGATGATGAAGAAGAATTACTAGAAATCGACATTAATCCATCAATAGATGATGTGATTCATGAGAACACAGATTTAACAATAGAAGAAATAAATGAAATCAATAAGGATAATGTAAATGAGATTATATTGATGTTTTACCAAAATGATGACAATAATGAAAACATATGAGCAAATTAGATAGTAAATTCTACTCTAGTTATCCATCAATAACTTGAATCATTTGAATGGATATCAGATAATAGATTCTTCTTTATTCAACTAGAATATCAATGAATCCTACTAGAGAGATGAAATCATGTTCTTTTAAGTTAGAACATGAAGCTCGGGGGTATGCCTAATTATTTTATATATAGATTTATCTTCGAGGAGCAAATTTTTCTCATGTATGTATGCATATGTGTGTGTATTCATGTGTATTATATGTATACATGTATTAGTATGCACATATATGTGTTTCATGTATATGTATGTGTGTGCATGTGCGTGATATATGTATACATGTGTTAGTATGCACACGTGTATATATGCATATGCATTTGTGTAATATATGCAAGTGTGTTTATAATTGTGTATGCATGTATAAGTATACATGTGTGCATGTAGGCATGTATATGTGATGTGTACATGTATATATGTATATGTGTCTGTGTAAATGTGTACATGTAAATGTGCATGCATGTATATATATATATATACATGTGTGCATATAGGCATGTATGTGTGATGCATAATGTATCTAATCCATTTTATGTTTATGTATGTGTATCTACATGATGTGTATATATCTTTATATATATTATGATCCTCGTTGATTTGAGTAGCTATATATAGAGGCATAAGGTTGGGAGGAGAGACATCTCTCTAGTAGGACCTCGGAGGAATAGATGCAATGTGTACATATACTTCAATCATATGGCTAAAAGGCTGAAGTAGAGTTTCTAAATTGGGGTTTTAAAAACCCTAATATCAAAATTAGTGTTTTCGAATTAGGATTTTTGAAATAGGATTTCTGAATTAGAATATTTATAATAGGGTTTTTGAATTAGGATATATATATATATATATATATATATATATATATATATATATATATATATATATATATATATATATATATATATATATATATATATATATATATATATATATATGCATATGTGTGTGTATGTAAGTGTATCTATGTGTGTGTATGCATGTGTGTGTATGTATGTCTATCTATATGTGCATATGCATGTGTTGTGTGTGTATGCATGTGTATGTGTATATATGTATGTAAAATTATGATTATGTGAGTCTATGTGTGTGTACATATGATTATGTATGTGTATGTGAGTATGTCTATGTGTGTATTCATTATATGTGTGTAACTGCATGCATGTGTATATGTGTGTAAAAATGTGCATGTATGTATGTGTATAAATATTCATGTATGTGTATATGTGTGTAAATGTGCATGTATGATGTATATGTGTGTGTATGCGTGTATTTGTACCTCTATTCACACTCTTTTCTCTCTCTCTCTCATATACATACATACATACATACATTAACACACATACTCATATCCACATATATATACATAAAAGCAATGTGTACCATGCATTATCACGATGATGAGCCACAAGTGTTCGCATCTCTTTTAGACACCACTTATGCGACCATCCTGTCCCAACTCTATCTCAAGCAAACTACGTACGTATTTTTTATCCCTCTCATCATGCTCACTACAAAAATTAAAAAAATCATGTAAATAAAACATAAGATATTTATTTCAATTTATATGTAAAATTTATACTTACTTCCACTGCAAGTGGACAAGGCGCAGGTAAGAGTCGCATAATGCTTGCATTCTTCTCTTGAAGTCCAATCCATTCCCTATATACACTATATTCCCCTTTGGCTCTATATCGCACTCTAGCCCTAAGGTGCCTATGCATGTCCTCATAGGCACGTGTGCTCTGCTGTCATGATCTGGAGGTGCTATAGGTGTCCTGAAAATAGATAGATAAAAATAAATAAAAATATGTGTTATAATATCATTAAAAAAAATTATGAAAAAAAAAAACATACCTATGAGCAGATAGTTGTCATCCTGCATGTGGAGCAGCAGAAGAGCCCTCCTCTGATCGCTGGTTAATGTTGGAGTTAGACATCTGCGCAAGCACGCGAACAGCACAAGGAAGAAGAAGAAGCTTGGAGCACAACACACAATACTGATTGTATTACTAGAGAATGTACAAAGATAAGTAGCCCATTAGGGCAATAGGCATATATACAAGCTGGAGAAAAAAACCTCCTAAAGAGGGAAAAAAGTGCCCCGACAGTCCTAGTGTGTTCACACACATCACTACCTAAATATATAAAAAAATCCCCCCAGGGAGTGATGCGGTGAACAAGGAGCATGCACTCATGTATAAGGAAGTGCCAAGCTATGTGGAAATCACTCCACAAAAGGAAGTAAGCCCAAAGCTTTGCGGAAAGCTTCAAACTTCTCCCTAAGCAGAGCCTTCGTGAAAAGGTCTGCAATGTTCTCCTGTGTGGGAACATATGCCAAGCTGATCTCCCCAGCAGAGAACCTCTCCCTGACATATTGATAATGCACCTCAATGTGCTTAGTGCGAACATGGAACAAAGCGTTCCTCGCAACTACCAATGCGCTCTGACTGTCAATGAAGATGGTGGTGGCAGAAGTCTGACCAACACCCAAATCAGCCATAAGGTGTCTGAGCCACACACACTCAACAATCGTTGTGAAAGCTGCCCTATACTCAGCCTCACAACTGGAAGTGGCCACAGTAGGCTGCTTCTTGCTCAACCAAGATATACATGAGCTACCAAGCATGAAGCAAAAGCCACTAGTGGACACACGAGTGTCATAGAAACCAGACCAATCAGAGTCAGAAAGAGCATGCAAATCTGGCGGTAGTGATCCCCTCTTGGGATAAAACAACCTAAGTAACTGAGTACCACTCAAATAGCGAAAGATGCGCTTAATTGCCTGCCAATGCTTGACTCTTGGTGAATGCATAAACGTGCTCATCTGTGAGACAACAAACTGAATATCTTAACTGCCTGCCAATGCTTGACTCTTGGGGAATGCATAAACCTGCTCATCTGTGGGACAGCAAACTGAATATCTGGCCGAGTAATGCATAAGTAAATCAAGCATCCAACAGCCCGCTGATAGAGAACAACATCAAAGGCATCTCCATCATCATGAAGACTCAATTGTAAACCTGTCTCCATAGGAATGGCAATAGGCTTACAGTCTTCAAGGCCAAAATGCTGCAATAATGTGTCAATATATTTCGTTTGACACAAAGCCATTCCACCATCAACTTGCATATATTGAATGCCCAAATAGTGATGCAAATGCCCCAAATTAGACATCTCAAATGAGGCATGCAAATCAGCCTTAAAATCATCAATATGCTTCTCAATAGGAACAATGAGCAGCATGTTATCAACGTAGACAACAATGATCAGAAGCACATCATTAGCACGCTTAACATATAAGGTGCTTTCAGTTGGACTATTCTCAAAACCATGCGCAATTTGATAGGCATGTATTTTCTCATACCAAGCACGTGGTGCTTGCTTCAAACCGTATAATGCCTTCTTTAACCTGCACACCTGGTTTTCATGCCCTTTCTGCACAAAGCCACGTGGCTAAAAAACATACACTTCTTCATGCAAGTCACCATTCAGAAATGTTGTTTTAATGTCCAACTGATGTACATTCCAACCATGGTGAGCTGCAAGTGCACAGATGCTGCGAACAGTAGTCATACGACATGTAGGTGCAAAGGTCTCATCAAAATCAATGCCTCTTTTCTGTGCATAACCCTTTGCAACAAGCCTAGTCTTATACCTGTCAACTGTACCATCCGGTTTACGCTTCAGCTTGTATACCCACTTAGTGCCAATGGCCTTCTTACCAAGAGGCAAGTCACATAAAGACCAAGTACAATTCTTCATTATAGCATCATATTCAGATTGCATAGCAGCCATCCAATTTTTTGAATTTTGTGCTTCATCAAACGAAACAGGCTCATTCTCATCACACAGAGTAGATGCAGCCATAGCATAGCAATCTGATTGAAAAGAGGCACTATGAGAGCCTGAATGAGTACGATATGACATAGGTGCATCTAATTTGTTGTCACGCAAAGTCTGCACCAACCATTTTGGCATAGTTTTTGCCTGCTCAATATCAGCTCTCTCATCAACTAGTGCATCATGTAAATCTGCATAAAAAATGGAATGATCTGCATCATCACATGAAACCTACAAAGGCTGAGAAGTTGCCTCATTGGGACCAGCACTAGATTGTCCACCTGTAAAAAGAGGCAGCAAAGTATCATACATGTCTTTGGAGCTAACAAATGTCTCCTTAGTACATGACTCTTGACCATACATCTCGCCATCTCCATGAGTGACCTGTTCTTTCGTTCAGAACTCCATTCTGTTGAGGTGTATATGGCACTGTACATTGGTGTTTTATCCCACGTTCAACCAGAAATGCATTAAAATCAGAAGGCATATATCCCCCCCCTCGATCAGAACGGAGGGTGCCCATTTTACATGTTGACAGATTTTCAGCCAAAACCAAAAATTGTTTGAAGCACATGAACACTTGGGACTTTGATTCAATGGATATACCCATGCATGCCTGGAAAAATCATCGATGAAAGTCACGAAGTAAAGATAATTCCCAAAAGAAGGTGTTTGCATAGGACCATAGACATCACTATGTACAAACTGCAATTTCTAAGTAGCCCGAACTGAACCATCGTTTGGAAAGGACGAACGCTGCATTGCCCAAAATATAGCCTTCACAAACATGTTTTCCAGGTGCCTCAAGTTTGGGCAAAGAGGACACCATTTCAGATTTCTGTAGGCGTAGCAAACTAGCAAAATTTAGATGACCAAAGCATGCATGTCAAAGCTTTGCATCTGACATAGCCTGAGAATCATTTTCTGCACATGCCAAATCATTTACAGATCTTTCATAGTCTATGAGCTTAAACAACCCAGGACATAAAATGCCAGAAGCAATAATCACATCGCCATTTGACAGATCATGAACTGTACACCTGTCATCAACAAATTCACAACCAAGCCAATCTTGGCTAATGCAGAAACTGATAACAGGTTCTTCTTGATCCCTGGCACAAATAAAGCATCTGACAAAGTGAAAGAACTACCATCAGCAGTAGTCAAAATGATCTTACCAATTCCGATAACAGGATAAGAGGAGTTGTTGGCACATGTAACAGTATTCCCTGTAGGGGCAGGCCCGAGTGAAGAGAAGAAACTGCGCTACGAGGTAATATGTTTGGTCGCCCCACTGTCAAAATACCAAACATCTGAGTCTAGTGCAGACATGCACTGCTCATGAGAAGATGGGTCAAAACTGCAGATAGTAGTAAACGCCCATTCTTCTTCCTGCACAAGATTAGCAGACTCTGTTTTTGGTGTAGAGGCCTTTGCAACAACCATTCCAACCTCTTTCTTCTTTGCCTCTTTAGCATCCAGTTTTGGACAGTTCTTTATGATATGATCATTCCCTTTACAATACTTACAAAACAATTTCTACTTTTCTTGGATTTCTTCTCATCTTTATCTTCCTTCTTCGAATGTGTAGAATTAGCTGATTTCTGCTTACTAGTCGAAGAGCTCCATTTTCCTTTGCCCTTCTGACTAGCCAGGAAAGCTTGATCTACAACTCGCATAATGGACTTGTTCTGCCTGGACTGATCTTCCTGCAACAGAACGGAGACTAAATCCTCAAATGATAAGGCATTTGGATTGCCTTTCATCATCAACTGAAGAGTAGAAGCAAAACTCTGATATGAATCAGGAAGACCATTCAGAACTGTCTGCACAAGTGAGCTATCTGGTATAACCTCATCAGCAGAAATCAACTGTTCCTTCAAGTCTTTGATCTTCGTTAGGAAACTGTTCATAGAATCACCTTCATTCATGTGCTCACTCTCCAATTATTTTCGGAGGTAAGCAACACCAATCTCATTCCTAGCTTGGTATAATGTGGTAAGTGTATCCCAAGCATCCTTAGCTATTCTGTAAGAGCGAATGTGAGGTATAATGGCACGTTTGACAGACAAAGCTATCAATGCATGTGGCTGGGCATCTCTGCCATCTCAGCAAATCTGCTCTATAGTAGGTGGAGCAGAAACCACAACACAAACAGGAATATGTAGAATATCATCATCTTCAACATCTTCTGCATCAGCTTCAGTACCTGCAACGTTTTTTGACACCTTGCACAATGTTCCATAGTCCTTTTGCAACCAACACATGTCGCATCATATAAGCCCATAACGGGTAGTTGGTACCATCCAACTTATCCTCAACAGCCAACTTACAGAATACATCACTGCTTTTAGCCATGGCCAGTGACTAAAATACCTTGATGCAAAAAATTGACTGTATCTCAAAAAGTTGAACAGAATTGCCAATACAAATTCCACTAGACCTGTAGCAGACTTTGAGACGCTTATACTAGCGAACAAAAACTAGTATACACCTTTGGCACAAAAAGATGAAATAGCTAGCACAATCACTGCGATAGTGCCTTCGGAGACCGAAACGAGCTCAGATCACGATTTCGGCACCACATAGCGAAGATATTTTGATCTTGAAAACATGCTGAGTAATCTCACCAAAATTCGTGCGATTTTGAGACTACAAATGGAGGAGTGTCGACGGTGCCCTAGATGAAGCGACGACCTGCTCTGATACCAATTGTTGAAGTTAGACGTCTGCGGAAGTACGCGAACAACACAAGGAAGAAGAAGAAGCTTGGAGCACAACACACAATACTGATTGTATTACTAGAGAATGTACAAAGATAAGTAGCCCATTAGGGCAATAGGTGTATATACAAGCCGAGGGAAAAAACCTCCTAAAGAGGGAAAAAAGTGCCCCGGCAGTCCTAGTGTGTTCACACACATGACTACCAAAATATATCAACAAGTAAGCATCTGGATTGTAAAATCCAGCTCATCATTAGGCATCTCTGAGTACTCATGCATGATGATCCCTAAAGTATTAGGCGGAACTCTTGCTCTCATAAGACTTTTTATGAGAGTGAGTTTCACCTTTCTCTCTCTACTAGGATCCATAATACCTATACATATAAAACAAAATGGGTTAGAAATCAATATGTGTACGTGTACATATGTATGTGTGTATATGTGTATGTAGATGTATATGTGAGTGTGTGTATGCATGTAAGCATGTATGTATACATATGCATGTGCATTATGTATGCAAATGTATGCATGTGTGTGTATGCATCTAAGTATGTATGTATGCATATGCATATGCATTATGTATGCATATGTATGCATGTATGTGTATGTGTGTGTATGTTCTCTATGTGTGTGTATGTCTCTATGTATGTGTCTATGCATATATGTGTGTGTAAGTGTCCATGTGTGTGTGTATGTGTGTGTGTGTCTATGTGTGTGTGTGTCTATGTGTGTATATACGTGTGTATCTGTATATATGTGTCTATATGCATGTATATGTATGTGTGTAAATGTGTGTGGATGTGTGTATGTGTGTGTGTGTAAGTGTGTATGTGTCTATGTGTGTGTGTATATGTGTGTGTCTATGTGTGCATATACGTGTGTATCTGTATATGTGTGTCTATATGCATGTGTATGTGTGTGTGTAAATGTGCGTGGATGTGTTTATGTGCATGTGTAAGTGTGTATGTGTGTGTATCCGTGTGTGTGTATCCGTGTGTGTGTGTATCCGTGTAAGTGTGTATGTGTGTCGCTGTGTGTGTGTCTATGTGTGTAAGTGTGTGTGTCTATGTGTGTATGTCTATGTGTATGCATGTGTAAGTGTGTCTGTGTATGTGTGTGTGTGTCTATGTGTGTGTGTGTGTCTATGTGTGTAAGTGTGTGTGTGTGCATGTGTGTATGTTTGTGTGTATGTGTGTGTAAATCTATGTGTATATGTGTGTGTATGTGTGTATATGTGTGTATATGTATGTATGTGTCTATATGTGCATGTGTATGCATTTAAGCATGTATCTATGCATATGCATGTGCATCATGTATGCATGTGTGTGTATGTATGTGTATGCATGTAAGTATGTATGTATGCATATGCATTATGTATGCATATGTATGCATGTATGTGTATGTGTGTGTATGTCTCTCTACATGTGTATGTATGCATATATATGTGTGTATGTGTGTTTGTGTCTATGTGTGTATGTGTATGTGTGTGTATGCATGTAAGCATGTATGTATGCATATGCATGTGCATTATGTATGCATTATGTATGCATGTGTGTGTATGTGTGTGTATGCATGTAAGTATGTATGTATGCATATGCATATGCATTATGTATGCATGTATGTGTATGTGTGTGTATATCTCTCTCTATGTGTGTGTATGCATGTATGTGTATGTGTGTGTATGTCTCTCTACATGTGTGTGTATGCATATATGTGTGTGTGTGTGTATGTGTGAATGTGTGTGTTTGTCTATGTGTGTATGTGTGTGTCTATGTGTGTATATATGTGTGTATCTATATATATGTGTCTGTATGCATGTGTATGTGTGTGTGTGTCTGGATGTGTGTGTGTGTCTGGATGTGTGTGTGTGTAAGTGTGTGTGTCTATGTGTGTGTATATATGTGTGTGTATGTGTGTGTGTATGTGTATGTGTGTGTCTATGTGTGTATGCGTGTGTCTATGTGTGTATATATGTTTGTGTATGCATGTGTATGTGTGTGTGTGTAAATCTGTGTGTATGTGCATGTGTATGTGTATGTGTGTGTATGTGTGTGTATGTGTGTGTATGTGTGTGTATCTATGTGTGTATGTGTGTGTCTATGTGTGCATATACATGTGTATGTGTATATATATGTGTGTATGCATGTGTATGTGTGTGTGGAAATGTGTGTGGATGTGTGCTTGTGTGTGTGTGTAAGTGTGTATGTGTCTATGTATGTATGTGTGTGTGTATGTGTGTGTGTCTATGTGTGTATGTGTGTG
The DNA here is from genome assembly GCA_020310875.1 of Ceratopteris richardii. Taxonomy (NCBI): domain Eukaryota; kingdom Viridiplantae; phylum Streptophyta; class Polypodiopsida; order Polypodiales; family Pteridaceae; genus Ceratopteris; species Ceratopteris richardii. Next base: position 145,461,071 of record CM035439.1, read on the forward strand.
TCTATGTGTGTATATATGTGTGTGTATGCATGTGTATGTGTGTGTGTAAATCTGTGTATGTGTGTGTATGTGTATGTATGTGTTTATGTGTGTATATGTGGGTGTGTGTGTATGTGTGTATGTGTGTGTGTGTCTATGTGTGTATGTGTGTGTATGGATGTGTATGTGTGTGTGTAAATCTGTGTATGTGTGTGTATGTGTCTATGTATGTATGTGTGTGCATATGTGTGTGTATGTGTGTGTATGTGTGTGTGTCTATGTGTGTATGCGTGTATGCATGCACATGTATGTGTGTGTAAATCTGTGTGTATATGTGTGTGTATGTGTCTATGTGTGTGTATGTGTTTATGTGTGTGTATGTTTCTATGTGTGTGTATGTGTCTATCTGTGTATGTGTATGCATGTATGTATGCATATACATGTGCATTATGTATGCATATATGTGTGTATGCATGTAAGTATGTATGTATGCATATGCATATGCATTATGTGTGTGTATGCATGTGTATGAGTGTGCAAATCTATGTGTATATGTGTGTGTATGTGTGTGTATGTGTCTATGTGTGTGTATGTGTCTATGTGTGTGTATGTGTCTATGTGTGTATATGTATGCATGTATATATGCATATGCATGTGCATTATGTATGCATATGTGTGTGTATGAGTGTATGCATGTAAGTATGTGTACATGTGTGTATGCATGTAAGTATGTATGTATGCATATGCATTATGTATGCATATGTATGCATGTATGTGTATGTGTGTGTATGTCTCTCTATGTATGTGTATGCATATATGTGTGTGTATGTGTGTGTGTATGTGTGTATGTGTGTATGCATGTAAGCATGTATGTATGCATATGCATGTGCATTATGTATGCATATGTATGCATGTGTGTGTGTACACATAAGTATGTATGTATGCATATGCATATGCATATGCATTATGTATGCATATGTATGCATGTATGTGTACGTGTGTGTATGTCTCTCTACGTGTGTGTGTATGCATATATGTGTATTTCTCATTACGTATGTGTGTATCTATGTGTGTATGTGTGTGTCTGTGTGCATATACCTGTGTATGTGTATATATATGTGTGTATGCATGTGTATGTGTGTGTGGATGTGTGTTTGTGTAAGTGTGTATGTGTCTATGTATGTATGTGTGTGTGTGTCTATGTGTGTGTGTGTGTCCATGTGTGTATGTGTGTGCATGTGTGTGTGTCTATGTGTGTGTATGCATGTGTACATGTGTGTGTAAATCTGTGTGTGTATGTGTGTGTGAGCGTACCTTGCTTCCTTTGAGGTGTGTGCGCTAAACCAATAGCTCAATCTCTCTCTCTCTCTCTCTCTCTCACTCAAGCATCCTAATCCCAGCACAAATGTGCGAGAAGAAATCAATTTTTTTGTTTAACATTCTAGAGCGTCGCTTATGCAAGGCTATGGAATATCAGGACATCATTTATGAGCGATGCTCTAGAATATTAGGATGTCATTTATGTGATGCTCCAAAGTTACAGGCAGTTTTCCAATGTCAGTAAGAGTGTCGCTAACTAGCAATGCTCCTTGCGATGCACATTTCTAGCACCGCATAAGCGATGCTTTGCATCGCTTATGCGACGAATCGTGTTTTTTTAATAAAAAAAGGTATCGTCGATGAGATCCACATTCTTTTCATTGGGTTATCACTACGCCCCCCTATTTCTAGTAGTGAGGGCATCAAATGCATCTCCAACATCGTGAAGACTCAATCATAAACCTGTCTCCATAGGAGTGGCAATAGGTTTGCAGTCTTCAAGGCCAAAACACTGCAATAATGTCAATATATTTGATTTGACACAAAGCTCTTCTACCATCAACTTGCATAAACTCAATGCCCAAATAATGATGCAAATGCCCAAAATTTGACATCTCAAATGAGGCATGCAGATTAGCCTTAAAATTAGCAATATGCTTCTCATGAGGATCAGTGAGTAGCATGTCATCAACATACACAACAATGATTAGAAGCACATCATTTGTATGCTTAACATATAAGGTGCTCTCAATTGGACTATTCTCAAAACCATGTGCAATCAGATAGGCATGTATCTCTTCATACCAAGCACGTGGTACTTGCCTCAAACCATACAATGCCTTTTTCAATCTGCACACTTGGTTTTCATGCCCTTTCTACACAAAGCCACACGGCTAAAAAACATACACTTCTTCATGCAAGTCACCATTTAGAAATCTAGTTTTAATGTCTAGCTAATGTATATTCCAACCATCACGAGCTACAAGTGCACAGATGCTACGAACAGTAGTTATTCGACAAGTAGGTGCAAAGGTCTCATCAAAATCAATGCCTCTTTCCTACACAACCCTTTGCAACAAGCCTAGCCTTATACTTTTCAATTGTTCCATCAAGCTTACACTTCAGCTTGTATACCCACTTAGTGTCAATGGCTTTCTTGCAAGGAGGCAAGTCACATAAAGACTAGGTATCATTTTTCATGATACCATTATATTCTGATTGTATACTAGCCATCCATTTTCTAGAATTTTGTTCTTCATCAAACAAAACAGGCCCATTCTCATCAGAGAGACTAGAGGTAGCCATAACATAGAAATCTGATGCAAAAGAGGCACTATGAGAGCCTGAATGAGTATGATATGACAAAGGTGCATCTAATTTGCTATCATGCAAAGTCTGCACCAACCATTTTGGCATAGTTTTTGCCTCCTCAATATGAGCTCTCTCATCAACAAGTGCATCATGTAAATCTGCATAAAAAATGGAATGATCTGCATCATCACATGAAACTTGTAAACGCTGAGAAGTTGCCTCATTAGAACCAACACTAGACTGTCCACTTGTAAAAAGAAGCAGCAAAGTTTCATACATGACTTTGGGGCTAACTTATGTCTTTCTAGTACATGAAAGTAATGATTGAATAGCATCACAACTAACCAAAATGCATTTACTCTATGGATGATACAGACGATAGCCTTTTCTTTCAAAATTGTACCCAATAAAAATACATTTCACTACTTTATCATCCAATTTCTTGCATTGTTGTTCAGGCACTAATGCATATGCCAAACAACCAAAAACATGCAGGTGAGCAACAGATGGCTTGTGACCATGCCAAGCCTCATATGGAGTGGAACTGCAATGCTTTAGTGGGACACTTGTTAAGTACATATGCTGCACACATGACAACCTCGAGCTAGAAACTATGTGGTAAAGCTTGATTCTTGACCATGCACCTCGCCATCTCCATGAGTGACATGTTCTTCCGTTCAGCAACTCCATTCTGTTGAGGTGTTTACGACATTGACACTGATATTTTATCCCATGTTCAGCCATAAATGCATTAAAGTCAAAAGACATATATTCGCCCCCTTGATCAGAATGGAGGATGCCCATTTTACATGCTGATTTTCAGCCAAAACCAAAAACTGTTTGAAGCACATAAAAAATTTGGACTTTGCTTTCAATGAATATACCTATGCATGCCTAGAAAAATCATGGATGAAAGTCACAAAGTAAAGATAGTTCCCAGAAGAGGGTGTCTGCATAGGACCACAGACATCACTGTGAACAAACTACAATTTCTGAGTAGCTCGAACTAAACCATCTTTTGGGAAGGAGGAATGCTACATTTTGCCCAAAATACAGCATTCACATGTTTACCAGGTGTTGGCAGTGGTTAGGGCGGTCAAGGACTTACAAGACAAGGGAGCCAACGAGAAGGGCCAAGCAGACAAAGTAGTCAAAGAAGATCTGGCAAATAGGCCATCTTTTTTTCCTGAATTAATATTTTCCAAATAGTGATTTTAGTCACTCCACACCATTGTAAATACCATTCCACCTTTTTGTAACTCCATTTTCTGCAAGCCAAGGAGTCCTTGAGCTTGAGGAGCATTAGAAGTACCTACCTATCAATTTTCTTTTTGAGCTCGTTTGAGCCTCCAAATAGGCCCTAGAACCTAATTTTTAACTAGGCCGGACACTAGGTCTAGACAGGGCCAAAGCTAGTCAAAAACTATAAAAAGAGCTAGAGAGCTCTGTTAAAGTGGCACGTACAAGTTGGCATTTTATGGTTTTATTAAGGCTTAATTTGAAGGGTCTATGGAGGGTTGCAATAAAAAGGCATGAAACCCCATGCGAATGGGTGTGAAAAGTTGTATAAGTATATCAATTGGTTTAATAAAAAGAGCGCGCACGTTTCTTGGATTAAGTCTGTTGGTTGAGTATGACTTTCTTCTCTCTACTTTCTGCTGTTATATTCATGTTAGTCTGCGTACGTTGATAGCGAGAAGAGTGGGATTGTAATGATATGTACCTGTTAAGAGAGAACCATGCTCTCATTAACATTGGTTCCGTCTGGACGATCCCCCCCTTGGCTCTACCGGCTGAAATCCCATACGTCTTCTGGGAATGCCTGTTCTAGTTCTTGCTTATGTCTATGCCATCCTACAACAACACCCAGTGGCCACACTTTTCTACGTAGTTATCATTCCCACTTTCTCAGCGTGGGCTCTGTGCCTCTCGCCTAATTCCTCTCCGTTCCTCGCTCAGAACATGCATGAGCGATGGACCCCTGATTGACGACCACTTGTTGAGTAATTTTTGCGGCCTATGTCCCGCGCACATCGCCATTCTCAACATTGCCACCGACTGTAGTCCACGCAGTTCTGTTGTGGCCACCCGCCATCATCATAATTGGCCTGCAATAGTATCGTAATCATTGGATTCCTACAAAAAAACTCCACGCGCCCGCCATTATGGGGCTCTTGGGTACGTCCTCCCTCGTCTCTCACCTGTCGGATCGGGGGTGGCGGAAGTCTCTCTGGTGTTGCTGTTGCCGTCCATCGGCGGCGTTCTCTTGCCAAATGTGAAAGCTGGGGATCCGTTTGTGGTGCTGCTTGCAGTGGCAAAGACGCTGCTCCTGTGTGATGGAACGAAGGTCATGCCACACCCATATCGGTGCTGTTGCTGTTGCTTAGAAACCATCATGTGTTCACCGTTTCCCTCGGATAATGCACTTGCAACGTGAAGACAAGAGTGCGACGGACCGCCAAATAATTTGAAAGCATTGCCGATTGCGAATTCAGAAGTGCATGCTTGCTTGAAGAAACGTCCTTCTCTCTTCTTTCTTGATTTTTATTCCTTTGCACAATTCCATTAAAAAGCAACATCACACACCTCCCTCCCTTTTCTTGGCACAACCAGAGCATAGCGTTTTGGTGCCACCGCACTCCGTCCACAGAGGCTCAATTGCAAACATATTCAAATGCATCTCCGCAGTTTGATTCAAATCACATAAACATCATTGGATTCACAACACCTAGACATGGTGCATCGATGGAACCCACTTTTGTTTGCCAGCCGCAGTCTCCAACTTATCAGGCCACATAAAGATAAAGGAATGTCTCTCTTTGTGTGTGTGTGTGAGAGAGAGAGAGAGAGCGGGAGAGAGAGATGTCGGAGCAGACTTGGTGGCACCTCAGTACTACCGTTCCGAAAGCCCAAGAAACCGCCTGCCTGCCTGTGACCCATATGCTAATTGCTCACCCCTCCAATGATTGAGGGGTGTGATGCTGTACTACCTGACCATCACCCACTGATCTGGCCACATTGCTACTTCCGGTGGGTTTGGGTTGGATCCCAGGTGCTTCCTCTAGTTATGCTCTGGCCCCATTGTTTCCGGTGCTCTAGCCCAATCGCTACCATACTGCTCGGTGATGCTCTGGTCCAGTGTTTGTTGCTCTTAGACTTGTGTTAATCTGGTGATATTACGGTGTCATCTATCCGGTCCTCTAGTCCGGTTGGTGTGCGGTGTGCTCTGATGGCCTGGGCCCTCTACCCGCTCTTCAGTGGTAATTCTATCTACAATGATCATCTGGCTGCCTCCGCCTCTTGGGGTGCTTTTCTCGGGACGTTCGGGGTCGGCACTAATCATCAAAATCTCCACTTGCAAGAGTTGAGCCCAGGGCGGTCCAATCACGATCCATTCCGGTGCTTAGGGTACCTTCAGACGAGCACTACAGTAATGATCATTGCGGTGATGCCTTCCATTTCAGTGCTTTCCTGGCCCAATGCCTTCTGCTCATTATGGTGCTTGGCTGGTATCGCTCACTGGAGACGACTGCCTAGATGATTCTTTTGACCGACCTGATCGGGATGGTTACAGTTCCGGTCTCCGCATATCTCCAACATCGCATGAAGTTTTGGTATGAATTTAGCGCCATCTTGTGCAATTTTCCATTTCGATACCTGCGGTGACCCGACACTGGTCTTCTGGTGATGGAGATTGGATGCCCCCCGTTATGAAGGCACATTGGTCTGTAGGAGATTTCACTTATGTTAAGGGCACATTTTTATTTATTGACTAAGGTTCAATTGAAGGCTTGGAAAAAGGCTGAGTGGGAAGAGCCTTTAAGGCCACACCATTTGTATAAATATGGCAATGTTTAATGAAAAGCCTCTCTCTGATTTTTGTCGCCACTCATGGCATCAGACGTCTTTCTTCTTGTTACTTTTATGCTCTTTAGGGTTTCTTTTCAGTTTTTTGACGTTTCTTGTTCTTGAAATTCGTGCACTTAGGAATACGTGCTTGTTAATCTTCTTCATGTCTGTTCATAGCTATGGTGGCGTGAACGCTCCTTCTCTCTTTCTCTCCTCTGTGCATGGTAGCGCATGCTACTGTGTAACAATGGCGACCACGCGCGGCCGTTCCCCCCTTTGGTGATGACGTCTACGCACATGAAGGTGACTCTCTTGGCAGTGATTGCCCAGATGTACCTCGGTGCTCTGACAAACCACATTCTGTCAAACGCGCTATGGGCGACGCTGCGTGCGATGAATTACGCTAGGATTAACAAATCATTGCGATGATTGCTTGCTAATTCGTGACGAACTGACAGCAGGGCATACCCCATTAAATTGACTCGCAAATGAGTGCTGAGTTCAACGAAAAGTTCATACATCTGCACAACATCTGCCGCGTTTCCGTAGGATACAGTACAGTGAACCGAGCAGATGGATTTCGGACGTACATAGCAACGATCTTATGGGTGCGCTTCGTGTCAAGTATCTTTACTTCCACATTCTGTCTCTCAGGAACATCAGAAAGTTTAAATTTTCCCGTGGATTCATCCTTCACAACGCGATATGAAGGAGTAGGAGGGAAGAACGCGATTTTCGCTGCAACAGATCACGCAACAACTCCCATTTTTGAGGTCGCTTCCTGATTCACGGCTATGAACTCTCGCTACATTCAGGAAACTCTAAACATATGGAGATTCCATGATAACTCACGAAGCCGGTTCACAGCCACGTTAGCTCTGCCTGATGGAAATCAAACAGCAAACGCAGTCCCTCACAGGCACTAAGAGAGGGATAGACATACAATCAAATGCAGAATCGCGGACTAGTCAGAAATAAAAGATGTCTGTGTAATGAGCAGTGCTGGCAGGAACAATTGGTGGTACTGAATCTGCATCCTCGGACGTTCTTGAAGACTCTAGCAGAACATCACTAAGAAACAATACATACGTTCACACATATCTGTATGAATTTGGTACTCTACAGTGAAATTGTGCATGTCACTTTTGCATGTTTGTGCTCCTTGATTGATGCGTTAGTATCACATTACAATCCACTAGTGTTGCTTGTCATTACGATTAAATTTTGGAGCGCTGCACTAATTTTGGAAGGAATTTGCATTCTTCATATATCTGTTTAGAGATTCCGTATGTCAAGTACATTAGGAAGTTTACACGACATAAATCATGTGGGCCACATTTTAAGTCTGTATACATGGAAATATAGTCTATTCTTTCAAAGGATGAAAAGCACAGCTTTGCGTTACGAATGTTGATTTATTTATGAAACATGTTATATATGGGACTATGTTGTATACTTCCTGAATGTTGATTTATTTATGAAACATGTTATATATGGGACTATGTTGTATACTTCCTGATTCATGAAATGATGTAATTGGTCCACCCTTGCACTTCATGTATGCATATGGGAGGGCAAAATCATGGGTTACGTGAGTGGTATTTGTGAACCTTGGATTAAGTTCTAGGCACTTCACTTTGCCTCTTATATTGCTCTTGGTTTTGGACATTTTATGAACCTTACTTGCATTCCATACCATGGTCTAACCATGCACTTTGATTTGCAAGTATGGTTCATAAGGGTAGACCATAATTATGTGTGCACATGTAGCTTTGGATTGACAGGTTGCTCTTACATTGATTATGTACATGGAGTTGGACTATTCTATTCCAAGAACGGTGCTACCACTTTGGCATTAGAAAATGTATATGAGGATTGTATATGGGTTGGGTTCTTATCTTTAGACTTTGGTTGGATTTGTGTTGGCCTAGATAAACTTGACTTGATGTATTTGATCTTGGTGGGTGTGATGGAACCGGTGTACTCGGGCATGAGTGATGTGGAGGCTCGCGGATTGAAACACTCTTCAAGATTGAGGTATTCCTTTGGTTGAATGACATGTTGTATCAAGGTTCCCAGCCTATAAATGGTTTCCATGTAATTTTCATCTTGTGAGGGGGTTATCACTTATCAAGGGATGTGGTAGTTCAAGTCCACCGTGCGTGCCAGTGTTAAGGGCACATTTTTATTTATTGACTAAGGTTCAATTGAAGGCTTGGAAAAAGGCTCAGTGGGAAGAGCCTTTAAGGCCACACCATTTGTATAAATATGGCAATGTTTAATGAAAAGCCTCTCTCTGATTTTTGTCGCCACTCATGGCATCAGACGTCTTTCTTCTTGTTATTTTTATGCTCTTTAGGGTTTCTTTTCAGTTTTTTGACGTTTCCTGTTCTTGAAATTCGTGCACTTAGGAATACGTGCTTGTTAATCTTCTTCATGTCTGTTCGTAGCTATGGCGGCGTGAACGCTCCTTCTCTCTTTCTCTCCTCTGTGCATGGTAGCGCATGCTACTGTGTAACACTTAGCAGAAGATTGAACTCATTGCTATCGGAGATTGAACTTAGCAGAATTGCATTGGCCTACTAAAACGACACGCAACAAATCCCTTAACAACAGACACATTAGAAGCTTTCAATTTCATGGGTGATCGTGAACTCATGATCAGATGAAGAATCTGTCTTGCACACAACCTTGACAACTACACAACTGTTTAAATTCTGCACCCAGGCATGCCTTGTTTTATTTCTGCATGTTCAATCATCATCATGGTACTAATCAGCATCATCATAAATAAATTCATTCTATTGTCACGTTTTATGGAAGAATCACAGTATGCAGTTATTTTGTTTTCCATCGGTTGAGCACAACAGATATAATGAGAAAGAGCGACAGAGCGAGAACGAAATCATAATTATAACTTCTTTTGGTTATGTTGTCTTGCTATTTGTTGATGAACATAAGGTGGTCTATCCATTCTCGATATGATATATGACGATAAACATTGCATTCCTTAACTGCTCATTGCCATTTAAAATGATGATGATTCTGATGCCTTTGCTTGCATCATATAGTCTACTTTATGCATACCACCTAATTCTAACCATTCCTATAATGAAAATAATGATAGTGTGTGCACTTACAATTTCATGCTATTGTGGTATTGGTAGTCAAGAGTGCACTATGTTTCTCCCATATTGGATCACACGATTCTTCAATGCTTGAGTAATGGAGACTTTATTCATATGGAGGTTTGTATCCTATAGTGTGGCTTGTTGCATGAAAGATGGAGATGTGAGGATGTATGAGGTGGTGCGATATGAGTGCAAGGTAGCGTTAACTCGGCAGAAGCACTCGTTTGTTTGATTTCGGTAATGAGAGAGTGTGAGGTAGCGTTCAGTCAATAGAAACACTCCATGTGGATTGGGAATGTGAGGTAGCGTTGATACCGCAAAAGCATTCACTGATTTTCTTTTTCATTTTTGTGCATGTTTTGAGTGGTGGATGATGTGGGACTATGGGATACATGCCTTCATGATGGTTTGCGTTTTTATATATTCATTGTTCTTTGATATTACTGGTACTAATCCGCAAAGTCAAACTATGCTTGATCATGATTTCATGCATTATGTTGTAGTACTTATGGAGAGCGGAATATGCCGAATAGAATAAAAGCTTGCTGATGAAAAAGCTATGATTGGATGGTCCAACCCTCTTATCAATTTGCATAGATTTTATTGTAAGAAGACATATGACAATGATGTAATTGATGTATAAAGCAAATGTAATTATGTCACTCTTTTATTTCATGATAATGCATTTAGGAGGGCAGACTATGGGATGTGTGTAATGTACTTGCATAACTTAGATTAAGTTCCAGGCACTTTGCTTTGCATTACCCATTTCTCATAGTTCTGGACTTGTTATGGGCATTGTTTGCACTCCATACCATGGTATAACCATGCAGTTTGGTTTGCAAGCCTTGTTCATAAGGGTAGAAGCATCTAGAAGAGCCTAGGACATTGGTAAGCATTGTGTGGGATTCGAGTCCACCGTGCGTGCCAGTGTTAAAGTGACACGTACGCGTTGGCATTTTATGGTTTTATTAAGGCTTAATTTGAAGGGTCTATGGAGGGTTGCAATAAAAAGGCATGAAACCCCATGCAAATGGGTGTGAAAAGTTGTATAAATATATCACTTGGTTTAATAAAAAGAGCGCGCACGTTTCTTGGAGTAAGAAGAGTGTGACTGTAATGATATGCACCTGTTAAGAGAGAACCATGCTCTCATTAAAAGCTCATTTTTGAGGTTAGCTTATTGTAGAATTGAACTTGTAAGAGCACTTTTGAGTAATCTAAAGAACTCCATTGTCTCTCTCCTTGTTCTTGCCTTGTGTGCGCGTGTGTGTGTATGTGTGTGCATGTTAGTGTGCTTCTCACTCACACACTTGTGCCTTCACTTGCTCGAGGTCTTCATACCATCCTCATGTCTTCCCGGATTGACATTAAAGGAGGTGCTACTCATCACTGAGCTATACCAAATTTTGGCGCCGTTGTCGGGGATCGAGCTTTGAGGACGAGCGTGTGATGGTAAGTCATAGAGTTGTGACGTTGGCGTTGTAGGTAATTTCTTTACTATTCCTTAATTTTTCTTTCTTACTCCATCATCATCCTCACCATCTCCCACCTCCATCTCCATCATCGCAAAAAAAATCAGTTTTTGATCATATCACCTTCTCCCTTCCATTTCCCTCATTCCACTTGTGAGAGAGAGTGAGAGAGCTGTTTGTGTGTGCTGTTTTTGCATGTTTTTTGCAGGTTGTAGCTGTATCATCATCTCCAGCAGCCTGCGCAGGTACAGAAAAGCTCTGCACTGCCTCTGTGTCGCAGACCTCTGTCGATCGCGATCGACAGAAAATTTCATCCTTTGGTAAAACAAAGTGCACCACAGTGACAAGCATGATGAGCACATCCTAAATCACTAATCACAGTAAAAAAATTCCGTGTTTTTCTATCAATCGCGATTGACAACATTGATCACGATCGACAGCCACGATCGACAACCTCTGTCAATCACGACTGACAGACCCTGTCAATCGCGACCAACAGACCCTGTCAATCGTGACTGACAGACCCCGACGGACTGCCATGTAGGACTCAATTAATCGCAATCAAGACCGACTAAAAATTCACGATTGACTCAAATACTCGTGTTGCCACGTGTCCATCATGACGGACACATCCCCGATTGACTGAAATCACGGTGAAAATCTCGGAAAAAGTGTCGATCGCGATTGACACCATCGATCGCGATTGACAAGACTCACGATCGACTCTATCAATCGCGATTGACACTGTCAATTGCGACTGACGTGTCGATCGCAATCGACATGTCTGACGGACACCTCTGTCAATCGCGATTGACAGACCTGTCGATCGCGATTGACAGACATTTTCGGCCAAATTTCTAGGGCTTTTTATTCCAAGTTCTTGGGGTAAATTTTAGGCATACTTATCAAGGAATTAGTGATTTGTGAGGTCCCTACACGTGTGTTTTGAGAAAAATCCTGTGAACTGTTAGCCTGTTTGAACCCTGTTTTAACTTCAAAACCCTGAACTGTCATAACTTCCTCATACGAAATCCGTTCGGGGTGATCTTAGGCTCGTTGGAAAGCCCATGGGGATTATTAGATATAGTAATTTTAAGTGGACCATACCCAAGGGGAACAAAACTAAGGGATCTCTAGAATTGTTTTCCATAAAGACATAGTGCAAATTGATATCAGAATTGCATGAATGAAAGTGATTTGTTAAGTCATTTGAATCTAATTCTTGAGCTAACTCTGGGACTTTTACAGGTCCATTGAGAGCACTAGAAGGCATCCAAAGCTAGGGCATTCCGCAAGCTTGAGAACGGGGTTCTTGAGCACCAAAGAGCAAGGGATTTGCAAGTGAGGTTGGATTATTCTCAACTTCCTTTGTCAATTCCTAGCTCAGGCTAAGTGCGAGTAGTGCTAGAAGTAAGTCAGGGCGACGATAGGCATCTGTCAAGTTGAAGACTATTAAATACTCAAGTTCAAGAAGAAACATAATCTCTGTACAATCGATAACTTTAAAGGAACAGAACTTCACGTGGAACGATCAACTTAAAGTGTGGAAAATCACTCAAATTTTCCTGACGATGTGATATCAAACAAGATTATAAACATGATAATCAACTAAAAAAAGGAACCAAGTAACTGATATAAAAGAATTCAGCAACGAGGTTGTACTTGGGAAAATTGGGGCTATTCAATTAGTCATGTGAACCTTAGATCAGGACGACACCTAGGGAGAGATAGATAGAGTCTTAGGTCTTCAGAGGCTAGTGTCAATCATACTGCTAGGTCTTGGGCCTAGCAGTTGAGCCATCATTCTCACTACCCGAGCTCTGAAACTAGCGAGTCTGAGATGTCCCACGGTATGGAGAGACCTACAGGAAGTTCAGGTGTACCATATTTACATAGGGTAGAAGGCCCCTACAAGACACAACTAGAATACCTTAGGACCAACCGATTAGGTGCTAGCATCTATGAGGATAGCCTAGGAAGATCTGTGGTCCAGATCAAAAACCTAGATCAACCCATTGGACTAGAACGTCCAGCAGTAAAGTTTGAAAATGGAGCATACTTGGACAAAGAAGGAACCATATATGTAGTCACCAATCACCCAGATAGGACATACGAATTCAGGAATGTGATCCCAGAGATGAACTTAGGCGACCTAGAGCAAGGAAACATAGGTGGAGAGCCTAAAACACCTCGAGGCAAATCTGTTCTTACTAGAATTATCACACCAGAATGGATTCCCTAGGACAATAATAGCATTGATCTGCTCTTAAACCGAGAGACCGATGAAGCCTTTTGGAGGTACAAGCCTGATCAACCAAATGAGGTAGGAACAATCACAATCTATGAGTTCAAAGATCCTAATAGCCCAGACAAAGTGACCTATTTAGACAATACTTCGGAGAGGATCTTTGTGGTCTCAGAACATGGTAGACATGCCTACACTTGGAAGGGAGAATTTATTTTCCCCCAACCAGGATCTAATGTTTCATGTGGCCACCAAGGAGCTGGACCATCCTAAGCTCATGGAGCTCAAAGAGATAGGAATAGAGAAAGGCCAGAAGTGAGTTTCGCTAACCCAATGGGAAGAGAAAGGATGAGAACAGAGACGGATAGAGTGGAAACTGAGAGACCTAGAGCCCCAAGAAACCAAAGAAATGCGGATGAATTCCCTCTACCAAGACCTAGAGAGCACACGAGTACTTTGAGATCTACACAACTAGTTAAATCCATGAAGAATTACTTCGATGGCACAGGAGACCCATATGATCATGTGGCCGAGTTTAGGCAAGTCTTGAGAGCTGAACAAGTTGAGGACCTATTCACGCAGTACAATCCTTTGGTCTAACCCTTAGGAACACCACTCTTACGTGGTTTCAACCATTAAATGAGAGGCACTTCAGGAACATAGACCAACTTTTAGAGGCTTTCTTTATTGAATTCTATAAGAGTGGCATAAGGCATAACACTTCCTCACTGATTCATAGATTCAAACAAACCCCTCAAGAGATGGTTAGACTTGCAAGAAGAAGGTTTAGGCAATACTTAGAGAGGTGCCCTATTCCTGAGTTACCCACACCAGCCAAGCAAGTGGCTTTATTCCTAGATGGACTGCTAAGTACAAAGTTGAGATCATATGTGTACTTGAAAGACCCTAGGACCATAGAAGAATGTGTACGCATGTGCATCGACATTGAGGATAACCTAGGGGAGGAATTAGAACTTTCCAAAATCTACAAAGATTCAGATAGTTCTACTAGCCTCTCTTCCACGCAATCCACATCTATTGAGGAACTCGCTGAGAAAGTAGCTCAATTATTAGGTGTCTCTAGCAAAAAATATCCCAAGATTTGCCCCAATTAAGTGGTGCTATACTTGCGGAGGTGACCATATGGCGAACGTATGTCCCATCATGGCTCAACCCCAAGTGAATCTCAGTAGCCAATACAGCATCATAGAATGGAGATACACAAATCACACAGCACAAGACTGCCCATACAATAAGCTAGCAGTTAGGCAAACCTACCCTCAGCCCTATCCACAACAAGGGAGATACCAGAACCAATACCCACCACAACAGTATGCTAGGCCTCAACAAACCTACCAACCACAATATCAGGCCCAACAGAGGCCTCAACGTGTGTTAGCCCAACAACCTCCAGCTCCAGCCAATGTGATCCCAGTAAAGTATGCAGCTACAGAAGAGAACCTGAATAGAGCCATAGTGCGAGTGACAACATTGCTTTCAGAAAGTGACCCCAGTGACCATAGCTTTGATTCTACACATATTGATAGCCCCTAGGCTTACTACATGCAGTCTCCTGAACATGGTGAATCCTACTATAGTGAAGAACCGATTGAACCTAGTTGGGAGCTAGATTACGCAAACGTCATGTATGCAAACCCCAACTCTAGACCTCAACCTAGGCAAGTAAGACCCCCATTTCCTAGAGGACCATGCTATCGATGTCACGGTGATCACCTCATTCATGATTGCCCAATGCCTGCACCTACACAATCCCGGTCAGTAACAATACAGGGCTTTTTTCAAGATTGCGGAAAGGAGCATCTCTTACGAGACTGCCCAAAGAATCCCAATAATATGTCAAAAATCACTCCTATCAACATTATCGGGTTAGTAGTAGACTCTACAGGAAGTGTAACCTCCACTGCGCCAGTGTAAGTGGTCACTAGAGCTCAAGCTGCACAACAAAACCAAAGCGTAGGCCACGAAAAGAGTTCTGAAGCTAGTGAGACTGAGAGCATAACTAAGAAGAGGACTAGAGCTTGGAAGGATAGCCGTGAAAGAATGAAAAGACAATGGGCAAAGAAGATGAGTGAACTCGAGGAAAGCCTAAGAGAAACGAGAGCCAAGATAATTGAACTTACATCTCAACCTCCCTCTCACACTACACCACCACCATTCCCATCTCCATCTGACCCACCACCTTACAACCCGTCTCATGCGACCCCACCATCCCCTAGAGTAGGATCAGTGCTAGCAGATCCCACTCCCGAGGACCTAAATATGATGCTTAAAGCATATCAAGCCAGAATCCAAGAAGGGTCAAACGTAACCGATCATGAAAAGTGTTACCCTAGAGTGGAACTAGAGCTTGAACGAACTAAAATTTGTGCTAAGATGGTGGAGTTGGCTCAAACCATGTTTGAAGCTAGTCGCCTCTTTAACTTCTCTGGTTCAGCTAAGACGCAGTTGCACTTTGATGGACTGCTAGAAAGATTGGAGAGGCTAATTGCACAATCAAAAAAGGAACCCGCCTCTCAAAATAAGGACAAGCCAAGTGAAAGGCTAAGCCTTCCCGCCCCGGAAGCTTATGTGCCCTACTCCACAGAGCCAGACACATCTTCTTCTATGAATCGGTACTCATCCGAATTCCTACGAGATATCCAAGAAGAAAAATGGGCTAAAGAGAGTGAAGTCCCTCCTCCCTTTGAACTTGTGGATGACGCGCATGATCAATTCCCACAAGATATTCCCTCCATTTATGGAGAGCAGGAGAGTGCACAATCTCAAGAGAGATTAAACTTTGAGTCTAATTCTTTACATGAATTACCCCACTTCACAGGCCCATGGGAAGCTAAGTCTACTTGTATGAGAGCACCCACGGTCATGGTAAGAAACAAAGATTTAGTCATACCTAGGAATACGGAGGTAGTAAAGAATACTAAAGTGCAATGCAATCTCACTTTAGAAGAGTTACTCAAAGTTAGGTCAGAACTGTGGAAACATGTAGCCAAACAAGTACCAGAGAGAGCGCGTTCCCAAGTAGGTTCTCATAGAACAGTGCCAGAAATTCCTCTAGACAAGATAGGGGATATGAGTGAAGGAGAAGAAGGAAACACGTATCTTCCCATCACCCATCAAGTATATACAACCAAGGCAATTCTGGACTCAGGTGCAGGAGTTGCAATTGCTACCACTTCCCTATGGAAGCGTTGGTGCAAGCTAGCACTTAGGCCAACGAGAATGAAATTGCAGATGGCTAATGGTCACATAGAAAGACCCTTAGGCTTGCTGGAAGGAATAACTCTCACTACATGCGGTGTTGAGTTTGAGCATACTTTCGCCATATTTGATTTTAGCAAGAACCATGCCTATGAGATGATTTTGGGAAGACCATTTATGTGACAGTTGCAAATGGTACAGGATTGGGAAACCAATTCCTTGTATTTGCAACACTTAGGTGTTACGACAAAAAGTGAATCTCAAAGATTACTCTCATAGAGATGTCCCTCCTATCCAATGGAATCCCATCCATAGAGCCAAAGATGATACAGAGTCAGTGCATTCCATAGGATCAGGATCCTCATGGATGCATGAAGACACCCACTTATGGATGTGCAAAGTGGCAGTAGAAGAGGAGAAGAGAGAAAAATCCAGAGAGGTAGGTGCGAAAGAGACACATAGATCAATTCAAGACCCAGCCTATGCACCTGTAGTATTTCCTGACGAAGAATTTGAACCTCACGGCTGGGCAAATATTTTAGCAACAATGGATGTAGCCATCAATGAAGAACAATGGACGCCCCATTGTGACGAGGATGGCTATGACATTTCACTATTCACAATAGAGCCACTCATGGGTGATTCGGTTCTTGAAGAATGCAAGCCTAGCACTGATGCATTTGAGGATGCAAGTGACTCCGATCTAGAGTCAATCATTATGGACCCACCCTTTGCATCAGATGAAGAATACTTCTATGAGGTAGAAGTTCACCCTCAGAGACATGAAGAGCTAACAAATGATGTAAGGTTAACCATGCAAGTGACCGCTAAGAATGAAGGAAAGAAAAGAAAGAAGAGAGAAGCCACCCAAGAAGAAGAAGAGTCTTTGTTTGAGGTCCTGGAAAACTTTAAAAAATATGAGATAGATGATAGGAGAGTCATGATAAGAATGCCTAAACGTGAGGCACAATCAGGAGAGGCCTATGATAACAAAGAAACCACCAAGAAAACAGTGGTAGCCCTAGAAGAAGGAGAAGAGAGATGTACTTACATAGGACATGACGTGACGGAAGAAGAAGAGAAAGAGTTGATTGCCTTGCTAAGAGAATACAGAGATGTATTCGCTTGGAGCTACAAGGACCTGAAAGGTGTAGACCCTCACATATGCTCACACACCATTCCCATGACCGCAGATGCCAAACCCTCTAAACAAAAGCTATACACATATAACGATAATTATGCTGCTAAGATCAAAGAAGAGATAGATCGCTTGGTCGAAGCTGGATTCATCTATGAAATTGAGCACACTGAGTGGGTATTACCCATTGTAGTGGTGCCCAAGAATGGAAAGCTACGTGTGTGCATTAACTTGAAGAAGGTTAATGCAGCCACTATTAGAGGTAACTATCCACTTCCTATCACGAAGCACCTCTTAGAAAGAGTAGCAGGCAAGGAAGTATATAGTTTCCTTGAAGGGTTTTCTCGTTACAATCAGGTAGCCATTGCTCCAGAAGATCAGCATAAGACGGCTTTTGCCACAGAGTGGGGCATATTTGCCTTTAGAGTAATGCCATTTGGGCTTACCAATGCGCCAACCACATTTTAGAGGCTGACGTGTCATGTATTTAAAGAATTCCTGAGGAAGAATTTGGAAGTCTATGTTGATGACCTCTGTGCCCATTCCAACATTAGACAGACACATATACCTGAACTCAAGCAAATCTTTGACAAATGTAGAGAATATCAAGTCTGCCTGAACCTAGAAAAGTGTGTTTTCATGGTCAGGCAAGGCAAGATTCTAGGACACATAGTGTCAAAGAATGGCATATCCATGGATGAGGAGAACGTGAGGGCCATCGCAGAACTACCTAGGCAAAAGAATGTCAAGGAAGTACAAGCTTTCATGGGGCATTGTGGTTATTACCGACGCTTTATACACATGTACGCCATCATTGCAAAGCCTCTGTATGGACTTTTGACTAACTTTGAGTGGACTGATGAATGTGAGAATTCCTTCAATGAGCTTAAACAACGATTATGTTCAGCACCAATCTTGACCACAACAGATTGGAATAAGCCCTTTCATGTTCACGTGGACGCATCCAATAATGCTATTGGATGTGTACTCGCACAACCTACTGGTGAAGGTAATATGGATCTTCCAATTGCCTATGCTAGTAGACAGTTGAATGCAGCTGAACGAAACTATACCACCACTGAACGAAAAGGATTAGGCATGGTATATGCAGTTAAAAAGTTTAGACACTATTTGCTTGCAAATAAGTTTATATTTTTTTTACTGATCATCAGGCATTGTTGTACTTGGTAAACAAACCATGCAATACAGGCAGATTAGTCAGATGGTTCCTCTTGCTAATGGAATATGACTTTGAGGTTGTGGTGAGGAAAGGCAAGACTCACTTGAGAGTAGACCATCTCTCTACGCTCACATCTGGAGAAGCCCCACAAGGAGTATCAGATGACCTTCTTGATGCTTACTTGTTTAATTTGGAAGTTGTACCTCAATGGGCCAAGCCATTAGTGCCAGTATTAACCTATGGACCTAATCGCCCAGTCATAAACACTCAAGATAGAGAAGTAGTAAAGGCCCAAAAGTACCATATAATGGTAGGGAGTATGTACAAGCATACAGATCAAGGGATATTATACTGTTGTGTGGAAGAGGATGAGTACGCAAAATGGTTGCAATTAGCACATGTAGGTGCATTAGAGCAACACCATTCGAGGCAAAGAACTTTACAGACACTAAGAAGACTCGGAGTGCACTGACCAACTATGGAAGTAGATGTACACATGTTGTGTAAGGAATGCCCAGTCTGTCGTATTAAACCACCTGTGGAGCATGCTACACTGTACCAAGTGTCTCTAATACCAGATTGGAGTGAACCATTAGTAGCCTTCCTGAGGACGAAAACATTCCCTCAAGATATGACATTTTCTAGACAAAGAAGCTAGAACAAGAAGCCCTAGATTACTCACTCATTGATGATAATCTATACAAGCGCGGTAAAGATGGTTACCTCAGATTATGTGTCCATGAGAGTGAATATCTTAAGATCTTGGAAACGGCTCACCAGGGTGTAGCAGGAGGACACTTTGGACCAGATCGGGTGATCAAGGCAATCCTAATTGCAGGATTATGGTGGCCCACCCTTCACATGGATGCACATACCTACGTGAAGAGGTGCGATGTTTGTCAACGAACTCAGTATCCTATACGTAAGGATGAGATGCCATTGAAACCTATGATGGGTGGATGTGCATTCTCCAAGTGGGGAATAGACTTTGTATGTCCCATTAATCCCCCAGCTAAGGGTTCACATGCTGAATATATCATTGTGGCCATAGACTATTTAACCAAGTGGGTAGAAGTAAACGCTACGACAAAGAATGATGCTCAGACGACCGCTAAGTTCTTATTTGAGAATGTGTTCACTAGATAGAGGCTACCTATAGAGCTAGTAAGTGATAGAGGGACTCACTTCTTGAATGAAGTTATTGAAAATCTGCTCCAAGAATTCTTGGTTATACACAAGAAGTCTGCCCCCTATCATCCACAAGCTAACGGGCAAGCCGAAAGCACAACCAAGATTCTATGCAATGTGCTCACCAAATTAGTGAATAATAAATGCTTTGATTGGGACAAACAGCTACACCATGCTATTTGGGCATACAGAGTTGCCTATAAAACGGTACTCCAAGCCACACCCTTTCAGATGGTATTTGGCCAAAATGCAGTGCTACCATTGGACTTCTTGATACCTTCATTGAAAGTAGCACAAGAGCATGAGTGGATAGGGCATGAGCTCTCCTCTAGAATCTTTGATCTTGAACGATTGGGTGAAACACGATTGAGAGCAGCTGCCGGAATATACGCAGCCAAGAAGAGGCAAAAAGCATATTTCGACGCACATGTGAAGGATAAGGGTTTAAAAGCAGGAGACCTAGTTTTGGTCTACACCTTGAAGCAACATGCACGGAAATTAGAGAAGAGAGGCTATGAACCTATGATCATAAATAGGATCTCAATGAGTGGAGCAGTTCAGCTAGCTACACTAGAAGGTGATGTCCTCCCTAGCTACATCAGTGGATGCAGAGTCAAATTATATCAAGAACCCCTCACAGAGGAGATGTTAAATCGACTCAATACTGCAAAGAAACGTAGAGAAGAGGAAAAGCGAATTCGAGAAGAGGCACATGCAGAAGCATTGGAACGCATTCGAAGAATGAAGTTGAGAAGACAGAGTAGAGATCAGTCTAGGCCAGATGACTATGCGCACCCAGGATATCATATGGCGATGTGTGAAGTTTCAGGTATTAGCTCTCATAGAATAATTGATCGACGTCCTTTTGTAACCTTAGAGATAGGACAAGGAAAGAGTGCAAGGACTATAAGGGCCTTGATTGACTCAGGTGCAGCCACTAGTGCTGTTAAATTTTTTTACTGTCAAAAGCTGAAATTAAGTGTCAATCCTATAGAAGCATATCTCATAGGATTGGGAGGCATGGAGACCCCTTGCATGGGCGAGGTGGAACTTCCCCTCTACATTCAAGATGTTCTGATGACAGTTAAAGTACTAGTGTGTCAAGATGAGGATCTCACTGAGCCTCTTGTCTTGGGTCAAGACTGGATCTATGATCACGCAGTCAACCTAAACATAAGAAGTGGACTTCTTCAGGTTTGGGTAAATCAGAACCGCATTGCACTTGAATTAGAAAATGAGGCACTCAAGGAACTAGGAAAGGCACAAACTCTTGGTCCTTCCAGGAGTACACATGAAGATGACCATGCTATTCTTGTCAAAAAATATGTGATGCAGAGGGATGATTGTCTCAATGAAGAAGTCAAGGATACAACGGAACTCCCTTCTTTTCCAAAGGCCATAGGGATACGGCAACCAAAGGAAGATCAAATACAGAAGAAGCAGATGACATGTGCTCAAAGCCAAAAGAAAGTACGAAGCAAGGTGTCTCAGCCACCAAAACAAATGTGGGTGCGGAAAGGCGAGCATCATGGCGCGGTCAAGTCACAACCAGTGACTCAACTTCATATTAGTGATCAATTACAGGACACTAATAAGAAGTGTTTCAAAAATTCTCCTACGAAAGTAAAGTCTATATGGGTACCCAAGAAGTCAATGAAGGTTGACCCACAATCGAGGAAAATTTGGGTGCCTAAGGCTTGCTTGCGGGCTCAAATAGCTACGTAGAGACCACACCGTGCACAACAGAATTCACTCACATGAACAGCTGAATCCCACTCTCATTTGACACACAAAAACACCTCTTCTTCTTTGAGCACGGGTAGAATCACTAGTAAATGGGTCCCTAAAAAGCCTCATTTCCAAGTAGACAAGCCCTCCAAAGTCTCCACAAAACCAAAAGCCATTCACTATGATTGGCAGCCCAAAGCTTGTAATAAACCCCCCGACCCCACTTGTAAATTCACCTCCACCTACTAACTGCATCATTCTCACACTGCATCTTTCCATTTCGCTGATGTGGCAGGACCTCTTGGAGAAGACACTTACTTGTGGGAGGCAGAAATAGAGTTCAATGGACACTGGGGTCAGTATCATTTCTTTACCAGAGAGTTTGAGAGGCTTCAAAATAATGAAGGGTTGAAACCGATATGGAAGAAGGCGGGACTATATGAGTACTTCAAAGTCCAGTTATCGAAGCGGGACTTTTTAAGGTGTTCATACTTGATTAGCACCCTCACTCCCAGTAAAGAGAAAAAGGGGTATAGTACCTTCGTCCTACCATCTCTTACAAGAGGTAATGAATTGAAGCGCTTCAAATTGACGAACAATTTGGTAAGGGAAGCTCTCGATATGAAAGGCATGCATATCCCCACAGAGAAGGAGACAATGGTCCCAGACAACATGAAGAACAGGAACCTGACTAAACTAAAGGACATGGTGGAAATGACACCAACTATTGCCATTCACCTCCGAATGTGCATGCAACATTTCGCGTTCCCTGCTCAAGAGAGATTCACGATGCCACCCAAGAAGATCTGGTTCAGTCTATATTTAGCAGACGCCTTCAATTTGACAATCAACATGCCTCATTGGATTATTGACCAAATACACTTGGCACATCAACGGTGGTATAAGAAGCAAAAGTCAGTACTTTAAGGATGTTGTGCTCTCATAAGGATTGTTTACCGATGCTTGGCATATGATGTGAAAATTCAAAGGGCACTTGTTTGGACTAGGGTGCAAAAATTCCAACGAAGACTATCAGCCCCAGGGCCTCCATCCAAGAAAATGAGGTGAGCAGTTCAGATGCCCTATGCACAGGCCCGAGGTGCTACACTAACACTGGACACAACTCCACGACTTCCAAGGCGCGTGCAACCCTTTACCATCAGACTACCGAGGAACAGTGCAGAAGGGCCAAATCTGGTGTTTCCACCTATACCCACCGACTTAGAGTTCCCTCGTGGCTTTACACAAGAAGATCTAATTGATGAAGAGGTAGCCAGAATACTTAATGCTACTAATTTGGAAGTTGAGGCAGAGCAAGCAAGTGGGCAACATATAGTCACGGACCAAACCCATCCAATCCAACCAGAAGTCGTCAAAGTAGAAGATGAAGAGGAGATTGTAGAAGAGGAGCAAGAGGATGAACAAGAATGACTATCCGACGAAGAAGAGCATGAATATGAGCAAAAATTTGTACCGGAACTTGAAGGTGCCCCTACTTATACGAAGCAATTGAAAAGACTGTATGACACCATCAACCGAGTTCAAGAACAACAAAAACTATCCCTGGCAGCAAGAAAGGCCCTCATGAACCAGATCTTGGAAGATGAAGGTGTGGACGAGCAATACAGGGCAACCCTTGACATGATTGCTGATGCATTGGGGGTACCTGAGATAGTGCATACCGCTCTCGCACACTCGCGAAGATCGGAGCGAAGATACAGCAGACATCCCCCTAGACCAAGGAAACAAATGAATATCTTGGTATTAGAACCACAGGGCACCACATCCACCACCATGGGCACAACCCATACCATTCATCACACTGATGAAGTCCATACCTCAAGTGCACCCCCATCACCCCCTTTACCACCCTCCCCTCCAACTCCACCACCTTCACCTCCTACCACCACTGCCACTACCACCGTCACCGCCACAGAGTCCACTTTCCAAACCGAAGCACAGAATGTCAGTCAACCCTCACAATCCGCACAACCTATCACCACCCCTATTGTAAATGCCACCACTGACACTGTAATTCTAACTGTCGCCACTGAAAACCCCATTCCCCCTATCACACTTCTTGGTGGTTCATTTTCACAACTGCACACACCACTTTACACCTTCGCGACCATCACCACACCGACAATTCCCATGTTCACAATCACTCCCACGACCGCATCCACATACGACTTCATAGACATCTCACCCACTTCCGCACCTCTCCCTCCCCCCATATTCCCACAATCTCCCATTCCCCCACCACCCACTTCACCCTTCTCAAGCACAGCATACACACTCCCTTTCCCTTTCCCCTACCCTCTTGCATTCAACACCTTCCCTGCATCCAATCCTGTTAATAATGTATTTAATACTTTGTACTAGTGTATGTCTCAACTACAATATCATTACCAACACCTAGATGCTCAGCATACGAGCCTATTCAGAAATCATGAAACGCTACAAGATAGATTCATTAATTTAGAGAAGGAGAAGAGGCTATTACATCAGCAATTTAATACCTTACAAGCACAACATGATCAATTAGTAGCCAATCCACCCCAGCCAGATACTGAAGAAAAACAACAACTCGATGATATGTTACATGCTCAGATAACGGACAATCTCAAGCTTCGATGCAACCTCGCCTTACTACGAAAGCACATGTCCGTAGCACTCGAAGAAAATAAACAACTACATAAACAGAACGAAGAAAACCTAGAAGCAGCAATGGAGGGTTCATTGCAGGAAATCGACCCAGAGCATTTCAAGGCCATCCCATCTGAAAATATGCAAATCGTGTTGGAAACACACGTCGATCTCCTGGAAGCACACGTTGCCTTAGAAAAAGAGAGGGATGACCTACTAAAGCAGTTGGCAGTTCAGCAAGAGTCACCAAAAGAAGTCACAGCCACCGCAGACACATCTGAAGAAGTCATAGAACTCAGAGCACAATTAGCGGAACTACAAAATAAAGTTCTTCAATATGAGCGTCAACCCTCTCCCCTTGTGGAGCCGAAACCTGAGGACTTAGTTCCAATTGAAGTGGAGGAGACTTTTGAAGAGCCATACGTACCCATGCCTGCACCAGGGGGTAAGCAAACAGAGGAAGGAATGGACAAATTGAGATCGAAGCTCCTAAATGGATGCAAAAGTTAGAGAAGGTTGGTGCAACCCATGATGAGAGAGTTGCAGTACAAATACAATCTATGTCCCGATTGGAAGAAGTCATCATCAAATCGGATTACTTCAGAAACCTCTCCCATCATCGATGGATTGGCACGTCCGATGATTTGTATGTCCCATTCTGCATATTAATGGCGGATTATAATGCTGAGATCAAGTAGCGAACGATAAAAGAACCAACCTCGGCCACACAATTTGCACCCGATGACATCCCTGCAAGTGCCACACATGGGAATATATTTCAACCTTCTTGGAGGATACGCCTGCTTGAAACATACCCTTAGATGGTACGCACTTGGAATAACATGCCTTTATACATCAAGTATAACCCATGCTAGTGCCCTATCTTTCGACGAAGGTCTTGGTCAGAGTACACCAAAACAGTTTTGACAGTTAAAGGATGTGAAAAGTGGCTAAACTATGTGTACTTAGCACCCCCTCATGGCCAACCCACGGTCAGCTACCTGATTTCAACCATCCGACACTGGGCAGTCAGATTCAAAAGCGTACCAGATATCATGGCACAGATGTGCCTCAAAATATTTGAGTTAATGCTGATCACTTTCAGAACCTTTAGAAATGTCAAAGCACCTTACCTTTCAGCTCTCGGATTCAATGAAGGCAACCAGGATCTTGCATACGATATGAGCACAACACCACCCATCAACGTTTTCTATGCGTGGCATGCTCGTATCAAGTATCTACCTACCTTCTTCAAGCAAACATTTGAGGAAATGTTTATCACAGGGTTCTGGGAATATCATTCCAAGATATTCATACCCAAACCATCTCACCTATTACAGCTATTCGCGGTTGAACAGGCTCTACACTCAGAACAGCTATGCATGCCACATCCGAAGGTACCCAGGCCAATAGATTAGGATGCCCTACTAACTAATTTGGCTAAAGGGCTGAGAATATCAGAACATCACTTAGCTACAGATGTCGTGGAGTACTACATCCAACGGTCCACACAACAAGGGTCTGTCAGAGATGACAGACGCGAGAGAGGGGGGATTGTTGGTGGTGGTCAGGGCGGTCAAGGACTTACAAGACAAGGGAGCCAATGAGAAGGGCCAAGCAGACAAAGCAGTCAAAGAAGATCTGGCAAATAGGCCATCATTTTTTCCTGAATTAATATTTTCCAAATAGTGATTTTAGTCACTCCACATCATTGTAAATACCATTCCACCTTTTTGTAACTCCATTTTGTGCAAGCCAAGGAGTCCTTGAGCTTGAGGAGCATTAGAAGTACCTACCTATCAAGTTTCATAATTTTCTGAGCTCATTTGAGCCTCCAAATAGGCCCTAGAACTTAATTTTTAACTAGGCTGAACACTAGGTCTGGACAGGGCCAAAGCTAGTAAAAAACTATAAAAAGAGCTAGAGAGCTCATTTTTGAGGTTAGCTTGTTGTAGAATTAAACTTGTAAGAGCACTTTTGAGTAATCCTAAGAACTCCATTGTCTCTCTCCTTGTTCTTGCCTTGTGTGCACGTCTGTGTGTATGTGTGTGCATGTTAGTGTGCTTCTCACTCACACACTTGTGCCTTCACTTGCTCGAGGTCTTCATACCATCCTCATGTCTTCCCAGATTGACATTAAAGGAGGTGCTACTCATCACTGAGCTACACCAGGTGCCTCAAGTTTGGGCAAAGAGGACATCATTTCAGATTTCTGTAGGCATAGCAAACTAGCAAAATTCAGATGAACAAAGCATGCATGCCAAAGCTTTGTATCTGACAAAGCCTGAGAATCATGTACTGCACATGCTGAATCATACATAGATTTTTCATAGTCTATGAGCTTATACAGCCCACGACATAAAATGCCAAAAGCAATAATGACATCGCCATTTGGCAAATCATGAACTGTACATCTATCATCAACAAATTTCACAACCAAGACAATCTTGTCTAAAGCTGAAACTGATAAACAGATTCTTCTTGATCCCAGGCACAAATAAAGCATCCAACAATGTAAAAGAACTACCATCAATAGTAGTCAAAATGATATTACCTCCCTGTAGGGGCAGGCTCAAGTGAAGTGAAGAAACTACATTGCAAGGTGACGTGTTTGGTTGCCCCGCTATCAAAGTACCAAACATCTGAGTCTACTACAAACATACACTATTCATGTGAAGATCGTTCAAAACCGCAAAGAGTAGTAAACGGCCATGCTTCATTCCGCACAAGATTAGAAGACTCTGTTTTGGGTGTAGAGGCCTCTGCAAAAACCATTCCAACCTCCTTTTTCCTTGATGCAGCAAAGGTTTCATCTTTAGATTTTAACAAATATACCCAAAGCTTCCTAGAGTAGTCATCAACAAAAGAAACAAAGTAAAGAGCACCCCCCATTGATTTTCTGGGCATGCTACAAACATCATAATGAACAAGATCAATCACATTAGACTTACAAGAGACACCAGAGTAGTAGGAATTCTTTACTTGCTTACCATATTGGCATTCATTACAAAAATCAAGTTTTGAGCCATCAACATCAAACTTGACCAAATCACATAGTTTATCAAGGCCTTTTTGGCTCATGTGGCCAAGCCTTTTATGCCATAATTCCATATGTGAATGGATTTTAGCCAAAGCAATTTACTTGCTAGCAAGGCTTTACCATGCAAGCAATAAAGAGTCCCTTTCTTTTTACTTTAACAATCATCCTAGAGCATGTGATAAGCTTTCATGACCCCTTCTCAAAGAGGGTACTATATCCATGCATATCCATTTGCCCAACAGACAATAAGCTTTTCTTGATGCTTGGTACATACCTTACATCATGCAAAACCAGCTCATTAGTTACCATCCATAGTGAGATGCACTGTGCCAATACCTTCTAAAGAACAAGCATGTTATTTCCAAGATATACATGTCCATGGCTGCCTACATGAAAGGTAGTAAAACACTCCTTAATAGGAGTAACATGGAACGATGCACATGAATCCACAATCCATGTTTTTGAGAAAGCATCATTCACAATAAGAAAGGCATCAATTAGATCCCTCTTTGTGATCTACATATCTTGTGCATGAATATTAACAGAAGCATCAATAACTTTGGCATGATCTGCTGCCATAGTAGCACAAAGTATATCTTTTGCATCTGTTAGCTCCTCAATGATGACACTAGAGGCCACATTGGCCTTGTCTTTGTCCTTTTCCTTTCAGTTTTCATGTGCTTCATTCTCGGTGTCCTTTTTCTTCTTGTCACATGTGTTCTTCTTTCTTTCTAATTCAGCTTTGTAGTATCTGCAATCAGGCTTCATGTGACCTTTCCTACCACATTGGTAACAAGTCCTTCAGCCTTGCCTTTGCTTTTGCTCTTGTTCTTGTGTACATTTCCAATTTTCTTTTCTGTTCTTCCTCTAGCCACATTAGATGAACCGTTGCCCTCTCCACTAGTTTTCCTCCTTATTTCCTCATTCAAAATAGAACCCCTTACACCATCAAACGTAAGATTGGGGCTATTCGAAAGTGAAACAACCAATGTTTCCCATGAATCAAGTAAGGTCATCAACAAGAAGATGGCATTAAGCTTATCACCAAATGAAGGTAATCCGGAGTCTTGCAATTGTGAGAGAGTACCTGTAAAAGGAGATAGTGCTCAACCACACTTTTTAATTCATCAAGCTACATACACAATAGCTTATGCATAAGATGCACTTGGATTTATAGGTATGGTATTTTCATAAGTGGCTTTAAGCTTCTCCCATACCTCAAAAGCAGTTGTGAGGCCTTTCAAATCCACTAAGATTTCATTCGATATAGCTATCTTGATGTAAGTGATGGCCTTCTTGTTTAGGTTCATCCATGCTGCATCTGTCATATTTTCAGGCTTGACTTCCTCAAGAGCCCCTTCATAATCTTTAAGAAAGAGGATGCCCAACATTCTCTCTTTCCACAAATCAAAACCACTACCTTCAAATCTCTTGATCTCAAATAAGCTTTTGACATCAGAGGAGATAGAAGCCATGTTTGCACACTGAGAGCTTCAAAATTTCATTAAAAAAGGTAAAATTCATCTGTTGTCTTGTGCGTAATCACCTGAAAAGACTATACCTGAGAAATGAAGCCCAAAAATTGTTCAAAACTTCCAGAAATCAAATTTTGAAATTTTCCACAAAAAAATTCAAAAAATTCCAGCAAGGTGTAATTGCATAAATAACAACAAATCTGTTATTTTTCAACCAGAAAAGGCATACATAGATGAAAACTGACTCAATGGGTGCTTGTTTTCACAAAAGCCCTAATTTTTATAGCAATATGACTTGTATCAGAAAAATGACTTGCTCTAATAAGTTTCCAGCAAGTATGCATTTCCTCAATCTTTGTACATGTTCTCCCACCTGAAATGAGAGAGAATTTCTACAACAAAGGACCTATAGATGAAAAAATCAGCAATGTGGATGTTAAAAATGACTTGTGGGGATAGAAGAAGAACAATAGAAGAGATTTTTCATGATGAAACTCTCTTGAAAACCCGAAATTTGCTTCAGCTTTGTTGTGGGCTGAAGTAATCCTCCAAAAATAGCACTTTATCACAAAAAAAGAAGGTTTTGTGATGAAATTCTCCCAAATGCAAGAAAAAGCCTTCAACTTAACATAGACTAAAGTAGAAAAGCACTTGGAGCAACTTTGTCACAATGAAACAACTCAAAGCTCTAATACCAATTGAAAGAGGCTACGGGGAGCTACATGGTGGTATGCTCGATTGCTCCAAGAACCATGGGAGTGGGCTGCTACATGAGGAGAGAGAAAGTAGAAAGAGAAACCTACATAAAAGTTTAGAGAGGAAGATGGAGAAGCTCAAGTTGAAGAAGTCCCAATCAAGTTATGAGAGATTTGGGACCATATCTTATTGATAAGTGACTTTTTGATAAGTGACTTTTAAGTCATTTGGGCATGTTCACACATGGCCAATGACCAAAAGTCATAAAAATAATGTAAATGCATATAACTCCCTGTTGGATGTGATGGCTGGATGCACTCAGGAGATCAAGTTGGTGCTGCTAGACCTGCTTCACACCTGCCCTACTTTCTCTTCAGATATGCTTAGGAGACTCCTTGAGATTTCAAATGATACCAAAATATGCTATATGTACTTTGGAAAAGATTTGAGTAATGACTTGATCAAAACAGACTACTTTGAAAATCACAAGCCTTGAAAACTTTCTATTTTTGTCTTGATACCTGCTCAGTGTTATGCTCAGTGTGACCAGTGTAGTTACAATTAGCAAAATTCCTTCTAGGGATATTCAATTAGCTTAGTAAGCTTCCATTTGCAAGTGAAATGAAAGGAAATGGTAAACCATACTCAGAGAAATCACTTTAGCAAAATAAGGTGTACCCCCGATTTTTTAGGACACTTACAGTCACAGACCAGTGAGCACCCCGACTGAGATTTCTCTGTGATGGTAGATCCAATGGCCTTGAAACTTTGTAGGTGTATAGTAGACTTTGAGCTGAATCCAATGAGCTTTGAATCATCCAATTTGGTTCAGTAGATCTTGAGATATGCCTTGTTGAAGTTGACAGACTTGAAGGTAGTCACTCAGAGAAAACAGAGACTATGAATGTATGTATATTGATTAACTATAATGATTGTACATTCCCATTGGCATGTAGTGTGATGCTCAATGGTACTCAGAGGTGTAGGCTAAAGTGTAGCTCACACACACTCAATGATTTGCTTGGAATTGCCTCGGGAAGAGTGAAGAACACCCGCGACTTTTGACTTGTAGCTTTTATAGAGATTGAGTAAAATTTTGAATTTCAAATCCATGTCAATCTCCTTGAATCATGTACCTAAAAAGTGAATGAGATATTCTCTCAATCATCCATCTACTTTTCCACGACTCTAGTCTAGTAGGTGTGATTACATGATTGATAAAGTCATATAGACTTTTTACATTGGATAAAAAGTAATAACCAATTAAGCATTGGTTCCTATGGTTCAAGGTTCATGTAAATACATCCTCCAAGGGTTCAAGCTTTATCCTTCCAAGGTTCCAATTGTCCAAGCCTTATGTTGAGTCTTCAAGGTACAAATCAAAGCCAAGTGTGAAGGCTTGTTTGCACCAACAGCTCCCCCTCAAGCCAAACACTTTGGCTCATGTCTTCATCTTTAGTCTTCAATGATTTCCTGCAATCCAATCATGGATTTAAACCTGCATAGCTTGCTTCCATCCAGAGCTTTTGTAAGCAAATCTGCACATTGTATATTAGTAGACACATATGACAACTGAATTTCTTTGCTAAGTAATTTCTCCCTCACATAGTGGTAATGAACCTCTATGTGTTTTGTCCTAGCATGATAAACTGGATTAGCTGCTAGGTGAAGTGAACTTGTGTTATCACCAAATATGATTGGTGGCCTTGTGTATAGGCCCAATTCTGAATATAATAGCTTCAACCATATTGCTTCTTGAGTGGCATTGGCTAGCCCTCTGTACTCTGCCTCAGTAGATGATAGAGCTACTGTGGGTTGTTTCTTGGATGACCAAGAAATTGGTTTATCACCTGCAAAGCATATGTAACCAGATGTACTCCTCCTGTCATCCTTGCAACCTGCCCAATCTGCATCTGAGTATACCTTGATATCAATGTCTGATGAATATGGAAAGTACAAACCATGATTTTGTGTTCCCTTTAGGTACTTTACTATCTTCTTGGCTGCCTCCAAATGTGGTACTCTTGGTTTATGCATAAATTGGCTAAGTACACTAACACCATATGATATATCAATCCTGGTTAAGGTAGCATAATTAAGACTACCTACCAAACTTTGGTAACCTGTAATATCTTTGAGTTCTTCTCCTTCATGTGCACTGAGTTTGTGGTTGACCTCCATAGGAATGTTTGAGACTTTAGCTTCCTGCAAATTAAACTTCTTGACCATGTCCTGAATGTACTTCTTTTGAGTAATAAGGATACCTGAATTTGTGTAGACTAATTCAAGTCCTAGGAAGTACTTCAATAATCCAAGATCATTGATCTTGAATTCCTTCATCATTTGACCTTTGATGTGTCTAATTCCCTGAACATCATTTCCTGTAATAATGATGTCATCAACATAGACACACAAGTATATTACCTCTGAATTGTTCTTCTTTATAAACAATGAAGTGTCTGCTTTACTCATCACAAATCCTTGATCCAAGAGATAGGTTGTCAACCTGTAATTCCATGCTCTAGGTGCCTGCTTCAATCCATACAGAGCCTTCTTCAATTTACAAACATGATTTACCTTATTGGGATCCTCATAGCCAGGTGGTTGTGGCATGTAGACCTCTTTAGATATCCATCCATTCAAGAATGCATTCTTCACATCCAATTGGTACATGTTCCAATTCTTGGATGCAGCTACACTCACCATAACTCTGATAGTTGGCATCTTGGCCACAGGAGAAAATGTCTCCTCATAATCAATGCCTTGGGTTTGTGCAAAACCCTTGGCTACCAACCTAGCTTTATACCTGTTTATTGTACCATCTGAGTTCCTCTTGAGTTTGTAGATCCATCTGGATCCTATCACCTTCATGGAGTCTTTCTTGGGTACCAAGTCCCAAGTATCACTCTCCTTGAGAGCCTCCATTTCTTCATCCATTGCTTCCTTCCATTCTGGTTTAGTAATTGCTTCTTCAAATGTACCTGGTTCTTCATTCAAGAGATCCTTTGCAAGATATACAGAGTGCTTGGTTACAAGTGAAGTATCATACCCATACCTAATAGGTTTCTTCTTTTCTCTTTGAGATCTCCTCATAGCTTGAGTTGAGGATTCTGGATTGTCTTCTAATTGCTTCATCTTCATCTTCCCTTTGGATTTCCAAGCCTTGAACTCTTCAATGTTGATGGTGTCTTCATCATCTGAGCTTGTGTCCTCCTTCTGAGTTGGTTCTTGTCTGATAAGCTTTGGAAAGTCTTCTTCCATATCATAAGGTAGGCTAACTTTCCTGCACTCATTTTCATACCATGAATCATTTTCATCAAATATAACATCTCTGCTTACCTTGAAGCCTTTGTTTGAGGGGTTATAGAACCTGTATCCTTTCTGATTCAAATCATAACCAATGAAGATACACTTTTCAACCTTAGGGTCTAGCTTTCCCCTTACCTGTGAGGGAATATGCACATATGCAACACACCCAAAGATTTTGCAATGATCCAGAGATGGTCTCTTACCATGCCAAGCCTCATAGGGTGTCATTCCATCAAGTGTCTTTGATGGCAACCTGTTGATTAAGTATGTGGCAGTAGATACACTCTCTGCCCAAAGATAATTTGGTAATTTTTTCTCATTGAGCATAGACCTGGCTGTCTCTACAATGAGTCTATTCCTTCTTTCAGCTACCCCATTTTGTTCAGGTGAGTACCTTGTAGTAATCTGCCTCTTGATGCCTCTTTCCTGCAAGAAATCTTCAAAGTCATTGGAGAAATATTCTCCACCACCATCTGACCTTAGCCTCTTCAAATGTCTACCTGTTTGATTCTCAACTAATGCAAGATACCTTTTGAAACAATTAAATACTTCATCTTTATGTTTCATGAAGTACAAGACAGTCCATCTGCTATAGTCATCAATAAAGGACACATAGTACCTTGATCCAGATATGGATGGCTCCTTGCTAGGTCCCCAAACATCTGTATGCACCAATTCCAAATAATCTTCATGCATAAAACCTTTCTTGGTATAGGGTAATCTGTGTGACTTACCAAACTGACAAGCCCCACACTTGTATATTATGTGTTGCTTGGATACATTAGGTATCCCAAGCACACATTGATCCCTACTCATCTGCTTTAAGGTCCTCTCTCCAATGTGACCTAATCTTTTATGCCAAATTTCCAATTCTGATAGGGTTTGGTCTTTATAGTTGTACAAAGCAATACTCTTAGTGTCTTCAAGTTCAAAGGTAAACAATCTACCTGATTTCTCTCCCTTGGCTATCCTTCTGAATCCATGTCTTGGATCCTCCACATATGCACCATGTTGAGTGAACCTGACCTGTAGACCTTTTTCAACAATCTGACCTACACTCATCAGATTCTTGGTGATTGTTGGAACATACAACACTCTGCTAAGTAAATTCTGATTACCATCACTTGTTTTGACATTGCCTACTTTAACAACAGAATGTTTAGTGTCATCACCTGTCTGCACTTGGTGCTTGCCTTTGGGTTCTTCCAAATCAGAGAGTAAGGCAACATTTCCAGCTACATGGTTAGAGCAACCTGAATCAATATAGAACAAATGATCATCATTGATACCTGATTTAGATGTCATGTTCATGATCAACAAGGAATCATCTTGATCCTCTGCATAATTGTTGTAATCCTTTCTGTTCCTGTATCCACCTTGATAATTGCTATTGTGATTGTAGCTATTGTTGTAATTATTGTTGTAGCCATGGTAGCCTTGAGATTGATTGAATCTGCCTCTGCCTTGAGAGTATCCTCCTCTTTGGTGACTTCTTCCTCTTTGGTTCTTGTAGTTTTTGTAGCATTCATCTGTAGTATGATTAGACAAGTCACAAATATTTCATGGAGATTGATTGTAGGGTCTCCCCCTACCTGACTTACCTCCTCTGCCCCTACCTCTAGATGTTCTACCTCTCCCTGCATAGTTTGCTTGGGAGGTAGAGCCTTCTTCATCAACCTTCTTGCTTTTACCCTTGTCTTTAGTCTTCTTATCAGTATATAGGGGAGAGGGATTGTTACCTTTTGATTGCTCTCCATTCTTTGTGATCTTTGCTTCATGTGTAAAGAGTTGTCCAATCAGAGTTGTTAGATCAGGTGCTTGGATGTCCATGTATAAGTCCATTGCTGTGGTAAAGCTCTCCCACTTGTCATCTGCCTTTAGTCCATTGATCACTTGTCTGACTATCTGCTCTTCCTCAATCTCTTCTCCAACACTTGCAAGTTGATCTGCAATGTCTTTGACTTTGGTGACAAAATCTGAGACACATTGTTTTGATTGCTTCCTAAGAGTTGTAAACTCAATCCATAGCTGATTCTTTCTGGCCCTTGTGCTTGATGAAAAGTATGTTGACAAGGTTTCCCAAGTCTCTTGGGAAGTCTTACAGTTCCTTACATGAGGTAGAAGGAAATCAGAGATAGAGTTTAGAAGATATGACCTTGCCAAAGCATCTTTAGCACACCATTGGTTGAGCCTCTCATGTTCATCCTTTGTAGGTAGGCCTCTGGTCTTGAATGAGGGCAACTCCTCATCTCCTGATATGTATCCATACAAGCTTCTCCCTTGTAGATAGGTCTTCATTCTCAATGACCAAGCCTGGTAATTATTTCTGTCCAATTTGTCAATAAAGGAAGGGAAACCATCACCCATGATTACCTTATTTGCTCTGATACCACTGTTGGATGTGATGGCTGGATGCACTCAGGAGATCAAGTTGGTGCTGCTAGACCTGCTTCACACCTGCCCTACTTTCTCTTCAGATATGCTTAGGAGACTCCTTGAGCTTTCAAATGATACCAAAATATGCTATATGTACTTTGGAAAAGATTTGAGTAATGACTTGATCAAAACAGACTACTTTGAAAATCACAAGCCTTGAAAACTTTCTATTTTTGTCTTGATACCTGCTCAGTGTTATGCTCAGTGTGACCAGTGTAGTTACAATTAGCAAAATTCCTTCTAGGGATATTCAATTAGCTTAGTAAGCTTCCATTTGCAAGTGAAATGAAAGGAAATGGTAAACCATACTCAGAGAAATCACTTTAGCAAAATAAGGTGTACCCCCGATTTTTTAGGACACTTACAGTCACAGACCAGTGAGCACCCCGACTGAGATTTCTCTGTGATGGTAGATCCAATGGCCTTGAAACTTTGTAGGTGTATAGTAGACTTTGAGCTGAATCCAATGAGCTTTGAATCATCCAATTTGGTTCAGTAGATCTTGAGATATGCCTTGTTGAAGTTGACAGACTTGAAGGTAGTCACTCAGAGAAAACAGAGACTATGAATGTATGTATATTGATTAACTATAATGATTGTACATTCCCATTGGCATGTAGTGTGATGCTCAATGGTACTCAGAGGTGTAGGCTAAAGTGTAGCTCACACACACTCAATGATTTGCTTGGAATTGCCTCGGGAAGAGTGAAGAACACCCGCGACTTTTGACTTGTAGCTTTTATAGAGATTGAGTAAAATTTTGAATTTCAAATCCATGTCAATCTCCTTGAATCATGTACCTAAAAAGTGAATGAGATATTCTCTCAATCATCCATCTACTTTTCCTTGACTCTAGTCTAGTAGGTGTGATTACATGATTGATAAAGTCATATAGACTTTTTACATTGGATAAAAAGTAATAACCAATTAAGCATTGGTTCCTATGGTTCAAGGTTCATGTAAATACATCCTCCAAGGGTTCAAGCTTTATCCTTCCAAGGTTCCAATTGTCCAAGCCTTATGTTGAGTCTTCAAGGTACAA
Organism: Ceratopteris richardii; assembly: GCA_020310875.1. Taxonomy (NCBI): domain Eukaryota; kingdom Viridiplantae; phylum Streptophyta; class Polypodiopsida; order Polypodiales; family Pteridaceae; genus Ceratopteris; species Ceratopteris richardii. The sequence goes on from CM035439.1 coordinate 145,497,478, forward strand.
ATCAAAGCCAAGTGTGAAGGCTTGTTTGCACCAACACTCCCCAATTCGGGGTCCAAAAAACATAACAAAATTATGTCTAGAAAGCTCTCGAAGAGAGAGCTTTCACATGGAAAGGTCTAAATATACAAAAGGAGAGTTCTTGGGGCCTTTATCCCCTATATATATATACATACATACATACATACATACATATATATACATACACACACACATATATATATATACATACATACATACATACATACACATATACATATATATATATATATATATATATATATATATATATATATATATATATATATATATATATATATATATATATATATATATATATATATATATATATATATATATAAGTATATAGCAATATATACACACACATGAACATAGATAAATATAAAATTAGGGTTTTATGATTTAGATCAGTATATATACCTAAATTCATAGAAAATTGGCTATAGGTTAAAAAATTATTTTATACATAGATAAATGGTCCATTAAGATTTACGGTTTTTATGTATGTTGGAGTTAGACGTCTACGGAAGCACACGAATAGCAGAAGGAAGAAGATGAAGCTTGGAGCATAACACACAATATTGAATGTATTACCACTAGAATGTACAAAGATATGTTACCCGTTAGGACTATGGGCATATCTACAAGCCAAGGGGAAAAAACCTCCTAAAGAGGGAAAAAAGTGCACTGATGGTCCTAGTGTGTTCACACACATCAGTACCTAAATATATCAACAAATCCCCCGTGGGAGTGATGCGGTGAACAAAGAGCTTGCACTCATGTATAAAAAAGTGCCAGCTATGTGGATTCGATCCACAAAAGGAAGTAAGCCCAAAGCTTTGTGGAAAGCTTCAAACTTCTCCCTAGGTAGAGCCTTTGTGAAAAGGTCTGTAGTGTTCTCTTGCGTGGGCACATATGCCAAGCTGATCTCTCCATCAGAGAACCTCTCCTTGACATAATGATAGTGCACCTCAATGTGCTTAGTGTGAGCATGGAACATAGGGTTCCTCACAATTGCCAATGCGCTCTGACTGTTAGTGAATATGGTGGTGGCAAAAGACTGACCAACACCCAAATCAGCCATAAGGCATCCGAGCCACACACACTCAACAGTCGCTATGAAAGCTGCCCTATACTCAGCATCACAACTGGAAGTGTCCATAGTAGGCTCCTTCTTGCTCAACCAAGATATGTATGAGCTACCAAGCATGAAGCAAAAGCCACTGGTGGACACATGAGTGTCATAGCAACCAGCCTAGTCAGAGTCAGAAAAAGCATGCAAATATGGCAGAAGTGATCCCCCCTTGGGATAAAACAACCCAAGAAATCGGGTACCACTCAAGTAGTCAGGTACCACTCAAGTAGCAAAAGATGCACTTAACTGCCTGCCAATGCTTGACACCTGGGAAATGCATAAACCTTCTCACCTGTGAGACAACAAACTGAATATCTAGCCGGGTAATGCATAAGTAAATCAAGCATCCAACAACCTGCTGATAGAGAATAGCATCAAATGCATCTCCAACATCATGAAGACTCAATCGTAAACTTGTTTCCATAGGAGTGGCAATAGGTTTACAGTCTTCAAGGACAAAATGCTACAATAATGTGTCAATATATTTTGTTTCTACAAAGGTTGAGAAGTTGCCTCATGAGAACCAGCACTAGAGTGTCCACCTGTAAAAAGAGGCAGCAAAGTATCATACATGTCTTTGGAGCTAACAGATGTCCCCCTCGTACATGAAAGTAAAGACTGAATAGCATCTTCCTCAAAAACAACATCACGATTAGCAAAAACGTGTTTAGTTTGTAGATGATATAGACGATAGCCTTTGCTTTCAGAACTGTACCCAACAAAAATACATTTTAATGCTTTATCATCCAATTTCATGCGATGTTATTCAGGCACTAATGCATATGCCGAACAACCAAAAACACGCAGATGAGCAACAGATGGCTTGCGACCATGCCAAGCCTCATATGGAGTGATAAACTGCAGTGCTTTAGTGGGACACCTTTTAAGTACATATGCTGCACATATGACAACCTCAAGCCAGAAACTATGTGGTAAAGCCTGACTTTTGACAATACACCTTGCCATCACCATGAGTGACATGTTCTTCCATTCAACAACTCCATTATGTTGAGGTGTATACGGCACTGTACATTGATGTGTATCCCATGTTTAGCGAGAAATGCATTAAAGTCAGAAGACATATATTCCCTCCCTCGATCAGAATGGAGGGTGCCCATTTTACATGCTGACAGATTTTCAGCCAAAACCAAAAATTGTTTGAAGCACATGAACACTTCGGACTTTTCTTTGAGTGGATATACCCATGCATGCCTGGAAGAATCATTAATGAAAGTCACAAAGTAAAGATAGTTTCCAAAAGAAGGTGTCTGCATAGGACCACAGGCATCGCTATGTACAAGCTACAATTTCTGAGTAGCCCGAACTAAACCATCTTTTGGAAAGGAGGAACGTTGCATTTTTCCAAAAATATAGCTTCACAAATATGTTTTCCAAGTGCCTCAAGTTTGAGGAAAGAGGACACCATTTGAGATTTTTGCAGGCATAGCAAAATAGCAAAATTCAGATGACCAAAGTGTGCATGCCAAAGCTTTGCATCTAACATAGCCTAAGAATCATGTACTACACATGCTGAATCATTCATAGATCTTTCATAGTCTATGAGCTTATATAGGCCACGACATAAAATGCTAGAAGAAATAATCATGTCACCATTTGATAGATCATGAACTGTACATCTATCCTCAACAAATTTCACAATCGAGACAATCTTGGCTAATGCAGAAATTGATAACAAATTTTTCTTGATCCTTGACATAAATAAAGCATCTGATAAAGTGAAAGAACTACCATGAGCAGTAGTCAAAATGACCTTATCAACTCCCATGACAGGATAAGAGGAGTTGTTGGTGCATGTGACAGTATTCCTTGTAGGGGCAGACTCAGTGAAGTGAAGAAACTATGCTACGAGGTAATATGTTTGGTTGCCCCACTATCAAAGTACCAAATGTTTGAGTCTAGTACACACATACATTGTTCAGGAGAAGATGGGTCAAAACTGCAAACATAAGTAAACACCCATTCTTCATTCTACACAAGATTGGTAGACTCTGTTTTTGGTGTAGAGGCCTGCAACATCCATTCTAGCCTCTTTTTTCTTTACCTCTTTTACAACAAGTTTTGGACAGTTCTTTATGATGTGATTATTTCCTTTACAATACTTACAAAAGAATTTCTACTTTTTTTATTTATTTTCATCTTTGTCTTCCTTCTTTGAATATGGAACATTTACAGATTTTGCTTACTAGTAGATGAGCTCCATTTTCCTTTGCCCTTCTGACTAGACAAGAAAGCTTGATCTCCAACATGCATAATGGACCTGTTCTACCTAGACTAATCTTCTGTAATAGAACAAAGACTAACTCCTCAAATGAGAAGGCATTTTGATTGCCTTTCATCATCAAATGAAGAGTAGAAGCAAAACTCCAATATGAATCAGGAAGACAATTCAGAATGGTCTGCACAAGTGAGCTATCTGGTATAACTTCATCAACAGAAATCAATTATTCCTTCAAGTCTCTGATCTTTGTTAGAAAACTTTCCATAGAATCACCTCCATTCATATGCTCACTCTCCAACTGTTTTTGGAGGTAAGAAGAAGGAGCCTCATGCCTAGCCTGGTACAATGTGGTAAGTGTATCCCAAGCATCCTTAGCTATTATGCAAGAGAGAATGTGAGGAATAATGGTATGTTTGACAGACAAGGCTATCAATGCATGTGCTTGAGCATCTCTGCCATCCCAATGAATTTGCTCTATAGCAGGTGGAGCAAAAACCGCAACACGAATAGGAATCTAAAGAATATCAGCATCTTCAATGCCATCTGCATTAGCTTCAATACCTATAGTTGCATGTGTAATAGGACATTTTTCAACACCTTGCATAATGTTTCAGAGTCCTTTTGCAACCAATACATGTCGCATCATATAAGCCCACAATGGCTAATTAGTATCGTCCAACTTATCCTCAACAACCAACATACAGAATACATCACTACTTTCAACCATGGCCATTGACTAAAATACCCTGATACAGAAAAATGACTATATCTGAAAAGGTTGAATAGAACTACCCTGACGAGTTCTACTAAACCTATAGCAGACTTTGAGACGCTTATATTAGAGAAACAAAACTTGTATATATCTTTGGCACAAAAAGATGAAATAGCTTGCACAAGCATTGCGATAGTGCATTTAGAGACCAAAACGAGCTCAGATCGCAATTTCTGCACCACAAACCGAAGCCGTTTTGATCTCCTAATCACCTTGAGTATGCTCACCAAATTTTGTCCGACTTTGAGACTGTGACCGGAGGGGTGTCGACGATGCCCTAGATGAAGCGGCGACCTACTCTGATACCAATTGTTGGAGTTAGACATCTCTGGAAGCACGTGAACATCACAAGGAAGAAGAAGAAGCTTGGAGCACAACACACAATACTGAATGTATTACCACTAGAATGTACAAAGATATGTTATCCATTAGGGCTATGGGTGTATCTACAAGTTGGGGAAAAAAACCTCCTAAAGAGGGAAAAATGTGCCCTGACAGTCCTAGTGTGTTCACACACATCACTATCTAAATATATCAACAATGTCTATATAGATAGATATGTATAGAATTAGGGTTTTGGGAATGAGATTATGTATAGAAAAATAGGGTTTAGGGATTTTATATGGTTGTATATAGAGATAGAGAAAGATTTAGGGTTTAATCACTTAGATTAGTAGACATACATAAATGTCTAAAATATTAGGATTTTAAGATTTAGATGTGTATATAAAGATATATGCACTAAGAAACAAAGCTTTAATTTTTTTGAATTCCACTTATATAGATAAATATGAAATTAGGGTTTTATGGTTTAGATTAATATATACATGAATGCATAATTAATTAAGATCTGGGGTTGTTATTTCTATATAGATAGGTAGGTATAAAATTAGGGCTTCTCTCACTATATCTTACCTTATATGTATGTATGTGTAAATGTGTGCATGTTGGTGTGCTTCTTACTTACACACTTGTGTGTTCACCTGCTCATGGTCATCATACCATCCTCATGCCTCCGTAGATTGAAAATTATGAGGTGGATAGTCTCACGTTGGTACTCACCATTGTGCTAGAGTGACACCAAATTTGGCGCCATTGCCAGGGAGCAAGTTTCAAGGACCAGCATGTGATGGTAAGACATAGAGATTTGACATTGGAATCATATGTAAATCTCTTGTTGTTCATCCTTTTACCTTCCTGATCATCATCCCTACCATCCCTATAAATCACCTTCTTGGTCATATTCCCACCTTCATTTCATTCCCCTCATGTCACTTGTGAGAGAGAGTGAGAGAGAATTCTTGTGTGTTGTGTTTTTGGTATTTTCTTGAGTATTCTAGAAGGTACCAACATCATTAGTAGCATCAGCAACATTAGCAAGTACAACAACTCTGTGCACACACCTTAAGATGAAGCCCTCTGTCTATCCTGACATAACAATTTTTGGGGTGTTTGGTACAAATAAGTACACCGTAGTAGAGTAGATCACATGCACATCAAGAAAATATATTTTTTTTTAACAAAATAGGCATTTTCTTTGTCCATCATGATAGATAGAATTGATGATAGATAGTGTATATCATCTATCGATGACAAATGATAGATAACCTATGGTGATAGATAGTGTCCATTGTGATAGACATGTTGGCCATCGCGATAGACAAACACCTACGATAGATAGAAAACTTGCAATATAACAATCTATCATGTCAAACTTGCCCCACGATATACTCTATCCATCATGATAGATACCAATCCATCATGATAGACAGACCACAACGAACACCTCTGTCCATCACGATAGACAAGCATAAATGGGAATTTTTGAGGGTTGCAATTTTTGGCCTATTTTTAGTTAATTTTTGAAGTTTTTGTAGGCATTTGGCACTGCTTGGGAGGACTAAGAAAGCTTATTGCATGTGACATGATTGGGGGCGCTGATCTTGGGCGTTTATGCACCCACAAGAGCTTCACCCTCGAGCTTGGAAGTTCACTAAGCTCCCTCAATCATTTCTAGCTTAGGCTAAGCATGACTAGCAAAATTGGATTAATTCAGGGCTACGATAGGGATGAATGAGTTTAAGACCCATTAATTTCTCAAGTCCAAGGATAATTTTAAGCTAAGTCAAGGATATCTTGAGTGGAAAAGAACATGATTTGATCAAGAAGAACATCAATTGTGGCAAACTTAAGTGATCCTTATGACACCCATATTAATACAAAAAATACATCCAAAAGAAATTAAAAAGAAGTGGACATTGCAAAAGAACCCAACAATGCGGTTGTACTTGGGAAATTGGGTTAATAAGCAAAGCATATGAACCTTAGTTTAGGTAGACACCTAGGATGGGATAGACAAAGAATTACTTCATTTGAAGCTAGTGTCAATCACACTACGAGGCCATGGGCTCAATAACTCAATGACTATCCTTATGTATTGAGCTAAAAGATGAGTGATTCAAAAATGTAATTTAGCATGGAAAGACCCACAACCCATTCAGGTCTAGCCTACTTACACACCCTTGGAGGTCCCTATAAGACTCAGTTAGAATACATAAGAACCAACTAATTAGGTGCTCACATTTATGAGGATGGTTTGACATGATCAGTGGTTTAACTCAAAAACCCTGATCAACCCTTTGGCTTTGAACACCTAGTGGTCACATTCGAAGAGAGTTCTTACATTGAGAAGCAAGGAACCATGTATGTGGTTACGAGCTCACCCGATAGGACGGATGAATTTGGAATCATCATTCTTGAGTTGAAAATAGGAGAATTGGAGCAAGAAAACAATGGAAACAAGCCTAGAACACCTCGTGGTAAGCCCATACTGTCAAGGATAATCACACAAGAGCGGATTCCTATATGCATGTATGTGTGCATGTGAATGTGCTAAAACTTGGAGCATGCATGTGTATGTGGGATGTGCTTGAAAGTGTATGTGAATGTGTGAATGTGTGCATGTGTATGTGTATTGTGTATGTATGTGTGTATGTGTGTGCACTATGCATGTGTGTGTAGATATGCATATGTTCAAGTGTATGTATGTGTATATGTGCAATTGTGCATGTGTATGTGGGTATGTATGTCTATGCATTTTGTGTGCATCTATAACATGTGTGTGCATTGTGCATGTGTTTCTATCCCTATGGTTAGTAAAGGCAAAAAAAAGTTTGATCGAGCAATGGAAGAAGAAGGTAGCAAAAGTGAAGAGGATTATAAAGGAAAGATAGCAAAATAGCATAGTGAAGGATATCAAATACTCAAATATATCTATAGTTTTAAGGAGCTTATCACATAGATTTCCTAAATATATTTCAAATGGAAGTTACCATCCAACTTCACCAAATTTTCTATGTTTCAAATACAAATTGTCACAAAATTTGCCCATATATATATATATATATATATATATATATATAACCATTATAGTATATACTTTGGTAAGTTCTCCAACATTTATATACTTTTGAGTGAGGGGGTTGGTCTTATTTTTTACCCTAATGTGCAGGAAATATGTGACCAAATGGGCATCAATAGAAATGGGTATATTGCACTATATAACCTTATGAAGAAAGCTTTACAGAAACAAGGTATTTTTCAAAATATTTTTCCATGTCCATATAAAGTGTATGGTAGGAAAAAATTCTAATGAGGATGTGGCTCATATTGTTGGACAACATTTACTCATAGAAGTCACTATGCCTAAATCTATTTATCATCCAAGCATTCCAAAGAAGCAATTAAAGAGCTTATCTACACAAGGCTTTACTTACACTAAACTCAACAATATATTTGTGAATCTTGAAAAGCGGCAACAAGCAATGGTTAACTTTTATACATCAACAATCAAAGGCACCCCTACTACATTTTCTATTATGTTTAAAGTTTTATTACATTCAAGTGTCAAATTAAGGTGATGTTTTCCTCTTTTGTGTTGACTGGAATGTTAAATTAAGGTTCATACTCAAGCTTGATGATTGAGAAATTATAAAGGGTCGGTGATTGGAACTCCTTCATGCCACTCAGATATCTTAAAATCATCTTGACCACTTCCAAATGTTTCTTGCTAGGATTAGACATATATCTACTCACAACTCCCACTGCAAATGCAATGTTTGGTCTCGTAACTACCATAGCATACATGAGACTACCAAGAGCAGACTGATAGGGAATTTTGGTCATGAATTTCTTTTCTTTATTGATTTGGGGCAATCATCCTTGCTCAATTTCACATATGTGGGTAGAGGTGTACTCAATGCCTTTCCACCCTGCATATTGAACGTGTGAAGTACTTCGGATATGTACTCACTTTGAGACAAGTATATGCATCTTTTGATCCTCTGCAAAATGAGCATATGACCAGTGTCAAAATATCATAAAACTGCAAGTATTGATATGTCTACCTGCATAGTGAATCACTGACTCCACTGCATATAATCAGTTACCCAATAGAAGCCAATTAGGCTTATCGAGAACCTATAAACAACTATCATACATCTCTTATGGCGAGGCTGGGTAAGTCTTGCACCTACATCACCGAAGAGACCCCGACATCTGGGTGTCTCCCTGTTGGAAGCAGTCAGAGGCACAGACGCCACGGAAGCATGTAAAGACAGAGCAGGGAGCCAGACGGATCATTTTTTCAAACAATTATGTTTTTATTACCTCTTCAAATATCCAACAGTGATTTTCATCACTCTTGTAACATATGTAATATAGAGAAAACCCCAATTTTGTAATCCATAGCTCCATTTTGTGCAAGCCGAGGAGTCCTCGAGCTTGAGGAGCTTAGGTAGAATACTCGTACCAAATTTCGTTATTTTTAGACATCGTTTACCCTTCCAAATAGCCTCTAGGACCTATTTTTTAACTAAGCCGGTCATTAGATGTGAAACCGGTCAAAACTAGTCTAGAAACTATAAAAAGAGCTAGAGAGCTCATTTTTGAGGTGGGTTCATGGTAGCTTGTGGGAGATTAGAGCTAGTTTGAGCTTGTAAGAGTATTCTTGAGTAATAGAGCTAATTTCACACCTTCCATTGTATCTTGCTTGTCCCTTCATTGTGTGTGTGTATGTGTGTGTGCATCTTTGTGCTTCTCACCTTCACTCTCACATCTTCTCACATTCACGATCTTCATATCACTCCTACCTCTCCCTCGGATTGACATTAAGGAGGTGAAGCTTCTTAACGTGGTTCTCACCATCGTGCTAGAGCAACACCAAATTTGGCGCCGTTGCCGGGGATCGAGTCTAGGACGAATGTGTGATGGTAAGAGTATAGCAAGAAGTGGCGTTGGAAGGTAAAAATCTCAGTTTTTGTTGTTGTTTTTACTTAGTTTTTAGTGTTTTTCACCTCCCCCACACTCCATCTTCATCATCGCATCATCATCTCCATTTCCAAAAAAACCAGAAAATTCACCATATCCACCCATTCACCTCATTTCCCCTCATTTGTGCGTGCGAGAGAGCGAGAGAGAGTTTTTGCGCTTGTATGCACTTGTGTTTTCTTGAGTTTTCTTGCAGGTACAGAGCTTCAGAGCATCAGGAAAGCTTCCAAAAGGTAAAAATTTCAGTTTCTGTCAGAAATTTCCGACTGTGTTGGACCATCGCGATGGTCCGCCAAGTTCGGAATTTGGAGAAGGCGACCACACCAGTGTGAAGAGCACACCTGCGCCACTAGGAATCCATACTCGCATCCCAAAAATTCGTCATTTGGTGGACCATCGCGATTGGCTCGGACCATCGCGATTGTGTCGCACCATCGCGATAGGCTCACGCCATCGCGACGGCTCGGCCGGACCATCGCGACGGTTCGTTTTTTCGGACCATCGCGACGGTTCACTTGAGCCATCGCGACGGTCCACTTGGACCATCGCGACGGTTCATTTGACCCCGGACCATCGCGATTGGCCTATGCCATCGCCACGACAGTGCCACGTGTCACGTTGAACCATCGCGACGGTTCAACTTTTGGACCATCGCGACAGCCCAAAATCGGACCATCGCGATTGGCTCAAGCCATCGCATCGCGGACCATCGCGACGGTTCACTTCGGACCATCGCGATTGTCCACCGTTGACCGTTGACCGCGCCATCGCGATTGTCCGCCCAATCACGCCATCGCGACGGTTCACTTCGGACCATCGCGATTGTCCACCGTTGACCGTTGACCGCGCCATCGCGATTGTCCGCCTGATCACGCCATCGCGACGGTTCATTTTTTGGACCATCGCGACGGTTCGACCTCACGCCATCGCGATTGTTCACATCGAGCCATCGCGACGGTTCGCCTTTTCGGGCCATCGCGATTGTCCACATTTCACGCCATCGCGACGGTTCGCTCGGACCATCGCGACGGTCCCAGACCATCGCGATTGCCCACCCCCATCGCAAATTTTGGACTTCAATTTTTGACCAATTTTGGGGGTATTTTTGGAAAATTTTTGGACCATTAGACTCATAGGAGACCCCTTAGCTCATATGTGAAGGAAAATTGGATTGTCAGTTTTTACCCCCCCAGGGCCTGAACGCTCATAACTTTTTCATCCGAAGTCCGTTTTTTGAGCTTAATAGCTCGTTAGAAAGCTCGTGACGAGTACTACGTGACCTCAACTGTTTTGTTCATAAATTATACGTCTATTTTTGGATAGGCTATTTTGAGGTTCACCTAATCTGGGACTAGGAAGTCAGGGGGCACATATTGAAAATTTGAGCTAAAAAGGTGTATATACTCAAGTGTTTAATCATCTTGTGAATTGGTCTAACATTGGAATTTTCCAGGTCTAGCAAGGGCAATCCAAGGCAAGCAAGCAAGGTAGTGAAGACAGCAGAGCTTGGGAAGCACGGCTTCTTGGGCAACAGGGCATCAGAGCAACCAGAAAGATCGACTCGAGGTTGGAAGATTACTCAACCCCCTCAGTCAATTTTTAGCTTAGGTTAAACGGTAGTTGTGGATTAACGACGATAGGAACGCCTCAAGTTCAAGATACCTAATTCTATCAAGTTTAAGACTTAAAGTAAAGGTGTGTGTGACGCGAAAACCTAAAGAAAAGAACATAAGTCTGACGGAACGAAAACTTAAAATCATCACGAAAGTCGGATTCCTGACGCATAAATTAAGACAAGAATCCAAAGAAAAATTAAAAGGAACCAAGAATTAATCACAAAGAACCATTGACGATCTAAGTGTGTAATTGAGTGAGCAAGGAAGAAAATTAATGAACCTTAGATCAGGCAAACATATAGGTAAGTCGGATAGAAGAAGCCTTAGATCATCAGAGGCGAGCGTAAGAACCACCGCACGATCTTGGGCTCAGCAATTGAACAGTAGTTATCCCTACGAGTTGAGCTCAGAATCAAGTGAATCAGAAATGGCATTTAGCACTGACAGACCAGCAGGAGGGTCTAATGTAGCATACTTAGAAAAACCTGAAGGACCCTATAGAACGCAGTTAGAGTTTCTCCGAACCAACCGATTAGGTGCTCGCATCTATGAGGATGGTTTGCAAAGGCAAGTGGTACAACTGCACAACCCTGATCAACCCATTGGATTGGAAAGACCAGTGGTGAAATTTGAGAGAGACGCTTACATAGACAAAGAAGGAACCATGTATATCTTGAGTACGCAGCCAAACGATACTAATGAGTTTGGCACAATCCAATTAGAGACAGAAGGGAAATTTCAAGGAAAAGAACCGTTAGAAGAACCTAGAACACCTAGAGGGAAATCCGTATTAACAAGAGTACTCATCCCAGAGTGGATCCCTCAAGATCACAGGAGCACAGAGTTGTTCATAAATAAAGAGACAGATGAAGCCTTTTGGAGGTACAGAAAGGAAAACCCTGGTGAGGTAGGCATCATTACAATCTATGAATTCAAGGACCCAGATACACCTGGAAAGGTTGTATACCTGGATGAGACTTCAGAAAGAGTCTTTGTGGTGCCTGAGCGTGCTAAAAACACATACACATGGAGAGGTGAATTGATATTCCCTCCATCCCGAACAAACATGAATGCAAATCAACAAGGGGCAGGAACATCCTCAGCCCATGGAAATCAAAGAGAAGGAAATCACGAGAGACCGGAAGTAAGCTTCATTCACCCCATAGGGAGAGATAGAACAACCACGAACACTAATAGGACGGATAGACAAAGAGATCATGGAATACTAGGTGGTAGAGATGATTTTCCTCTACCTAGACCACGTGAACACGCAAGAGTATTGAGACCCACTCAATTAGTAAAATCCATGAAGAATTACTTTGATGGGACAGGAGATCCCTATGACCACGTTGCAGAATTCAAGCAAGTACTAAGAGCAGAACAAGTTGAAGATATGTTCACGCAGTACAATGCATTTGGACTAACGTTAAAGAATACCGCTTTAACTTGGTTCCAACCACTGCAACAAAGGCAATTCAGAGATATCCATCACTTTTTAGAGTCATTCATCACTGAATTCTCTAAAAGTGGGGTTAGACATGACACGTCTTCGTTGATTCATAGTTTTAAACAAACCCCTCAGGAAACAGTAAGACTGGCAGGTCGTAGATTCAGACAATATGTTGAGCGATGTCCAATGCAAGAGCTACCCTCACAAGCCAAACAAGTATCACTGTTCCTAGATGGCTTGTTGAGCGCTAAGCTACGCTCTTATGTGTACCTAAAAGAACCCAGAACGCTAGAGGAGTGTGTAAGAATATGTATAGACATTGAGGACAACTTAGGAGATGAATTAGAACTCTCAAAGGTCTATAAGGACTCAGATTGTTCTTCTCTAGCATCCACAAAATTGTCTAATTCGATAGAGGACCTAGCAGAAAAAGTGGCCCAAAAACTAGGAGTTTCTAGCAAACAGGTGCCCAAGCTACCTACAAATGTACGTTGTTACACTTGTGGTGGAAATCATTTGGCAAACATGTGCCCCAATGCACCCCAACCTCACGCCATCCCTAGTGGCCAATATTGTACAATTGAGAGAAGATACACGAATCACACGGCTCAGGACTGCCCGTACAACAAACAAACCGTGAGACAGAACTACCCACAAACATACCAGCAGCCCGGTAGGTATCAAGGCCAATACAATGCTCAGCCTTATTACTATAGGCCTCCTCAGAACTACCCATACCAGGCTCAACAGAGACCTCAACCCGTCTTAGCTCAGCAGCCACCCCCACCAGCGAATGTCATCTCAGTCAAATACGCTGCTGCAGAAGAGAACCTAAGTAGGGCCTTAGTGCCTTCTTCACCCCTGATCACCGAAAGTGACCCAAACTCAAACAGTTTTGACTCTACTCATGTAACTAGTCCACCCGCCTATTACACGGAGTCACCAGAGCATGTGGAGACATATCATTATGATAGTCCACCAATGGAACCTAGTTGGGAGCCAGATTATACTAATGTGATGTATGCAAACCCAAACCCACGGCCCCAATTGAGACAGCAGAGACCACAGGGCCCTAGAGGACCATGCTTTAGATGCCAAGGAGATCATTTCATTAAGGAGTGCCCACATCCCCCAATAGCAAGGCAATCGCAGTACTATAGCATCCAAGGCTTTTGCGCCGACTGTGGCAAAGAACACATAATCAAAGATTGTCCTAAGAACCCAGTTAACACTTCAAATGTGACATCGATCAACGTGATAGGTATTGTAAACAACGCAGATGGATCTAACCCTACATACGTGCCTATCCAAGCTATAACCAGAGCCCAGGCGCTCTTACAAAACCAACAGCTTAATCATAAAAAAATAGCCGGAACTAGTGAAGTTGCGGAATCGAGTAGTAAAAAGACGAAATCTTGGAAAGATTCCAGAGAAAGGATGAAGAGAAAATGGAGTAAAAAGATAAGTGAGTTGGAAGGAAGTCTAAGAGAATCTAGAGCCAAGATACAAGAATTGGCTTCACAAGAATCAAACCAAGAAATCCCAGCTCAGAAATCAGGATCAGTTTTAGCGGAACCCATACCGGAAGATCTAGACATGATGTTTCGAGCATATCAGGCTAGAATAAAAGAGGGACCTCAAGTCGCGGAAATGAGTAAAAACTACCCTCGAGCTGACCTAGAGATTGAGAGAACTAAACTTTGCATGAAGATGGTAGAGTTAGCACAAGCCTTGTTCGAAGCCTCTCGATATCTTAATTGGAACAACATGGCAAAACCAGAACTACACTTTCAAGGACTAATGGAGAGGCTAGCACACTTGATTGAAAGCAAAGAGAAAAAGGATCAGCATAGGAACCCTATTATCCCAGAGACACCGAAAAGGAATCCACCATCCCTGTCTCAAGTACCCAATACAGAGAGTCAAGATAACCTATCTTCCATACATGAGTACTCACATGAATTTTTGAGAGAAATCCAAGAAGAGAAATGGAGAAAAGAACAAGGAACTCATCCTCCTATTCAAGAAATAGACGACTTGCAGGAACAATTCCCCCAAGACATCCCCTCTATATATGATGATGTAGAGGTGGAACAACTGAGTGAACCCACAGGATTTGCGTCTAATTCTCTACAAGAATTACCTCAGTTCACAGGGCCTTGGGAAGCTACGTCTATTAGTATGAGAGCACCCACGATAATAGTGAGGAATGAAGAATCAGTGATCCCTAGAAATACGGAAGTGATCAAGAATACCAAAGTACAATGTAATCTCACTCTGGAGGAACTGTTAAAGGTAAAACTAGAATTGTGGAAGCACGTAGCAAATCAATTCCCTGAGCTAGCTACCACACCCTCTCAGATAGGATCACATAAGAAGGTACCAGAGATACCCGTGGAAAAGATTGGAGATGTAAGCGAAGGAGAGGAAGGTAACACATATCTTCCAATAACCCATCAGGGCTACACCACGAAAGCCATCTTAGATTCAGGAGCCGGAGTAGCTATCGCTACTACCGCCTTATGGAAACGTTGGGGTAAGCCAGCACTCAGACCCACTAGGATGAAGCTACAAATGGCTGATGGACACATAGAAAAACCATTAGGCTTACTAGAAGGCATATCTCTCACCACTTGTGGTGTAGAATTTGAGCATACTTTCGCCATTTGTGACTTTGCTAAAAATCATGCGTATGAGATGATATTGGGACGACCATTCATGCGTCAGCTGCAAATCGTACAAGATTGGGGAACTAATTCTTTGTACTTGCAACATCTAGGAGTGACTACCAAAGTCAATCTTAAAGACTATTCACACAGAGATGTACCCCCAATACAATGGAATACCATCCATAAGACACCAGTAGAGACGGAATCCGTGCACTCATTAGAATCAGATCCTTCTTGGTTGCATGAGGATACCCATTTATGGATGTGTAAAGTAGCCAAACAAGAGGAAGAACGTTTAGAAGCAAGGACCTTAGGTGCGGAACAACATTCACGAACCCTTCAAGATCCAGCCTATGCACCTGTAGTATTCCCTGACGAGGAGTTTGAACCCCATGGTTGGGCAGAGATTCTAGCAACCATGGATGTAGCCATCAATGAAGAACAATGGACACCCCACTGTGACGAGGATGGCTATGACATTTCAGTTTTTTCGATAGAGCCAATCATGGGCGATGCAATTTTAGAAGAGTGCGAACCAGACACTGATGCATTTGAGGATGCAAGCGATTTTGATTTAGAATCAATTATCATGGACTCACCCTTTGCATCAGAGGAAGAATATTTCTACGAAGTAGAGACTCACACTCAGAGTCACGAGGAGATTACGAATGAAGTGAGATTAGCCACAGAAGTGACTACTAAGAGTGAAGGCAAGAAAAGGAAGAAGAAAGAAACCATGTCAGAAAAAGAAGAATCTTTGTTTGAAGTACCCGAGAATTTCAAGAAATATGAAATCGAAGATAGAAGAATCATGGTACGAATGCCCAATAGAAAGGCGAATGACGGACAAGTATATGATAACCGAGAGAAAACCAAGAAAGTAATAGTTGCCATAGAAGGAGAAGAAGAAAAATGTACATACATAGGGCATGATTTGACGACAGAAGAAGAAGAAGAACTAGTTGCCCTATTGCGCGAATATAGAGATGTTTTTGCTTGGAGTTACAAAGATTTGAAGGGAGTAGACCCAGATATATGTTCTCATAGAATCCCTATGACTCCAGATGCAAAACCGACAAAACAAAAACCTTACACGTATAATGATAACTACGCTGCGAAGATTAAAGAGGAGATAGATCGGTTGATAGAAGCAGGATTCATTTACGAGATTGAGCATACCGAATGGGTATCCCCCATTGTGGTTGTGCCCAAGAAGAATGGAAAATTGCGTGTGTGTATTAACCTTAAGAAAGTTAATGCCGCCACGATTAGAGATAGTTATCCTCTTCCTATCACGGAACACCTATTGGAAAGAGTTGCGGGCAAGGAAGTTTACAGCTTTCTTGATGGATTCTCAGGCTATAACCAAGTAGCCATTGCTCCAGAAGACCAACACAAGACGGCTTTTGCCACAGAATGGGGCATATTTGCATTTCGTGTAATGCCATTTGGCTTGACAAATGCACCCGCTACTTTCCAGCGACTCATGTGTCATGTTTTTAAGGAATTCTTACGCAAGAGCTTGGAAGTTTACGTCGATGACTTATGTGCTCATTCAAATGTAAGGCAGACACATATCCCAGAGTTAAGACAAATATTTGACAAATGTCGAGAATATCAGGTTTGTTTGAACCCAGAAAAATGCGTTTTCATGGTCAGACAAGGCAAAATTCTAGGACACATCGTGTCAAAAAATGGAATCTCTACGGACGAGGAAAAGGTGAAGGTAATTGCAGAATTACCTAGACCAACTAATGTGAAGGAGGTACAGGCATTTATGGGCCATTGCGGTTATTATAGGAGATTCATACACATGTATGCAATCATAGCCAAGCCTCTGTACTCTCTTTTGACCAATTTTGAGTGGACAGATGAATGCGAAAATTCATTCAATGAACTTAAACGACGTTTGTGCTCAGCACCCATATTGACTACCCCAGATTGGAGTAAGCCATTCCATGTACATGTGGATGCATCTAATTATGCCATAGGATGTGTGTTAGCACAACCCACGAATGAAGGTAACATAGATCTCCCCATAGCTTACGCTAGCAGACAACTGAACGCAGCAGAAAGAAATTACACCACGACGGAAAGAGAGGGATTAGGGATGATCTACGCTGTAAAGAAGTTTAGGCACTACTTGTTGGCCAACAAATTCAAGTTCTTTACAGATCATCAAGCCCTATTATATTTAGTTAACAAACCATGTAACACAGGACGATTGATACGTTGGTTTCTATTACTCATGGAGTATGATTTTGAAGTGGTAGTTAGGAAAGGAAAGACGCATCTTAGAGCTGACCACCTCTCAAGATTAACCTCAGGAGAAGCCCCTCAAGGAGTAGCGGATGATCTACCAGATGCATACTTGTTTAACCTTGAGATAGCACCAGAATGGGCTAAGCCGTTAGTCCCTATTCTGACATACGGACCCAAGAGTCCTAGGATAAAGATCAAAGAAGGAGAGATTACCAAATCTCAGAGATATCAAATAATGGCAGGAAGCATATACAAACAGGATAATCAAAAGATTCTTGCTTGTTGTGTAGATGAATCAGAACATGCGAAATGGTTGCAATTAGCACACGTAGGTGCACTAACGCAACATCATTCAAAACATAGAACACTACAGACTCTGCATAGATTAGGAGTATTTTGGCCTACGATGGAAGCAGATGTCTACAAATTGTGTAAGGAATGCCATGATTGTGGTGAAAGACCACCAGTAGAGCATGCTACATTGTATCATGTGTCTCTCACACCAGACTGGAGTGAGCCTTTAGTGACATACTTGAGGACGAACACATTCCCTCAAGGAATGACCTTAGCTCGACAACGCAGTCTAGAGCAGGAAGCTCAAGACTATACACTTATTGGCGATAATCTATACAAAAGAGGACGAGATGGATATCTAAGACAATGTGTTCATGAGAGTGATTATCTGAGAATACTAGAGACTGCACACCAAGGTGTAGCAGGAGGTCATTTTGGACCAGATAGGATAATCAA
Source organism: Ceratopteris richardii (assembly GCA_020310875.1). Classification (NCBI taxonomy): domain Eukaryota; kingdom Viridiplantae; phylum Streptophyta; class Polypodiopsida; order Polypodiales; family Pteridaceae; genus Ceratopteris; species Ceratopteris richardii. Next base: position 145,515,717 of record CM035439.1, read on the forward strand.
AGCCATCCTCTTTGCAGGATTATGGTGGCCCACTCTTCACATGGATGCTCATACCCATGTAAAGAGATGTGATGTGTGCCAAAGAACTCAGTTTCCTACACGCAGAGATGAAATGCCATTGAAACCCATGATGGGGGGATGTGCATTTTCTAAGTGGGGTATAGACTTTGTAGGACCCATTAACCCCCCTGCAAAAGGTACACATGCGGAATACATTATTGTTGCCACAGATTATTTAACCAAATGGGCAGAGGCAAAAGCCACAAAAAAGAATGATGCTCACACAACTGCAAAATTCTTATTTGAAAATGTCTTTACAAGATATGGACTGCCTATAGAGTTAGTGAGTGATCGAGGTACTCACTTTCTAAACCAAGTCATTGAATATTTGTTACAGGATTTTATGGTGATTCACAAGAAATCTGCACCATATCATCCTCAGGCCAATGGTCAGGCTGAAAGCACTAACAAGATACTTTGTACCGTACTGACGAAACTCGTGAACAATAAACGTTCAGATTGGGACAAACAGCTACACCACGCTGTTTGGGCATATCGAGTGGCCTACAAGACCGTACTCAATGCAACTCCCTTTCAGATGGTTTTTGGTCAGAATGCAGTGCTTCCCTTGGACTTCTTGATACCGACCCTTAAGGTTGCACAAGAACATCAGTGGACCGGCCATGAATTATCAGCGAGAATAATGGACTTGGAACGATTAGGAGAAACAAGGCTGAGGGCAGCAGCAGGAATATACGCAGCGAAAAAGCGACAGAAAGCATATTTTGATGCACATGTGAAAGATAAAGGCCTAAAAGAAGGAGATTTAGTTCTAGTGTATACGCTGAAACAACACGCACGGAAGTTAGAAAAGCGAGGTTATGGACCTATGATCATTAACAGACTCTCGACTAGTGGAGCAGTACAGTTAGCCACCTTAGAAGGAGACATAATGCCTAATTACATTAGTGGCAGCAGAGTCAGGTTATATCAAGAACCTCTTACTGAGGATATACTTAGACGACTCACGTTGGCAAAGAAGCGTAAGGAGGAAGAAAATAGAATACGAGCAGAAGCTCAAGCAGAAGCCATAGAACGCATTAAGCGCATGAAGCTAAGAAGACAAGGACTAGGAAGAGAACATTATAACCATCTGGAAACATCACCCAGATATCCCATGGCCATGTGTCAAGTAAAGTCAACCACTCACCCGAGCATAGTGGATAGGAGACCATTCATTACAGTGAGGCTAGAGCACGGTCACCACAGCCAAGAACTCAGAGCTTTAATTGACTCAGGTGCTGCGACTAGTGCGATTAGATGGTCCCACTATAAAGATTCAGGAATAGAAATGCGGCCAATTGAGGCATACCTCATAGGCCTAGGAGGCATGGAAACCCCTTGCATGGGTGAGGTGGACCTTCCTATCCTCATTAAGGATTTGACGATGACAGCGAAATTACTAGTGTGCCATGATGACGACCTGATAGAACCCCTAATCCTTGGCCAAGACTGGCTATACGATCACTCAGTGGACCTAAATCTTAGACAAGGCTCCTTACAGATTGGAACCTTAGAGCAGAAGCGAGTGATACCGCTTGACTTCCCTAACCGCACTCCGCTTGACGGTTGTGACCCTAGACCCTACGAAACGCATGAGACGGAAGACCGGAAGATCTTTAATCAGACCAGTCACGTCACATCTACACCAACCCACTCGGGCTTGGCTATAGACAGTTGTCAATCAGAAGGACGACAGGAGATCTTCCCTGGGACTTCCTGCAAACTAGAAGAGACAGTTACCCAACAGCAAGGGCAGAAGGGCACAATCAGAGGTCAGGTGGGTTGCATCAGCGGCCAAATGAGCACGACACCCTACGGTGCTCATCCTTCCAAGCTTGTTGCGGACTGGCCTAGATTAAAGTTACAAAAGGCATCACTTCCTGATGGGCAGGTCACGCAAGTGTTGGAACTCCCTTCTTTTCCAAAGCAGAGTGTCCATCCGACCTCTCAACCTCAACAACAACAGAGTCAACCGCGACAAAGGAACCCAGACCGACGACAGTATCAGAGGAAACAACATGGAAAGCAGTTTAGGCCTCCCAAAGGAAGCGGCACCAGACAAATATGGGTGCCAAAAGGACAAAAAGCATCAAAGATCTCCAACCAAGCAGAGGTCAGCAAGAAAAAAGCAGAGCAGAAACAAAATAGATATCCACCATCCACTCGACCTTCTTCTATAGGTCAGACCATTCGACAAATGTGGATCGCCAAGAAGTACCTTACCCATAGACCCACGCCCACGCAGATTTGGGTACCCAAACCATGTATCATAGCTCAACCCATATGCCATGTAATATATAACCCCTATAACTCATCTCATCCCTCGATACCACCACACCCGCTACCACCTTTTACCCCTCAGCAGAAACCCACCACCCATTCAAAAACTCTTAGGAGATGGATACCAAAGTTTGTCCAACCGTCGTCTTCCCCTAACCCGTTGTCTAACTACCCCCCGACTAACATACAACCTTGTACTCAATTACTAACCTTTAAACCTTGTATAAATTCACACACCATCATCACACACCACTCGTAATCTCATCTCATCAAGAAATGTATGCATGATCTGAAACGTATAGGTGTCTAGAGACCTGCACTAGTGCTGCAAGAAACATTGCATCCATCACATCACAACACTTGGCTACACGGGTTACGCATCAGTTATGGAAAGGGATTGCGGTCTCACTTTAATGGGATCATGATTAATTTCCATGCTAATGTGTTAATCTTTTGTAGCAGATCTTTTTCACTAGCGCACCAGCCACCATGCAAACTGACGAAGGAACATCAGGAGTAGGCCCCAGTGTAGCAGCAGTACCACTCAACGTGCTACGCGCAGAGTCCCACCCTACTGCTCCACCGCCGGAATTTCAGGGATTCCCAGGGCCCATGCCTATCGATAACCCCCCTATGGGCTACACCGAAAAGATACACAGGAACTCTCATTGGTTTCAGGGCCTGGCAGGACCCCTCGCGGACGCAGACTTTATCTTTGAATCCTCTCTGACTTTTGATGACCGCACGTGGGGAAAGTACCAGTTTTTCTCCAGAGAATTCGAAGCCCTACAAAACACCCAAGATTTAACTCATGTTTGGGCCAGAGCCGGTTTCACAGAATATTTCAGTGATCCTCTACCCAAACCAGATTTTTATAGGTGCTATTACTTGATCACTACCTTACTGGCATCAGAGAATAAGGACATCCCAGGAACCTTCATCTTGCCTACCCTAGTGGATGATCCACCTTACAAGAGATTTTATCTCTCTAAGGACCTAATCAGAGCAGCCATCAAGATTCATGGAACCCACACTCCCACAGACAGAGAGAGATTGATTCCAGAACCGATGAAACGTGGGGATGTCACGAAGTGGGAAGAGATTTCAGCCATCACACCTGAGTTGTCAAAGCCACTAAGAATATGCATGCAACATTTTGCCTTTCCAGCTCAGGACAGGTTTACCATGCCACACAAAAGAATATGGTTTGGATTATATTTGGCATGTACGGGACCTCAAACAGTTGATCTGGCTAGCTGGATCATAGATCAGATGTACCTGGCACAGCACAGATGGGAGCGTAAAAAAGTGCTTAACGGATGTTGTGCACTCACAAGAATTGTGTATATGTGTTTGGCTTATGACTTGCCCATCGAGCGTGCATTAACAGGAGAGGAATTGAAGGCATTCAAGAGCACAGCGAAGAAAGCTAAGAAGCCCAGTAGGACACGGGCTGGTAAGCGCATGCGAGGCACCATCCCTTGTCTCCAAGTGCCAGAGTCGCCGTCACCACAACCCTCTCCCGAACGACCACAGACAGAAGCTGAGCCCACGGTACAACCTATTCGCATACGGTTGTCCAGACCAGTGATTACAGAGGCCACCACTAGTACCGCTGCACCTCAGGCAGCTACCACCACAGAACCCCCAACCACAACCGCAGAAGCTCCCACCACCATTGGTGCGGAAGCGTTTTCTTTCCCGATACCACATATGGAGACCGACCCCATAAACACGACATTTGATTTTGAGATGCCTGATGCATTCTCAAACGAATTTCAGTATTCAGAAGCACAACTGTTCTCCCAGGAATATGAACGTCCCAGCTACCCGACTACGCCGCGCGACTTGCCACAGGGACAAGCTGTGTCGGGCTCTGAAGAAGAAAGAACTGAAACAGACGACGATCAAGGCGACGATGAGGCCAGCCAGGGCTCACAAGAGGAACAGACAGAGGGCCAAGGCCAACAGACTGACACCCACGGCGACACCAGCACATATGAAGATGAAACTTTCGAAGCCGCAGCATACACATTGGCCATCAAGAAATTATATCGTACCATGGAGAAAGTCTGGGCACGAAAGAAGTTAACTGAAGAGGAGAGCCAGGCATTAATTGAACAGGAACTCATCTCAGGAGGATTCGAAGACGCCTATATCAGAGGGTTCCGAGAGTTAGTCCAATCAGTAGGCTCCCATGAAGCACTCAGATTTTTACAAAGAAAACAACTACCACAGTTCGATCCCCGCCGAGTGCGATTACTCTCAAAACCCGGGGAGTATATTCGTGTCCCAACAGGAGCCCAATCTTCAGCACAAGCCAGGGAGGCACGCCTCGCCCCCGAACGTTCAGCAACCGCAGAAACCATTCTTGTAGATTCGCCACCCCGCACCACCTCTGTACAGACCACTACTATCCTTGAATAACATCCACCCCTTCGACTCCTCTTTCACCTCATCTTTCACCAACCCATTCTGTATCACCCGCACACCCACCTGCTTTCCCCACATCCACACCTGTACAAAGCAACATAGCCACAACCTCTTCCTTACCCGTTCATACCACCCGGCCCACACCCAGCCCTCTGCATCCCTATGTTAATCCCTTCGCCCCTTCATCCTTCCCAGCGTTTCCCCCACCTCTAAGAACCCCATTTCCCTTCCTAACCCCGCTAACCTTCTCACCCGTCTCACCTCCCCAACCTGCCATAACCCCTATTTCCCCGTTTCACCAAACTATTCCCACCATCCCCCCTGTAAACTACTCTACGTTTGTAAATCCCGTATTCACACCTACGCAACCACCCCCAATCACACCACTGTTCACAGTCACAACATTAAACACGTCCAATGGCATGGACATATCACCACCCACCTCACCACCACCCACTACACTCACAGCACCCTCATATGTAGGCACTTCACAATTTTCCACAATCACCACTGCATCCACAGTCCCAACCCCGATTCCCATTCCCACTGCATCTACTATCACTGCATCCTCATTTAGCACTTCACTACTACTATCGCCCACCATAGACACCGCATTTCAACACATGTTCGCATGCATGACGCAAGTCCGCGATGAGTTTGCATCACTCGGCACTAACTATCAACAGCTGCAGAAAACGACGAACGACTTACAAACGCAGCTCAATTTGTTATCAATTGAGAACGCCTCACTGAACAGCCGGTACCAGGAGTTACGCGAGGCTTATCACAAGTTAGAAATAGACAGTGAGGAAAAAAGCAAAGAGGCCACCGCAGATTTAGATAACCTACTTAGAGCCCAGACTGTCCGCAACGCGACGCTTACTAGAAATATGGGCTTATTAAGAAGACATTTAGCCGCAGCTAAAGAGGAGAACCAGCGACTCCAAGAGCAGAACAGAGAAAACCTGGAGGCGGCTTTAGATCATCCAGACAAGCCACTAAGTCCGAGCAGATTCAAGGCCATCCCATCTGAGTCGATGCGGATGTTGCTAGACGATCATGTCAGATTGCTCGAGGACTATGATCGGATGAATGAAGAATATCAAAAGTTAAAGGAAGATCACAAACTGCTACAGCTCAGAGAACCAGCCACACAACAGGTACCAGCAGCAGCGGAATTACCGGCGCCTGTGGACCCTGCCCCTGAAGTTTTAGAGGAACTCAACGCACTCCGGGCCCAGGTAGTGAATCTTGAATCTCGAATCGCCATCTATGAAGCACCACCAAGGCCAGACTCCCCACCTGAGCTACCAGCTGAGGAAGAAACTGTCACTATCCCGGTGGAGGAGACCTTCGAAGAGGCTTATGAACCGATACCCATCCCAGGCGGACGTGTCACGGCCGAAGGCCAGATGACCTACGAACTACCTACCCCCGCGTGGATGAAGACAGTAGAAGAACTCGGAACGACACACTCGGCCAGAGTAGAGGCACAGCTACATGCCATGGCCATAATTGAAGAAAAAATTTTACAATCACCATTCTTTGCTCACATGGCCCCGCGAAGATACATATCCGGGCATGAGCTTCAGTATAAACCATACTTTATGTTAATGGCAGAATATCAATTAACCATAGAGAAAGAAACCGGCAAGAAACCTACGCATGCAACTCAATTCGAGCCAGAGGACTTGCCACCAAGGGCGTAGAGAGGTGAAATCCTCCAACCAGACTGGCGCAAAGATTTACTGCAAAATTATCCAGAAATGATGAGCACGTGGGTAAAGGCGCCTCTTCACTTAAAATTTAATCCGTGCTGGGGACCAGTACCACGACGCCGCTCTTGGACTGCCTTCGCTATAAAGCTACAGAACAATAAGCAGTGCCAAGACTGGTTGAACTACCCCTATTTCAAGCCACCAGTCGCGTTACCCACAGTTGGCTATATGATGGCGACGATCCGCCACTGGCTCCCTCGATTAAAACCTATGGATGATATAGCCGCGCAAATGACTGTCAAAATCTTTGACATGATGCAAATGGTCTTTAAAGTCTTCCGGCGCATCAAGGCTCCCCATGTCAACACTCCGGGCTTTGAGCATGGCAATTTGGATTTAGTCTATGATATGAGCACAACGCCATCGCTCCGGGTGTGTTACGCCTGGCACTGCAGGATCAAATATCTACCGGCATGTTACAAGCAAACATTCGAAGAAATGTTCACCACCGGTTTTTGGGAGTACCATTCCGAAGTATTCATAAGCAGGCCGACACACTTATTGCAATTATTCGCCTGTGAACGAATGGTGTACTCCACACACTATCAGCTCCCACCACCAGACGAGCCGCAACCTATCGACTGGGAGAAACTCGAGGCTGATCTAGCCCGAGGTATTCGTGTATCAGAGCACACCCTCGCCCAAGACCTCCTACAGAATTACATCCGGCAGACCTCACAACAAGGTTCTGTCAGGGACGACAGAAGCGAGAGGGAGGGGGGTGTTGGAAGCAGTCAGAGGCACATACGCCACGGAAGCATGTAAAGACAGAGCAGGGAGCCAGACGGATCATTTTTTCAAACAATTATGTTTTTATTACCTCTTCAAATATCCAACAGTGATTTTCATCACTCTTGTAACATATGTAATATAGAGAAAACCCCAATTTTGTAATCCATAGCTCCATTTTGTGCAAGCCGAGGAGTCCTCGAGCTTGAGGAGCTTAGGTAGAATACTCGTACCAAATTTCGTTATTTTTAGACATCGTTTACCCTTCCAAATAGCCTCTAGGACCTATTTTTTAACTAAGCCGGTCATTAGATGTGAAACCGGTCAAAACTAGTCTAGAAACTATAAAAAGAGCTAGAGAGCTCATTTTTGAGGTGGGTTCATGGTAGCTTGTGGGAGATTAGAGCTAGTTTGAGCTTGTAAGAGTATTCTTGAGTAATAGAGCTAATTTCACACCTTCCATTGTATCTTGCTTGTCCCTTCATTGTGTGTGTGTATGTGTGTGTGCATCTTTGTGCTTCTCACCTTCACTCTCACATCTTCTCACATTCACGATCTTCATATCACTCCTACCTCTCCCTCGGATTGACATTAAGGAGGTGAAGCTTCTTAACGTGGTTCTCACCATCGTGCTAGAGCAACACTCCCAGTTAAGAAAACCTCACCACGACCCTCTTTATCAAACGTAAAAGCTTTATGCAAAAAAGTAACTGCTATATCAATGACCACATGGACGTACATAAGGGGTATCCACAGAAGTGTACATGGTGTGTATGTGCTCAATATATGCAGTAAAATGACAATAAAAGTCTGAATGCATACCCAAAAAGTAGCCAATAACACCTGCAAGTCTCTGTCAACTCTAATGTTTTGGGCTCAGAAAACCTACATAAATTTACAGCGGCTGCTCCCACCAAAACTGAAAACCTCTCAAGAAACCTATAGTTTTACGAGTGTGGCTGAAAAACACAGCCCTAAAGGTTGATATTTATTGTTGGAGAAGTACAAAGAATACTCTTCTTGATGTTCTTGGACCTGTGTGAAGAGAACTATGGGCGAAAGTACTCCAAAATGGCTCCAAAAGACACCCCCAAAAATGCTTCAGAAATAGGCTTTGAAAGCAAAGAATGAAGCTTTGAGGAACCAAAACTTGTTGAAGGTAATGTCAACCTTAGTCTTTCCCCTTCTTCAGACACCACAAGAGTGTAGCTTAGTGGCAAGAGATTGCCACGGTTAAGCGAGCTCTGGGGGGGAAAACTACTGGGATGGATGACCTCCTCGGAAGTACTGGGAACCTCTATATTCCTTGCGAGCATGGAACACAGGGTTCCTTGCAACTACCAATGCGCTCTGACTGTCAGTGAAGATGGTGGTGACAGAAGACTGATCAACACCCAAATCAGCCATAAGGCATCTAAGCCACACACACTGAACAGTCGTCGTGAAAGCTGCCCTATACTCAGCTTCACAACTGGAAGTGGCCACAATAGGTTGCTTCTTGCTCAACCAAGATATACATGAGCTACCAAGCATGAAGCAAAAGCCACTGGTCCATTATACACAATAATATCTATTCAATGCACCACTTCCAAGTTATTCACTAGCGACCATTGTAGTTGTGATTCACTCCTCAACAATTATCCCTGATGCCATTCCCTGATCTCTGATGTGTACGATCCCTTTCATTGCCATAATTTCCTTATGCCATCACACCTATCATGCACACATAGGATGACGGAATAGCCTCCTCTTCCCTTCGAGCTCAAATGCACAAAAAACCCTACCCCAAAAAACTCCCAACATTTAAACCCCCCCTCCCTCTTTCATTCTTAGTTGGAGAGAGAGAGAGAGAGAGAGAGAGAGAGAGAAAGTGGGGAGGGGAATGGATTTTTTTCTCCCCCCACTCTCCCACTCCCTCTAACACCCCACCCCCCGACTCACACACGTGAACACTATTTATTTTTCTTTTTTTAAACTTATTTATTTATTATTATTGTTATTCTCTTATTAGTATATTTTCCCTTTTTGGGTTCTTGTTTTGTTTTTGGTTTTTCTTTTTTCTTTCGTATGTTTTTTTTTATTAATTTATTTATTTATGTGGACTTTTACTCCCTTTTTCTTCTTTTTCTTTTTTTTTATTATGCTTTTTTTAAAGTTATTTTTTCTCTTTGAGTGCCTACACACAAATAATTGACTATACATTCCATGATAAAAAATCATTCCAACAATTGCAAATGGTTTCGAAAAGTATAGTTAGCAAATCAATATGAATCGAATTCCACTCACAATTAGGGTTTACCTTGTTCTCATCCTATCCTTTCATCCACAAAAGTATGTGTTGTGTAACCAACAAATCTATTCTAAGAGAGTAATCTAAGCAAATCTAAGAGTCTAATCGAACCCACAAGGGGTGAGAGATGCACGTATCCACCCAACCAACTCCACCCATATATATACCTCAAGGCCAAGGGGGGAAATGTGAGGAGAGCTTGCCAAGTGTCCTCTCCACATGGATGCTAATCCAAGGCCTTCTAACCTTGGAAATCACATGGCTCTTGCATGGATTCTAAAAGGACTTCTCCCAAGCTTGTACGTACAAGTCTCAAGGCTTGAGAGGCCTCCCTAAGGGTTAAATATCATACTCTTAGGAAATATCAATCCTAAGGGTCAAAACCCTTCAATTGGGAGCAAATAAATCCAAATAACTCAAGGGTTAGTGTTGACAGTATACGGGAAGAAGCAAGTACGGACACACATGCAGATCTAGCACTGAGGCAACCCTTCATTTTTTTCAAAACCCTCACATCATTTTAAAGTGATTCTCATCACTACAAACCCTTGTAAATATCATTTCACCTTTTTGTAGCTCCATTTTGTACAAGCCGAGGAGTCCTCGAGCTTGGGGAGCCTTAGAAGTAGTTGCCTGTCAATTTTCATAATTTTTAGATCTCGTTTGGGCCCTCAAATAAGCCCTGGAACCTAATTTTTAACTAGGCCGGACACTAGGTCTGGACAGGGCCAAAGCTAGTCAAAAACTATAAATAGAGCTAGAGAGCTCATTTTTGAGGTTAGCTTCTTGTAGTTTGAGCTTGTATGAGAACTTCCTTGCAATAGAAGTGATTCCATTGTCTACTCTCTTTGTTCTTGCTGTGTGTGCGCGTGTGTGTGTATGTGTGTGCATGCTTGTGTGCTTCTCACTCACGCACTTGTGCTTCCACTTGCTCGTGGTCTTCATACCATCCTCATGTCTTCCCGGATTGACATTAAAGGAGGTGCTACTCATCACTGAGCTACACCAAATTTTGGCGCCGTTGCCGGGGATCGAGCTTTGAGGACGAGCGTGTGATGGTAAGACGTAGAGAGGACGCGTTGGAATGGTAAGTAGTAGGTAAATTTCTGATTTTTCTCCATCTTCATCTTCATCTTCACCTCCATCTCCATCTCCACCTCCACCTCCTTCTCCACTACATATTCCCTCTTCCTTATCATTCCCTCATTTGTTGTGTGCGAGTTTGAGAGAGAGCGAGTGTGTGTGCTTGTTTTTGCGTGTTTTTTGCATGTTTCTTGCAGGTGGCAGCTCCATCATCACCTCCAGCAAGCTCAGCAGGTACAGAAATGTTGATGTATAAAACACCACAAGAAATGAATTAATGTGACACTAGAACACCTCTATGGTCACCATTAACTCAATGCCACTCCAAACTTTGAGAAATGATAGCTTAAAGTGAGAACTTTGCTTCTACAGAAATTCCTAGTCACCGAAATGACATACCTTCAGTATTTTGCTAATTTCTCCTAGCTCAAGTATGCTTTCTCCATGAAACTTTATAGGCTGAAACTAGAAGAGTAGAGCTTTCCAACAAGCTATCATATGCATCAAACGGAGCTCTAGAACTCAAGTTATGGCCCTCACAAGATGACCCTGTATGACCTTCCAAAACTGGAAATCTTGCCTGTTTTAGTATTCCTGATGTCCAAAAATAAAAAATTCGATGCCTAGCATCGAATTTCAGTCCAAGTCGATGCCAGGCATCGACTTTGGGCTTTTTTTGGCTATTTTTCTGCACCAGAAACACTCTATTTTACACACACATGAAGAAGATGACTTATATGATAGAAGTCGATGCCGGGCATCCATTTTATGTTGGAACTCGATGCCAGGCATCGAGTTGCTCCACAAACTTCATATTTTTAGAAGATTCAACAATAGTTAACACACAGAGAATGAAAAAATGACTTATCAGCCAAGATTCGATGCCAGGCATCGAATTGCTCAGAAAACTTGAACTTTTGAATTCATCACACAGTAGGCAAACATGGAGATGATGGAGAGAGACTCATACACAGAACTTTACTCAGTTCTTTCTCACAGCTATGAAAACTCAGAAGTTTTACAGATGCTTTCTCACTCAGAGAAGCCCGACTATTCTCAGTCGTATAACAATGAACTCCTTCTTCTACTTCTTCTCTCTTGCTCTCTCTCTCTCTCTCTCTCTCTCGCCGCGTCAATTGATACAAACTAACTTATATAGATTTTCGTATTCTCGTGATTTTAAAAAACTTCTAGAACTAAAGTGAACTAACTTTACAAGTATAATACAGTTGTGAATTTGTCCCTTCACATAGGCATGGGGTTTTCTTCCTAAGATTTGACCTTCAAATATATGTCTAATTAGTGAGTGTTTCTCCAACAACTCCCCCTCAATCACTAATTGACATTCCCTGTTTCTTCATATCATCTTCTTTTCTTTTACTCCTGCCATGCTTTTGAATCTGCTGGTCTTCACACCATCCAGGCTCTTTGTCATTATGTCTGCTAATTGATCTTTAGTAGAAATGTATTCCACTTCAATCTCCTTCTCCATTACCTTTTCTCTGAGAAAATGATACTGTATCTCTATGTGCTTTGTTCTTGCATGAAATACTGGATTTGCTGCAAGATAAAGTGAACTCATATTATCTCCATGTATTGTAGGTGTACCTTGATCAATGCCTAAGCTCTTGAACAATGTCTGCATCCATATGACTTCCTTAGCTGCTTCCACAAGTCCTTTGTACTCTGCTTCAGTTGATGATAATGCTACTGTATGTTGTTTCTTGGAACACCAACTTACAAGCTTATCACCAATGTATATCATGTAACCATGAGTTGATCTCCTGTCATCTTGATTACCTGCCCAGTCTGAGTCACTGTAGGCTCTCAACTTCAAATCTGATGTAAAAGGATAATATAATCCTTCCTTTATAGTTCCTTTGATATATCTGAGAACTCTCTGACCTGCAATCCAATGTGGGTCCTTTGGACAATGCATGAATTGTGACAAAACTCCCACTGCATAACTAAGATCAGGTCTTGTTAGTGTAGCATAAATCAAACTACCCACAAGAGATTGATACTTCCTCATATCTTTGTAGTCTGCACCATCATATTTACTGAGCTTGTGATTAACTTCAAGTGGAGTTGAAGCTTCTCTGCAATTTTCCATATCAAACTTCTTCAACAAGTTCAGAAGATACCTTTCTTGTGACACATATATGCCATGATCTGTATAAGTAACTTCCATTCCAAGAAAGTATGATAACTTTCCTAGGTCACTGATCTTAAACTCTTTCTCAAGTAATCTCTTTACCTCCTTGATTCCTTCATCTGAAGTACCTGTGATTATAATGTCATCTACATAAATACAAATGTAGATTGTACCTTCCTCTGTTCTTTTGATAAGTAGACTTGAATCTGCTTTTGAACTTTGATATCCAAGATCATTGAGATACTTCACCAGTCTATAGTTCCAAGCTCTTGGAGCTTGCTTCAATCCATACAATGCTCTTCTCAACCTGCAAACAAAATTTGGATACCTGGAATCTATAAACCCTTGAGGTGGTTCCATGTATACCTCATCTGATATGTATCCATTCAAGAATGCATTTTTTATATCCAATTGACTTAGAGTCCATCCTTTTGAAGCTGCAATAGCAATGATTGTCCTTATAGTTGACATCTTAGCTACAGGACTGAATGTCTCATCATAATCTATGCCATAGGTCTGGGCATAGCCTTTCACCACCAATCTAGCTTTGTATCTGGCTATACTTCCATCTGCAAGCTTCTTCACTTTATAAACCCATTTATTTCCAATTACTTTCTTACCATTTGGTTTAGGAACAAGTTCCCATGTCTTGTTCTCCTCCAGTGCATTGAACTCTTCCTTCATTGCTTCTTCCCATTGCTTTTTACCTTTAGCTTCATCATAGTTTTGAGGTTCTTCATCATCTTTGACCATATATGCATAGTTCTTCTGAGTTATGTAAGAATTATCATAAGAATACCTTTCTGGTTGTCTCCTTGTCCTGCTTGACCTTCTTGGTTCACATTCTTCATAAGTTTCTCGATACACCTCTTCATCAAATATAGGAGCTTCTTCATTCATTCTTGTTAATCCACTTCTGGATGTACTTGCTTGCATATAGTCTTCATCTCTATTCACCTGCACAATTGATTTTCCTTTCTCACATCTTCTTACCTCTTCTTCAAATTCTTCAGCTGTATGACTTTGATCTGCATACCAACTTTTCTGTTCATCAAATGTAACATCTCTAGAAACAATAAATTGTTTGGTTAGAGGATTCCACAATCTGTAACCCATCTGCTTTTCATCATAACCAATGAACACATATTTTTCTGCCTTTGGTTCAAGTTTATGCCTAAGTTGTGATGGCACATAAGCATATGCAATTGATCCAAACACTCTACAATGATCTAGTGTTGGTTTCTTACCCCACCAAGCTTCATATGGAGTCATTCCATTCAGAGCTGCACATGGTAATCTATTCACAAGATATGTAGCTGTATTTACAGCCTCAGCCCAAAGATAATTTGGACAGTTCTTCTCCTTTAGCATAGCTCTAGCAAACTCAACCAAAGTCCTGTTCCTTCTTTCTGCTACACCATTTTGTTGTGGTGTATACCTGCAAGTTATTTCTCTCTTAATACCTGCATTCCAAAGATAATCATTGAACTCTTGGGAGAAGTATTCTCCCCCTCCATCAGACCTCAGTCTCTTAAGCTTTTGACCTGTTACTCTCTCTGCATATGCATGAAAATGCTTGAAGGCTCCAAACACTTCTGATCTTTCCTTCAAAACATATAATGTTATCCATCTTGTAGCATCATCAATGAAAAGAACATAATACCTTGAGCCACTGATAGATCCTTCTTTTGTTGGTCCCCATACATCTGTATGAATGAGCTCAAGTACTCCATCATGTTTGAATCCTTTCTTTTGAAATGGTAACCTGTGTGCTTTACCCATTTGACATGCTTCACATTTATAAACCATATGTTGACTTTGCACATTTGGTAATCCTAGTACAAACTGATTAGCAACCATAGCTTTAATTCCTCTTTCATTGAAATGACCTAATCTCTTATGCCAGAGATCAAGTTCTGTAATCACTGCTTCACCATGTGTGAGCAAAGCTTGACCAATGTTCCCTTGCACTCTTAAAGTAAAGAGTCTACCTTCTTTCTTACCAGAGACAATCTGATTATATCCATTCTCTGGATCTTCCACAAATACTCCTTCATTTGTAAACCTGACTTGAAAACCTTTTTCAACTATCTGTCCCACACTAATCAAGTTTTTAGGTATTGTAGGAACATACAGAACATTGGTTAGCAAATCTGCTCCACTCTTGCATTTCACTTTTCCAATTGAATGTACACTATGTCTTGTATTATCACCAGTTTGAACTGTGTGACTAGAAATGCCTTTTTCCAAATCTGACATCAATTCTATGTTTCCTGACAAATGATTAGAACATCCAGAGTCAATGTAAAATACCTTTAGATCTTCTTTGTCTGATGTGCTGATTGAATTCATCATCAATGATGTATGACTTTCATTCTGTGTGTCATTTGCATAGTTGTAGTAGGTGGTGTTGTAGGATTGATTCTGTCCCCAACTTCTTCCTCCACCTCTACCATAGCCTCCTCTTTGACTTTGTCTACCTCTTTGAAAATTACTTTGATATCTTCCACCTCGACCTCTGCTATTGTTGTTTTGATTCTGGTTTGATCCTTGTTGGTTGTGCCAACAGTCATGAGCCAAATGATTACTCAATCCACAGATCCAGCAAGCCTTTTTGTTGTTATTTTGATTACCTCTTCCTCTTCCAAAACCTCTTGCTCTTCCTCTGCCAGTGCCTTTACCTCTTGCATAATAAGCTTGAGAATTAGACTCCTCTTCATCCTTTGCTTTACCTTTATCTCCTTTCTTCTTATTCTTCATGTACATTGCAGAACTTTGACCTTTATCTCCATCTCCCTTCAAGTCTTGCTCATATGTGAGCATCAAACCAAGCAACTGGTTCAAATCTGGAACATAATGATTTAATGAAAGTTCTGTTGATAAGACAAAAGGTTTCCACCTTTCATCCCCTCTCAAGCCTGCAAGTAGTTGAGCAATCAATCTGTGATCTTCAACATCTTCATCTATGGATCCAAGACTATCTGCTAGATCCTTCATCTTAGTGACATAATCACTAATGGTTTGACTTGGCTTCTTCTTGAATGTTGTAAACTCTGACCATAGACTTGCTTTCCGTGCTTTAGTAGTGCTTTGGAAATGATATCCAATGCATTCCATATATCTTCTGATGATTCCAATCCTCTGATGTGTGGTAGCAAATGATCTGAGATTGTATTGTAGATGTAGGCTTTTGCACTTGCATCCTTCTTCTGCCAATGCTTTAAAGCATCAAGTTCTTCTTTCTTTGGTCGGCTTTCATCTTCAAATACTGGCTTCTCTTCTTCACCTGTTACATATACCATGAGATCCTTACTCATAAGTAAGGCTTCCATTCTCATTACCCATGCGGGGTAATTATCTCTGTCCAGTTTGTCAATGGAGATATGATCTGCCATAGTTCTTTCCTTCTGCTGCAACCTGTGAGCTTAAAGGATAAAGGATAATACCTTTTGAAGTTCTTTGTGTATGAGGATACTTCGAAAGTAATCTTTTGATGCCTTGTGTCTTCAAATGCTTCACCTTTCAAACTTTAATGGAAAACTTTACAAAACTTCTCGTACCTTTGTCGTCTTCTGCTCTCGAGAATCTTTCTGCTCTGATACCACTTGTTGATGTATAAAACACCACAAGAAATGAATTAATGTGACACTAGAACACCTCTATGGTCACCATTAAGTCAATGCCACTCCAAACTTTGAGAAATGATAGCTTAAAGTGAGAGCTTTGCTTCTACAGAAATTCCTAGTCACCGAAATGACATACCTTCAGTATTTTGCTAATTTCTCCTAGCTCAAGTATGCTTTCTCCATGACACTTTATAGGCTGAAACTAGAAGAGTAGAGCTTTCCAACAAGCTATCATATGCATCAAACGGAGCTCTAGAACTCAAGTTATGGCCCTCACAAGATGACCCTGTATGACCTTCCAAAACTGGAAATCTTGCCTGTTTTAGTATTCCTGATGTCCAAAAATAAAAAATTCGATGCCTAGCATCGAATTTCAGTCCAAGTCGATGCCAGGCATCGACTTTGGGCTTTTTTTGGCTATTTTTCTGCACCAGAAACACTCTATTTTACACACACATGAAGAAGATGACTTATATGATAGAAGTCGATGCCGGGCATCCATTTTATGTTGGAACTCGATGCCAGGCATCGAGTTGCTCCACAAACTTCATATTTTTAGAAGATTCAACAATAGTTAACACACAGAGAATGAAAAAATGACTTATCAGCCAAGATTCGATGCCAGGCATCGAATTGCTCAGAAAACTTGAACTTTTGAATTCATCACACAGTAGGCAAACATGGAGATGATGGAGAGAGACTCATACACAGAACTTTACTCAGTTCTTTCTCACAGCTATGAAAACTCAGAAGTTTTACAGATGCTTTCTCACTCAAAGAAGCCCGACTATTCTCAGTCGTATAACAATGAACTCCTTCTTCTACTTCTTCTCTCTTGCTCTCTCTCTCTCTCGACGCGTCAGTTGATACAAACTAACTTATATAGATTTTCGTATTCTCGTGATTTTAAAAAACTTCTAGAACTAAAGTGAACTAACTTTACAAGTATAATACAGTTGTGAATTTGTCCCTTCACATAGGCATGGGGTTTTCTTCCTAAGATTTGACCTTCAAATATATGTCTAATTAGTGAGTGTTTCTCCAACAAGAAATTGTCTGCACAGTCCCCGAGGCGTTGAGCTTGAGCTATCGCGACACTCCGAAAAATTCACCCAATCACGATTCTGAGTGCAACACGACACTGCGCAGGCCTAGAGCTCCCAGGATCACTAGACAGAACAGAAAAATTCACCATATCCCGAGCTATCGCGACACCTCGAGGTATCGCGACACCTCACGACCTATCGCGACACCTCACGACCTATCGCGACACCTCGACCTATCGCGACACCTCACGACCTATCGCGACACCTCACGACCTATCGCGACACCTCACGAGCTATCGCGACACCTCACGAGCTATCGCGACACCTCACGAGCTATCGCGACACCTCGACCTATCGCGACACCTCACGACCTATCGCGACACCTCACGAGCTATCGTGACACCTCGACCTATCGCGACACCTCACGACCTATCGCGACACCTCGACCTATCGCGACACCTCACGAGCTATCGCGACACCTCGACCTATCACGACACCTCACGAGCTATCGTGACACCTCGACCTATCGCGACACCTCGACCTATCGCGACACCTCACGACCTATCGCGACACCTCGACCTATCGCGACACCTCACGAGCTATCGCGACACCTCGACCTATCGCGACACTTCACGAGCTATCGCGACACCTCGACCTATCGCGACACTTCCCACCTATCGCGACACCTCGACCCGACCTATCGCGATACACGACCTTTAACGCATGAAAAGTTAGGGTTAATTTTGAGTGAATTGAAGGGTAGTTGAGCTTAATTTTAGGCACCTTGGTATAACTTTAGAACCTTGGAAGTGAGCAAAAGACCTAGAAACCAGAGAGGGATCTCCTGAACCCTGAGAGCCTGTTTTGACCCTATAGTGCCTGAATGGTCATAACTTGACCATACGAACTCCGATTGATGAGATTTTGGTCTCGTTGGAAAGCTCGTTGAGAATCCTACGTGGACCTCGACTGGTTTTTGTAAGAATCATACGCGGAGTTTTAGAACATGCATTTTTAAGTTGACCTTTAGGTGGAACTAAGTTGTTCTCAGATTCAGGGGGTACAGTGAGTTACTCCAGGGGGACTAAAAATATTGATGTGTGTCTTCCAATTATTTGTGGTGATAAAGCTATACTAACTGGTGAGTTTTTGCAGGAACTTTGTGTGCACTCAAGGCAATCCAAAGCAAGCTAGCAAGGGTGAGTACCAAGCTTGGGAGAAGGCTTCCTGGGCTTGTGTAGCAGTCTGGTCAACCAGCTAATTGAGGTTGGAAGATCTCTCCACCCTCCTTTGTCAATTCCTAGCCTAGGCTAAGTACGACTTAGGTGTGGTAATTAATTAGGGCAACGTTAGGCACGAATCAAGTCCAAGAGTATTAACCAACAAAGTGCAAGAAGTAAATAGGTCTTAAGTGCGAAAACCTTAAGGGACAAAAGGTAAACGGGAATCGATCACTTATCAATTGCGGAAATTCACTTAAGTACTCCTGACGACGCAATTTCAGACAAGACCATAAACATAATATTCAATTAAAAAAGAACAAAGTGATTGGTGCAAAATTAACCTGCAACGAGAGTGTGCTTGGGTGCCAGGGGGGTGAATAAATCAGGCATATGAACCTTAGATCAGGCAGACACTTAGGCCGAGACAGACAAAGCCTCAGATCTTCTGAAGCTAGTGTCAATCACACTGCCAGGTCTTGGGCCCAGCAGTTGAGTGATTACCCATACACTCCCAGATCAGAAACCAGTGATTCTGAGATGTCCTATCACATGGAGAGACCAGTAGGTAGTTCAGGGTTGGCTTACCTAGAAAAGCCAGAGGGACCTTACAAGACTCAATTGGAATATATCAGGACGAATCGTCTAGGTGCTCGCATCTACGAAGACGGACTGAGAAGATCGGTGGTCCAGATTAAGAACCTCGATCAACCCCATGGATTAGACCACCCGGTAGTCAAGTTTGAGAATGGAGCCTACCTAGATAAAGAAGGGACTATATATGTAGTCACCACTCTTCCTGATAGAACTCATGAGTTTGGAAATGTGATTGCGGAGACCGACATGGATGATATAGAGCAAGGAAACTTAGAGAGAGAGCCAAGAACTCCCCGTGGTAAATCTGTCTTGACCAGAATCATGACTCCAGAGTGGATTCCACAGGATAATAAAAGCATAGATCTGCTTTTAAGCCGAGAAACCGATGAGGCTTTTTGGAGATATAAATCTTCTCAACCTCAGGAAGTGAGTGCCCTCACAATCTATGAGTTTAAAGACCCTGATAGCCCAGGTCAAGTAACCTACCTAGACAATGCATCAGAGAGAATCTTTGTGGTCACAGAGCATGGCAGACATGCCTACACATGGAAGGGGGAATTTGTTTTTCCCCAACCGAGGTCTAATGTGTCCCTTGGTCACCAAGGAGCTGGGACCTCCCAAGCTCATGGGGCTCAGAGAGATAGAAGTAGAGACAAACCTGAGGTAAGTTTCGCCAACTCCCTGGGAAGAGAAAGAACGGGAACAGAAAGGAATAGAGTGGAACCTGAGAGACATAGAACCCCATGGAATCACAAGGACATTGATGATTTTCCTTTGCCAAGGCCGAGAGAACACACTAGGACCCTGCGACCAACTCAACTGGTGAAGTCCATGAAGAATTATTTCGATGGCACGAGAGACCCTTATGACCATGTGGCAGAATTTCGACAAGTGTTGAAAGCTGAACAGGTGGAGGACCTATTCACAGAATATAATGCTTTCGGTCTAACCCTTAGGAACACTGCCCTTACGTGGTTCCAACCACTGAATGAGAGGCATTTCAGAAACATAGACCAACTCTTAGAGGCATTTATTGTTGAGTTTTCTAAGAGTGGAATCAGGCATAACACCTCCTCACTAATTCATAGCTTCAAACAAACACCTCAAGAGACGGTCAGATTAGCTGGAAGAAGATTTAGACAGTACCTGGAGAGATGCCCTATGCCGGAGTTACCCACACCAGCCAAACAAGTGGCCTTGTTCCTAGACGGATTGTTGAGCACTAAGCTCAGGTCATATGTGTACCTGAAGGACCCTAGAACGATAGAGGAGTGCGTGCGCATGTGCATAGACATTGAGGACAATCTAGGTGAGGAATTAGAACTATCAAAAATCTATAAGGATTCTGATAGCTCTAGTAACATGGCATCTGGTCAATCCACATCCATCGAGGAGCTTGCAGAGAAGGTAGCCCAAAAACTAGGTGTCTCTAGCAAGAAAATTCCAAGATTTGCCCCAGTTAAGCGGTGTTACAATTGTGGCGGTGAACATATGGCAAGTGTATGCCCCATTATGGCCCAACCTCAGGTGAATCCTAGTAGCCAGTACTGCACCATAGAGCGCAGGTACACCAATCACACGGCACAAGACTGCCCATATAACAAACAAACTGTTAGGCAAAATTATCCTCAGCCATATCCACAACATGGTAGGTACCAGAATCAGTACCCATCACCACAATACAACAGACCACAACAAACTTATCAGCCACCTTATCAAGGGCAGTAGAGACCTCAACCAGTCCTAGTGCAGCAACCCCCTGCTCCAACCAATGTGATCCCAGTGAAATATGCATCTACTGAAGAAAATCCGAATAGAGCCATAGTTCCAGTCACCCCATTGCTATCAGACAGTGATCCAAGTGACCATAGTTTTGACTCCACACATATTGATAGCCCACATGCTTACTACATGCAGTCACCCGAGCATAACGAGTCATACTATTATGAGGACCCAAGTGAAAATAGTGGGGAACCTGAGTATTCTAATGTTATGTACACAAACCCCAACTCTAGACCTCAACCTAGGCAGGTACGACCCCCATTTCCTAGAGGACCATGCTTCAGATGTCAGGGAGATCACCTTATACGTGATTGTCCACTGCCTGCCCCTACACAGCCTCAACCAGTAACCATTCAGGGCTTCTGTCAAGATTGCGGGAAAGAGCATCTCCTACGAGATTGCCCGAAGAACCCTAATAACATGCCTAAAATCACTCCTATCAATGTTGTTGGGTTAGTTGTAGACTCCACAGGGAGTGTGACTTCCACTACACCTGTGCAGGTGATCACAAGAGCCCAGGCACTTCAACAACACCAAGGTGTTGGTCCCGAAAAGAGCCCCGAGGTGAGTGAAACAGAGAGCATACCCAAAAAGAGAACTAGCGCCTGGAAGGATAGTCGTGAAAGAATGAAGAGGCAATGGGCAAAAAAGATAAACGAACTTGAAGAAAGCGTGAGAGAAACCAAGGCAAAAATCACAGAGATCACATCTCAACCGCACTCCCACACACTTCCACCACTACCATCCCCATCACCCTCCATTTCTCCACCCTCTAATACACCCCTCGTAACCCACCCACCACCCCGAGTAGGATCAGTATTAGCTGACCCCACTCCTGAAGGCTTGGACATGATGTTCAAGGCCTACCAGGCTCGACTTCAAGAAGGGCCAACAGCTGCAAACCTAGACAAGAGTTACCCTAGAGCAGATTTAGAGATTGAACGGATGAAAATGTGCATGAAAATGGTAGAACAAGCTCAAGCTATACTTGAGACTAGTCAAAAGTTCAATCAGACAAACTCTGTCAAGCCGGATTTGCATTTCCAAGGCTTACTGGAAAGATTAGAGCAGTTGGTAAACAAATCACAGGTTTCTTTACCTCCACAGGCTCAACCAGTTGGTGAAAGAGGAAGCTCACCACCTAAGGGAGCTTATGTTCCTAATTCCACGGATGCTGGAATACCTCCTTCAATTCAACAGTACTCTCAAGAGTTCTTGCGGGAAATACAAGAAGAGAAATGGGCCAAGGAGAAGGGTGATTCCCCTCCTATTCCTGAGATTGATGATCTTCGTGATCAATTTCCCCAAGACATTCCCTCTATCTATGGGGATCAAGCAGAGCAACAAGAGGATGAGGGTGTTTTGTTTTGGACTCCAAGTTGTCCTCTCCAATCATGAAGTAACAAAGAATCAACAAATCATCTTTATTTTGTCAATCCTAGGAATATCCATAAGACCACAGCCCCTTCAAGATAATAGATTCAAGGAAATAAGAGATTAATGGCTGGATTGCTGAGAAAAATTGAAGATGAAGAGAAAATCTAGGGTTTACCATATCTAAAGCAAATCTCCATCATTTTCTATGATCTTTGTGTCAAAACCATGCTATTTTATCAGCAGAATACAATTATGAACTCAAAATTGAAAAATATCACCTGTATCACAGAGACGAGACAATCGCGATTCTGTACACTCAGACGATTTTCACAATTCTGGAACTTTCTTCAGTCCTTTTCCACTCATTACATCAGTAAACCTCTTCCTTCATACAACTCTCTCAGTAATACACAAATGTAACTCACAAATCTCCATGATTAAGCAAGAAACAAGCTCTCACATCAAAGGAAATACACTCAACAGGAGAAAACACGATTTTTGCAGAAACTCTCTCTTCTCTATTGATAGCATGAGCAAATGACTAACCAACCTCTCCAAATTAGAGAAAATTGACTTATATACATTTTCAAGTGTCCCTTTTCACACTTGAAATTAGGTCTTTTTCTCTAATTTTCTAAAAATATGCTATCTAAGAGTTTCTAAAAATTCTACA
This sequence comes from Ceratopteris richardii, assembly GCA_020310875.1. NCBI lineage: Eukaryota > Viridiplantae > Streptophyta > Polypodiopsida > Polypodiales > Pteridaceae > Ceratopteris > Ceratopteris richardii. The sequence continues at coordinate 145,538,849 of CM035439.1, forward strand.
AAAATTACATGAGGTCCTTGACTACATAAGGAAGACTCTTCCTTATTTTTACAACCATTGCATAAATATTTTACAAGCTTTTTGGCTTTTTACTAATTTTCTACATCAAAAATGCTTTCCAAAAATACACCTTCCAACATTCTTCCCCTCCTAGAGCTTTTGGCTCCTGACAAAAGACTTCCTTATGTGAGCTCAACTTTATTTCTTCTTCCTTTGGTACACTTGTGACACCAAATCATGGCTCTTTCTTTCTGTGACATTCAAGTTATTGACCATTTCAAACAAGGCTTTCCTCCATTGTACTGCAGCTTCAAGCTTATCTATGACGTCCTTCTTCAAGTATTCTGTGTAAGCGGCTTCATAGGCAGTAAGTCTTGCTTTTGTAACAACAGATAAGTTTCCAAAAATTTCTGACTCCCTTTCAAAGAATCCATAATCAAAAGCATCTTCAAATATTTGCAAAAAATGACTGCTCAAAAATATTATTCTACTGTAGTAGGCCATCAAACAAATCCTGTCTGGTGTCTCACTTAGATCAAACAATAGAGCATCTGTTGGAGAATTAAAACCTATGTAGTTCAAAATTCTGACATCTGTATCAGTGTAGGTCTCCATACAGGCTAGAATTAACCTCATTATTCTGACAAGTAGTATACAAGCAGGGTCATTAACATCTTTATAATTTGATATGACAGACTCAGCAGTATTCACCATGTAACTTTTAGTAGGCCAAGTTCCTGCCTTTGGACCTGCTATTTTTGGAAAGTTCAGCCATTTTGCTGGAATCTGCCCTGTTTTTCTTCTTTCCCAAAACACAGTCCACTCCCTTCTTCTGGCCACGGGGCAATAAGCTGGGTTAATCTTTAAGTGCAAAGGTGCCTCCTTCCAGATTCTCCTACACTCTTTATTACCATCCAACCATTTATTCCTCCATTTTGGGTTAGCTCTTTCAAATAATTCCTTTGTAACATTAATATCCTCTTCATATTCAAAATATTGATTTGGAGATAATCCCACTCTGGCTAACTGATAATTTTTTATGCTTTCCAATACCATACAAAAAGGAATTCCTAATCCATCTGCAGCCCAATGGTGCTGATCTGGATTGATGCCTTTATTTAAAGCAAATGTGACAATCTGGTTCTCATAATCATCATGCATTTTTCTTATAAACTCCATTCTTGATTCTCTGCTAGTCAGCAACTTCTGAACAAATTCCTCAGTGTACTCTTCCTCAGATCTTTTGGCTACTGCTTCATAGTTTTCCTGTTCTCTATCCACATCTCCTGTTTCATACTCTCTTGTATTTGTATCTTCTGCATGTACCTGATTTTGAACCTCTTCCTGAGCTTTTGATTTCTCCAGTTGTTTCTGTAAGTCTTCTAAGGTCATCATTAAACTTTTATTCTGAGTTATCAAATCTTCTCTTTCTTTCATCCAGTCTATTCTTTCTCTTTCCAACTTTATCTGCCATTCCCGCCTTTCCTTTTCTACCTCCATATGTAAGTGATGATACCCTCTCATTGATGTAGCAGCATGAGAGTTAGCCTGTTTCTCCATTTCTTTTGCCTCTTTTAATTCTGTTTGAAGTCTTTGAATCTCTTTTTGCAACTCTTCCTTTTCTTCTTCTTTTAACTGAGTAGGTTTGCCTTCATCCTTAAGTAGACCCTCTTCTAACAACAATTTATTAATATCCTCATGAGCCCTGGTCAAAATTTGATAAGAGGTTTGTAGGGTTTTGTATCTTCCTCCTATGGTTTTTAATTCCATTTCCATTTTAGCATTCTGCTCTGATAACTTTCCACTCTTATCTTCCAAATATTGGATTTTGTTCTGCTTCTGAACCTCAGCTTCCTCCAAAGCAATGATCCTATTAACATATTCTTCATTTTTTTCCTTCATCATCCTTAACTGCTCTGACATCTGCTCTTTTTCCTTCTTGTGCTCTTTGATAATCAAACTTCCTTTTTCAAATTCTGATTCAGCCACCATTCCTGATATGATCATATTTCTGCTAGATGGTCTGAACTGTTCAATATTACTTATGATCATCTGACAAGCTGCTCTTATATTCTTGGGTATCCTTTCCAAACCTACTTCCATTTCTGTCTGTCTGATTTCAATTTGCTTGTCTTCTTTACCCTTATCATCCTCTTCTGCTACTGTTTCATCATCTATATCCTTAATATCTAGTTCTTCATCACTGTAATCATCATTCTCTGTCTCCTGATTAGTATCATCTTCTTCATAAACTAGTGCTTGATTTTTTGCCTCCTTCTGCCCTGATAAATCTGAAGTCCTCATTTCTTCTAGTGAACTTCTTCCTTCCATTACCTGTTGCTTTTCTGTTCCTTTGTATCTCATTTCCCTTTATTAGAGTTCCCTGACTTTTGTCTAACTCTTCTCCAACATGACCCGTTTGAACCTTCATGGTTTGCTCTTCCTGCCCCAGTCTTTCCTGAACAGACATTGATTCAATTTTTTCCACACAATTAATCTGATCATTATTTTTCTGAAATGCCTGTCTTTCTGTTTCTTGGGCTATATCTGATACATTTGTATGAGAATTTTTTATCTGATCATTACTCCCCTTATTTGTGTATTCTTGATCTTGCTCATCAATGTCCATAAGGTCTACTTCTACCTCTTGTTCTTGATCATTCTTGGATGTAAATTCCCCACTGCTTTTTATATCATGTAATACATCCTTTATACTTTGAATGATCTCTTCTTCCACCACTTTCCTTGTGACCTTTGGAGCACTCTTTCCCATTTCTGTCTTCTTGATTTCTTGATCCTTATTCACCTCCTGCTGCACTTTAACTGAACTACTCCTCTGTATCTCCTTTGTCAACTCCTCTATTTTTTCACTCAATTTGAAATGAGCCTGTGCTGGTTTCGTCCATATGAGTTTTATTCCTGTAGGCATCAACCCATAATTGACTTCTTCCCTCATTTGGCCTTCCTCTTCTATCATTACTGCCTTTCCTTTTAACAGTCTTCTTTCTTCTTCAGCACTCATCTGTTGGACAGTTTCTTCATGAGTCTGCCTTTCTTGAGACTTCTTATTTGTATCCTCAGGTGTCTTCATTTTTTCTACAGCCTGTATAGCTACATTAGGAGTGTTGGGTATTGACAAGTTTAAACTTTTCAACAAAAAACTCTCAATGTCACTATCTGAATCGGATGAGAATCGTGAGGATCCTCCTACTTCTTGCTCTGTAGACTTTGATACTTCCTTCATTGTGGTAGACTTCTGAGTTGCTTCAATGACTGTTGCTTCTGTGTCTTTAACTGTTGTAGCTTCAGCTACTGCTTTTTCTTTCCCCTTCTTGACTAGTTTCTTCTTTTGGACTTGCTTTTTTGGCACTTTCTTTTTTACCACAACAGTAGTCCTGGCCTCTGGAGGTCCTTGCAACTCTTTGAAGTATGCCAGCAACTCTACTTCTTTTTTCACAAATATTTCTTCGGTCTCAGCTGCCATCATTTCCTCATGTAAAACTTCATAATGCTCCACCTCCTCCTGTATCCAATCTGTAGCCTTGCAGGAATAGTCTTCCAGCATTTTCTGATATTGGGCTTCGTACATTGCTCTTTTATTGTTTCCCTGAGTTAGATAAGTAAATCATTGCTCTTTACTGGTCTGTGGGGGGTGAGGTTCACTAGAGGATTGTACTCCTTTTTGGGCTTCCAAATGTTCTTCTTTTGTTGCTTCAATCGGCTCCATTTCTATTTTTCTTGGATCCACTTTCCTCTTCTTAACAGGCACTACTTCTTCAGAGATAATTCTCCTCTTCATCCCAGCTCCCCTCATACTGGTTTGTCCCACTGTGTCTTTAACCTTCATCCTTTTGGGAGGACTTTTTACTCCTGACATCAAATTTCTAAAGTATTGTGCTTTTGGAGCTAATTTCAATTGTTCTTCCATACCCAAGATATGGTAAATAATTCTTGTCAAAAACTGGGCTCCATTCATAAATTTCTTCTGCTCCCAATGTTTGGCTGCTTCCTTTAACTGTTCATGGATGTATGGTGAGACATCCATAACTCCAAATGGTTTGGTTTTGTCTTTATTGTTGAACATCAACAGAGTTACTGATTTGTGAGGCATGGTGTATCTAGGCAGCTTGGGAAAACAAAAATATTGCAAAAACATTCTGATTGCATATTCTTCATTCTCTTTTCCTTTAAAATCCGTGAACTTTCCATATCCTGTATAAGTATCCTTATTCTTTTTGACAAATCTTTGGTCTAGTTTGGTGCCCATTGGATAGAACTGTAAGGCGGCTCTGATATGTTCTGCTTTGATAACTACCCGTACCTCCTGATTGTCTTTGTTCTTCACTTTGCATCTGAAGTAGGCATCATTACCTTTCCCCACTTCCTCCAAACTACCCATCACTTGTGCTACTCTTTCAAAGTCAATAAAGAAAATAGGTTCTTCCAAGAGCTTGTGCAATCCCACAGCTTTCCATCTCTTGATGTTGACAGAATTTCTCTGAAACCTATAAAACTCCTGGCACAACATTGTGTATTTATAACCTCCCACTGCTATTGTGAAGATGTGCTGACCTACTACTCCCAGAATTTCCTTCAGTTCTTTTACTGCTTCTTCTGCTTCTGGAATTTCTGTATCTTCATCTGATTCCAGGTCCACCTGCTCCACTGTGGTCTCACTGTCCAAGAACCAATGTCCTCTTGACAAGGTTACTGAGTCAGCTTTGAAGTCATCAATGGTCAATTCTTTTGTATTCACCATCCTGTGTTTATATATAAACGAAAAGAAAAACACTCCACCCACATGAGTCACAAGAATTCACAAGAAAAATACTGTCTCATTCTGGTATGTCACTGATATAAACAAATGAAAGAGACAAGTTCCAAACAATTTTTTCTTTTTCCAAAGGACTCAATTTTTAAGTGAGCAATACAGGTGTAGCAAGATATCTAATGTGCTCTCTTCAATTGTCAATTCCTTACTCAAAAAAGAAAACAATTCTTAAATAGAAAGAAGATGATGGAAAAGATGATTAATGTAAAGACTTCAAAAAATAGAAATAAAAAAGATGGTCATAAAATTTTGAACAAAATAATACAGATTTTCCATGATAAGTTACTTTCTTCCTCCCTAAATCTTGCTTTTGTGCTTTTAATTTTAGATAGAAATTAAAATACATTTTTCCTTTCTTTTTTTTTTTTCTTCTTTTTTTTTTTTTTTTAATATTTAATAATAATGACATTTTTTCTGCTTTCCTTCCCCTCCTAATTCCCTTTTAAGGAAAAAGAATTTAGAAGAACATGTTGCTTTTGTCATTCATTCTCCCTCCTTTTCTTTTTTCTTTCTCTCCTTTTTTTTTTTTTTAATTTAATAGTATTTTGTTCCACAGATCTGAAAATAGGTTAAGTGTGGATGATCTCTCTTCCATTGACTCAATTCTGATTTTTTTACCCAACAATGTTTCACTCTCAATGTCTTTGTATCATACAAGTATCCATGTTTCATAGACAAACTTCTTGTAGCCTCTTTTGGTTTCCATACCCATTTTATTCCCTCTTCCTGTTTTGGTGGATAACATCTGTGCATGCCCTTTTTCCATGTGTTTGTAGTTCTGTTTTGTTGATGTGTCCATAACTGTCTTCTTATTTTTGTCTCACCAGTTGTTTTTACTACCGAGATCTCTTATGTGGTTTGATTGTATGAAGCTTGAGCACTTGGTATTGGTAATATGTTCCTGTCCTTCATTGAGAAAGTAAATCCTTCCATATCTGGGTCAAGAACATCTAGAGAAACCTCCTGTCCTTCATTACTCAGAAAAAACATTAAAAACTTTTTGTCATTTATGGTCAAATTAAGCTTCATTTTCTCAAAGTTCAAAACAACTTTACCTTGTTTGAGCCAAGGTTGTCCCAAAATCAACTTTCTAGTCATGAATTGGTCTGGCCACTCTTCACAATCTATATCCATATATTCATCATTAAATTTAACTTTAATAGAAAGTGAAGATATGCTCTGAATCATTTTCCCTCCCAGGGTTTTGATCAGAATTCTGCTTTCAGCCCTCTTAAAGTTAAACTTATTGACCAAGGCTGAGCTAATTAGATTCACTTGAGCTCCTGAATCTATTAAAACCCTAATATTTTCATTCTGATAATCCATCAATATCATAGGCAAATGTTCTCTTTGCTTTAGGGTGTTTTCACATAAACACACTTCTTTCAATTTCCTTATTCTCTCCTTGGCTTCTTGTTGAGCCTCTTTTCTGATGTTCTTCTCTTCTTTTTTTCTATTTTGGGCCTTTTGCAGTCTTCTCCATTCATCAGAAGTTAATGGACAATCATACCTCTTAACTCTGCATCCACTTATGAAATTTGGCATGATTTCTCCATCAATATTAGCTAATTGAATGGCTCCACTTTTACTTATCTGATGTATAATGTATGGCCCATGACCTTTTTTCTGAAATTTTCTCTGATGTTCCTTAACTGTGTATGCCAAGACCAGGTCTCCTTCTTGTAGATCTTTGTCTTTTATGTGAACATCATGATAAGCTTTCTGTCTTTTCTTGTCTGTGTATATACTCCTCACTGCTTGGAGTCTAGAAGCTCCCAGTTTTTCCAAATCTAAGACTCTCTCAGATAATTCATGTCCTGTCCAATTATATTGATTACCCACTTTTAATGTTGGAATAAGAAATTCCATGGGTAAAACTGCATTTTGGCCATATACTAAATTAAATGGGGTAGTTCCTATTGCAGTTTTGTATGCCACTCTGTAAGCCCAGAGAACATGATTAAGTTGAGAATCCCAGTCATTTCTATTTGTGTTGACTAGTTTGGACAATACTGCACAGAGTACTTTATTAGTACTTTCTGCTAAGCCATTAGCTTGTGGGTGATATGGGGCTGATTTTCTATGACTGATCAAAAAGTGGTTGGTCATGTTTTCTATGATCTGATTTAAAAAATGAGTTCCCATATCACTTACCAGTTCAATTGGTAGTCCAAATCTAGTGATAATGTTTTCATACAAAAATCTGGCAGTAGTGTGAGCATCATTTCTTTTAGTAGCTTTGGCCTCAGCCCATTTTGTCAAATAATCTGTAGCTACTATTATGTATTCTGCATGGGTTTGTCTGGCTGGAGGATGTATTGGTCCAATAAAATCCAATCCCCATTTGCTAGAAGCTCTGGCTGAAATTAAAGGAATTAATGGCATATTATCTCTTTTGTTTGGTTGACTCACCCTTTGACAGACATCACATCTTTTTACATAAATTCTTGCATCAGCAAATAGGGTTGGCCACCAAAAGCCAGAGTACAATATGAGCTTGGCTGTTCTATCACTTGAAAAATGTCCTCCTGCCACTCCTAAGTGTGCCAATTCCAACATTTCTAAATACTTTCCTTCAGGAACACAAATTCTCAGATATCCATCCATTCCTCTCTTATATAGTTGTTCTCCTATGAGTTGATATTCTTCCGAGATCACTTGTAAGTTTCTTGAGTCAGCACCAGCTATTACTTGTTTCCCTTTCTTCTTTCTCTTCAATTCCTCTACAATATGTTCACTCCATTCAGGGTGACTCCAAGTTGTCCTCTCCAATCATGAAGTAACAAAGAATCAACAAATCATCTTTATTTTGTCAATCCTAGGAATATCCATAAGACCACAGCCCCTTCAAGATAATAGATTCAAGGAAATAAGAGATTAATGGCTGGATTGCTGAGAAAAATTGAAGATGAAGAGAAAATCTAGGGTTTACCATATCTAAAGCAAATCTCCATCATTTTCTATGATCTTTGTGTCAAAACCATGCTATTTTATCAGCAGAATACAATTATGAACTCAAAATTGAAAAATATCACCTGTATCACAGAGACGAGACAATCGCGATTCTGTACACTCCCCACTTTTCCTCACTCTTTTACTTGTCCAACCTTACTCACTCAATTTTGATGACCTTTTTTTACTATTACTTTTTCTCAAAGTTCCCAATTAAGCCAAGAAATCCAAAATTTCCCTTTTCAGGAAATCACGATTTTGTGCAGAAAATCGTGTTGTTTCTGTAAATCTTATCTTGTGCACTTTTGAGTATTCTTCCTCCTTGTTTTCTCTCAGTACCCTTCACAACTTCAATACATGAGTCACCTGAAATGTTATTCCAAAAGCAACACTTTTTACAGAAAATCGCGATTCTGTTCAGAGAATCGTGTTTTCTAATTTTCTGGGTTTTTGGAATTTTTTTGATCTCTATTATTTTTTTTTTAAACTTTCTTTCTCTTTGTTTTGCTTCAATTCCTTCTTTCCTTTGTAATTCACTCCACTCGTGAACTTTTGCACCAAAATCACAATCTTCCTCAGAAAATCGCGACTTTGTGCAGAAAATCGTGTTTTTATCTATTTCTGATTTTATGCCAATTTAAGTAAAACTTTTCTTCCTAATTACCCTCAACACCCTTCAACAACTTCAAATCAACTGTCACTTCAAATGTTATTCCACCATCAACACACACTTTTTTTTTTTTCCAGAAAATCGCGATTCTATGCAGAGAATCGTGTTTTCTAATTTTTTGATTTTTTGTTGCTTTTTTGGTTTCTGTTTTCACTTCTCCACAATCACTCTTATCCACAACACCTTACTCCAGCTTTCTAACAAGAAAAGAAATTTGTTTAATAATTTTTGATAGGTTTTGTGAATTTGTTTGGTATTTTTGCCCTAAAAATAAAGGAGAACACTTTACTTAGGGTTTCTGGTTTTGGAGATCAGCTGATCCCATGGTTCTTGATTGGTTATGAGTTTCTATGTCCTTAGCTATCACTAAAGTACCAAAGAAAGTTTCTCAAATGAAAAAGTGTTATGAAAGGCAATCAATTTTTGTAAAGATAAACTCAATCATATATTTTTTCAAAATGCAGAACAACTCAAGATTAATGCTCAGATTTGGTCAACAACTGAATCCCTCATTCTTACATCTAGCTACTTTAACTGTCCTTTCCTTAATATCACCATGTTATCTTCCCAAGATCACCCATGGTGTCTAGTACTTGGGCAAAAAGAAATCTAGAAATGCAAGAATAGATTCAAGTTACCTCCATCTTCAGCTTCTTGGCTCAAATCCTCCACACACCTGCACTTTTACTTCACCAATATGATGAGCAACTATCAATTTACAAAGATTTCAGCACTTCCACTTCTACAAGACATCCATTGCTTTCTTCTTCCCTAAAGACAAACAATGATATCTACCTATTCATGTGCACTTTTCCTAATTGATGAGCTTTACCTTGTTCTTGTGTTGGTTACCATCATCAACTGAAGATCCAGCAAAGGTCCAACTTCAAAGAAGTTCTTGGAATGTTCCCCGGCAACGGCGCCAAAAAATGTTTTGTTTTGGACTCCAAGTTGTCCTCTCCAATCATGAAGTAACAAAGAATCAACAAATCATCTTTATTTTGTCAATCCTAGGAATATCCATAAGACCACAGCCCCTTCAAGATAATAGATTCAAGGAAATAAGAGATTAATGGCTGGATTGCTGAGAAAAATTGAAGATGAAGAGAAAATATAGGGTTTACCATATCTAAAGCAAATCTCCATCATTTTCTATGATCTTTGTGTCAAAACCATGCTATTTTATCAGCAAAATACAATTATGAACTCAAGATTGAAAAATATCACCTGTATCACAGAGACGAGACAATCGCGATTCTGTACACTCAGACGATTTTCACAATTCTGGAACTTTCTTCAGTCCTTTTCCACTCATTACATCAGTAAACCTCTTCCTTCATACAACTCTCTCAGTAATACACAAATGTAACTCACAAATCTCCATGATTAAGCAAGAAACAAGCTCTCACATCAAAGGAAATACACTCAACAGGAGAAAACACGATTTTTGCAGAAACTCTCTCTTCTCTATTGATAGCATGAGCAAATGACTAACCAACCTCTCCAAATTAGAGAAAATTGACTTATATACATTTTCAAGTGTCCCTTTTCACACTTGAAATTAGGTCTTTTTCTCTAATTTTCTAAAAATATGCTATCTAAGAGTTTCTAAAAATTCTACAAAAATTACATGAGGTCCTTGACTACATAAGGAAGACTCTTCCTTATTTTTACAACCATTGCATAAATATTTTACAAGTTTTTTGGCTTTTTACTAATTTTCTACATCAAAAATGCTTTCCAAAAATACACCTTCCAACAGAGGGATTAGATTTTGAATCTAATTCTTTACAAGAGTTGCCTCATTTCACAGGCCCATGGGAATCTGAATCTCTCCAGATCAGAGCTCCCACGATATTGGTAAGAAATGAAGACTCAGTGATTCCCAGGAACACTGATGTTGTGAAGAACACTAAGGTTCAGTGTCACCTCACTGTAGAGGAACTCCTCAAGGCAAAACCGGAGCTCTGGAATCATGTGAAAAATCAGGTCCCAGAACTTGAATCCAATACACCAAAAGTAGGCTCTAAACAAAAAGTACCAGGGATACCTCTCGACAAGATAGGAGACATGAGCGAAGGTGAAGAAGGTAACACTTATCTTCCGATCACCTATCAAGGTTACACAACCAAAGCAATTGTGGATTCGGGTGCCGGTGTTGCTATTGCGACCACCTCCCTGTGGAAGCGATGGGGCAAACCCACCTTAAGACCAACGAGAATGAAACTTCAAATGGCAGATGGTCATTTTGAAAGACCTCTCGGATTGCTTGAAGGGATAACTCTAACCACTTGTGGTGTAGAGTTTGAACATACGTTTGCTATATGTGACTTTGAGAAGAATAATGTTTACGAGATACTCACTTGTGGATGTGCAAGGTCGCAGAGGAAGAGGAAAAGCGCCTAAAAGCGAGAGAAGAAGGAACTCCCCCAGGAGATAGACCAATAAAAGACCCAGCCTATACACCAATGATATTTCCAGATGAGGAATTTGAGCCTCATGGTTGGGCAGAAATCTTAGCTACCATGGACATTGCAGTCAATGAGGAACAATGGACACCCCATTGTGATGAGGAGGGTTATGATATTTCAGTGTTCATGTGTCAGCCCTTGTTGGAAGAGTGTGATCCTAGTGAGTTCATAGAAGAAGAAGAGAATGACGACGATCTAGAATCCATTGTGATGGATACTTACTTTGACTCAGAGGAACACTACTTAGAAGACATAGGAGTCTTAACCCAAAAAGAAGAAGAACCCCTTGCAAGTATTAAAACGATAAGTTCAAAGAAAGGAAGTGAAGGAGGTCAAAAGAAAAAGAAAAGAAAAGCAGTAAGACAAGAAGAGGAAGAATCATTGTTTGAAGTACCAGAAAATTTCAAGAAATATGAAGTGGAAGACCGGAAAATTTTGGTACGAATGCCTAAGAGAGAGGCCATTATAGGAGAAGCATATGACAATAAAGAAAAGACCAAAAAAATTGTAGTGACCATTGAAGGGAACGAAGAGCGATGTACGTACATAGGAGACGACCTAAGTGCAGAAGAAGAAGCAGAGCTTGTAGCTCTATTAAGGGAATATAGGGATGTGTTCGCATGGCACTATAGAGACTTGAAAGGAGTAGATCCAGAGATTTGCTCTCATACGATTCCGATGACCGCTGATGCCAAGCCCACCAAACAAAAGCCCTACACATATAATGACAATTATGCAGCCAAAATAAAGGAGGAAATTGACAGGCTGATTGAAGCTGGATTCATCTATGAGATTGAGCACACTGAATGGGTGTCCCCTATTGTAGTGGTGCCCAAGAAGAATGGGAAATTGCGAGTGTGCATTAACCTTAAAAAAGTTAATGCCGCTACGATTAGAGATAGTTATCCACTTCCAATCACCGAACATCTTTTGGAGCGTGTTGCAGGCAAGGAAGTTTACAGCTTCCTTGATGGATTTTCAGGTTACAACCAAGTAGCCATTGCCCCCGAAGATCAACACAAAACGGCCTTTGCCACAGAATGGGGAATCTTTGCATTTCGTGTGATGCCATTTGGGCTCACCAATGCACCTGCAACATTCCAAAGACTCATGTGTCATGTCTTCAAAGAGTTCTTGCGAAAGAGCTTAGAAGTATATGTGGATGATTTATGCGCTCATTCCCAAGAAAGAAGTTACCACATCCCTGAGCTCAGGCAAATCTTCAACAAGTGTAGAGATTATCGAGTGTGTCTGAATCCAGAGAAGTGTGTGTTTATGGTACGACAAGGTAAGATCTTAGGTCACATCGTTTCTAAGAATGGAATTTCAACAGATGAAGACAAAGTAAGAGCAATAGCAGAGTTGCCCAGACCAAGGAATGTTAAAGAGGTACAAGCCTTTATGGGCCATTGCGGATATTACCGTAGGTTTATCCACATGTATGCCATCATAGCTAAACCTCTTTATGGGTTGTTAACAAACTTTGAGTGGAACGAGGAATGCGAGAATTCTTTCAACGAGCTGAAAAGACGTTTGTGCACAGCACCAATATTGACTACTCCGGATTGGAGCAAACCCTTTCATGTCCATGTAGATGCCTCCAATCATGCAATAGGATGTGTGCTAGCACAACCCACAGGTGAAGGAAACCTAGATTTGCCGATAGCATATGCTAGTAGGCAATTAAATGCAGCTGAACGAAATTACACCACAACGGAGAGAGAAGGCTTAGGCATGGTATATGCTGTGAAGAAGTTTAGACACTATCTATTAGCCAATAAGTTCAAGTTTTTCACTGATCATCAAGCTTTACTATATTTGGTCAATAAACCTTGCAATACAGGCCGCTTAGTAAGATGGTTCCTCTTACTAATGGAATACGACTTTGAAGTTGTTGTCAGGAAAGGTAGAACCCATCTTAGGGCTGACCATCTTTCTCGCATCACTTCAGGAGAGCCACCGCAAGGAGTGTCTGATGAATTGCCCGATGCTTATCTGTTCAATTTAGAAGTTGTTCCTAAATGGGCAAATAAGTTGGTACCAGTCCTAACCTTCGGGCCTGCAAATAAGAATGTGAAAACAAGCAAAGAGGAAATTGTAAAATCACTAAAGTATCAAATATTGGCCAGAAGTATGTACAAGCAAGATGCCGAGGGCGTATTAGCATGTTGTGTCGAGGACGATGAACATACTAGTTGGTTGCAACAAGCCCATGAGGGATTGCTAGGGAATCACTACTCTAAACAACGAACATTGCAGAATCTAAAACGCTTAGGAGTGTATTGGCCTAGCATGGACAAAGAAATACAAGAGTGGATTCACAATTGTTCAGTGTGCCAGAAGAGAACCCCAGTGGAACATGCCACTCTTTATCACGTGTCATTAATCCCAGATTGGAGTGCTCCATTGGTCGAGTTCATGAGATCGGGAACATTACCCAATCAGGCTAGTCTTGCACGAAAACGGAGCATGGAGCAAGAGGCTCAAGACTATGCCTTAGTAGGAGACAACCTATATCGAAGAGGCAAGGATGGTTACCTAAGACTGTGCATTCATGAATCAGACTATTTGAAAGTCTTAGAAGCTGCACACAGCGGTGCTGCAGGTGGACACTTTGGGCCTGACAGAGTAATTAAGACCATTCTATTCTCCGGACTTTGGTGGCCCACTCTTCATATGGATGCACATACTTATGTGAAGAGTTGCGACACATGCCAACGTGCCCAATATCTGATAAGAAAAGATGAAATGCCCTTAAGGCCAATGATGGGAGGACGTGCATTTTCAAAGTGGGGTATAGACTTTGTAGGTCCCATCAACCCCCCAGCTAGAAACTCCCATGCAGAATACATTATTGTAGCCATAGATTACCTTACAAAGTGGGTGGAAGTAAAAGCCACGACAAAGAATGATGCTCAAACGACGGCTAAGTTCTTATTCGAAAATGTGTTCACTAGATATGGGTTACCAATAGAGTTGGTTAGTGATAGAGGTACGCACTTCTTGAATGAGGTCATTGAAAATCTCCTTCAAGAATTCATGGTGATACATAAGAAATCTGCACCCTATCACCCACAAGCTAACGGACAAGCCGAGAGCACGAATAAGATCCTGTGTAATGTATTGACGAAACTTGTAAATAATAAACGCTCTGATTGGGACAAACAACTTCATCATGCTGTTTGGGCATACCGAGTTGCTTACAAAACGGTACTCAATGCCACCCCATTTCAGATGGTCTTCGGACAAAATGCGGTGCTACCATTAGATTTCCTAATTCCAGCTTTAAGAGTAGCACAAGAGCATGAGTGGAATGGACACGAGTTGTCCTCTAGGATCTTTGATCTAGAGCGTTTAGGTGAGACGAGGCTACGAGCAGCAGCAGGCATCTATGCTGCAAAGAAACGGCAAAAGGCATACTTTGATGCCCATGTGAAGGATAAGGGCTTGAAAGCAGGAGATCTAGTGTTAGTCTACACATTGAAACAACACGCAAGAAAGCTAGAAAAGAGAGGCTACGGACCTATGATCATTAATAGGATCTCCACGAGTGGAGCAGTACAACTAGCCACTTTAGAGGGGGATGTCCTCCCAAACTATATTAGCGGATGCAGAGTCAAGCTGTATCAGGAACCCCTCACGGAGGAGATGCTAAGCCGACTCAATACTGCTAAGCAACGTAAAGAGGAGGAAAAACGAACTCGAGAAGAAGCACAGGCAGAGGCCTTAGAGCGTATCAGACGAATGAAGTTGAGGAGACAAGGAAGGGACCAGCCTATGACTGACACTCAAGAGTCTCCAGGCTATCACATGGCCATGTGTGAGGCTTCGGGTGAACGTACCCATAAGATAGTGGACCGACGACCTTTTGTGACCCTAGAAATAGGACAAAGAGACAGCACAACAAGCGTGAGGGCTTTAATTGATTCAGGAGCAGCCACAAGTGCAGTTCAGCTCTCTTATTGCCAGCAGCTGCAATTGGAGGTAAATCCCCTAGAAGCATATCTGATAGGATTAGGAGGTGTTGAAACCCCTTGTATGGGAGAGGTGGATCTTCCCCTCTACATACAAGAGGTCCTCATGCCAGCAAAAGTGCTAGTGTGTGAAGACGAGGATCTGACCGAACCTCTTGTCTTAGGCCAAGACTGGATCTATGATCACGCAGTCAACCTCAACCTAAGAAGTGGACTTCTTCAGGCTTGGGTAGGCCAAAGCCGTCTCACGATTGAATTAGAAAATCAAGCACTCAAACCAATAGAACAGGCACCAACTCCTGGTCCCTCCAGGAATCCACACGAAGATAACCATGTTGTGCTTGTCCAAACTTCTATGGTGCAGAGGAATGTCAATCTTACTGAAGGTTCAGGAGCCAAGAAGGAGTTCCTAACTTATCCAAAGAAGATTCTAAACGAACAGACCGAACATCACTCTACACGAAGGAGGCCGCTGATCAAGAGGCAGGAGCGCCAACCCGTGCAACATGGAGCATCTCGTGGCGTGAAGCAGATCTGGATACGCAGGGATGGAAAACCCACAGCTCCAATAGCAGATTCTCAAGGAGACAAGAAACGAGCCTCACCATCAAGGAACAAAGTGAAGAAGCCCCCTAGGATAACCCCTAGGCATACCATTTCTATTTGGGTTCCTAAGCGGTCAATGAAGGCCACCCCTAATGCTAGACAGATATGGGTGCCCAAGGCTTGCTTACAAGCCCAAATTACTTCACCTTCAGGCACTAGGATGAAGCAGCTTTCACAAGCACTCTTGGCCAACAACTCAGAAAGTGACAAGATACCTACACCTCTCACTGTCCCCACTCCCATCAACCCCAGGAATGTCTGGAAATGGGTACCCAAAAGGTCCCAAATACATCACACTCTCATACCGAAATCTTCACCTGTCCTTAGCTCTAAGAGCTACGACTCCTCTATCAAAGTGTGGAGAATTAAACTGTGTACTAAACCCCCTGACCCTATTCTGTAAATCCGTCCACACGAACACAGGAGCATTCCGAGCCCATTGCATAGCCAAAGTATGCATCTAGGATGACACTGACCTTTAATCACCACTCACACATATCATAAACATCTTGTTTCCTATGCAACACTAATGTGCCTTTCGTCTTCCAGCAGATAAGCAACCTACTCTCATGGCAACCGCGGCAGGCACAAGCTCTCAGGCAGGATCTGGTGCTCCTATCAATTGGGATGCCATGCCAGTGGAAGCTCCACCAACAGCTCGGCCTGAAGAATTCTTGAATGTGCGAAGGATTCCTATTCCAGATCCACCCAGTGGACTAACCGAAAGAGTAAAAGGGCACTCCCATTGGTTCAATGAAATGCCAGGGGATTTGGGAGACGCAGATCACATCTGGGAGTCCAAGATGGAGTGTGGAGGGGTTTGGTGGACCTTCCAGTTCTTTTCAAAAGAATTTGAGACCTTACAGAATGCAGCTCCACTTCAAGATATCTGGCAAAAGGCAGGACTACAAGCTTACTTCAGTGCAGCTCTACCTAAACCCGACTTCCTCAGGTGCTACTACTTGATTGCTACGATGAAACCTACCGGGGATAAAGATCACTCAGGCACATTCTGGGTGCCCTCCTTATCCAATCTGGAGGAGATGAGGAAGTTTGAATTAAATGTAACGTTAATCAGGGAAGCCCTTCAGATGTATGCCACGCATGTACCTTCTGACCGCGACCCTTTGATACCAGAGTCTATGAAAAGCAATAGAATCAAGAAACTAAAAGAAATGTGCGCCCTCACCCACAACATTGCCATACCTCTGCGGATGTGCCTCCAGCACTTCGCATTTCCCGCTCAGGACCGTTTCACGCAGCCTCACAAGAAGATATGGTACGGGCTATATTTAGCAGAGACCGGAAGCTTGCCCATTAAGATGCCGGTATGGATCTTAGATCAAGTGTATGAGGCAGGCAAGCGGGGAGTGAGGAAGCCCACTCTACATGGTTGTTGTGCGCTGACAAGAATCATCTACAGATGTCTTGCATATGACGTGCCAGTTGCCCGAGCCCTAAAGTATGCACACCTGGAGCTGTTCAAAGGGCGAAAGTCAGGGAGTCAGCCTGCAAAAAGAATGCGTGGATCCCTTTCACAGGTCCTGATCCCTCCAGAAGCCACCGCCGAAGTCTCCACTAGAGAGGAAGCCCAAGTGGCACCTTTCACAATCCATCTCCAAGAGTCTCAACCAAGAGAGGTGGTACAGCCCACTCCTTCTGCCCCTCCACTACCTACCGATGCAGAATTTGCAGCGATGGCCACCTTCACCGAGGACCCAAACTTTGATTTTGAAACATTCCTGCAGACGGCCCATCTATCAGACAGTGAAGGTTGCCCTGACAATGTCGATCCGGGGACATCAGCCCAAAGAGAACATGCATGAGGCGAGACAAGCAGTGTACAGGAGATAGGAGTGGCACAACTTCCTCAGAGACTAAGCACACAAGCTCAGGAGAAGGCACCAAGAGATAACCCAGAAGAGAGTGAAGACGAAGCCCCTGCATATACGGCACAGCTCAAACGACTATACCGAACAATCAAGCAAGTGCAACGACGCCATAAAATGTCAGAAGAAGCAAATAGGGCCCTAGTAAACCAGATGCTGCAGTCGGAGAATATCGACCCCCATTTTGTAGAATCGCTAAATCTTTTGGCGGACACCTGTGGCATCAGTGAAGCAATGAGAACCTTGGTCTATTGAGAGAACCCTGCTTATGATCAAAGAAGAATTGATACACGGCCTCGACAAGGAAAGATGATTCAGATGGAAGTATCTACCGCGTTAGCTACGTCCACATCAGAAGATGTTCACATGATTAGCCCTAGGCCCAATGATGAACCGGAGGAAATTACGCATGCACCATCCCCCCCATCATCTCCTATCCCACCCTCAGAACCTCTCTCCACGTGTCTTTCTACACAACCATTATCCTCCTATAGTGAGACCATTGTACACACCCCCGTTTCCACTTTCCTTCCTTCACCCTCATCCATCTCTGTCACTCAGATTTTTGAACCCCAACTAGGTCACCCTTCCTTCCTCCATGCCTTTGAACAACCATCTGTCACTAGACAGACTCTTTCCCTTCCTTTACCCTCCACCCCTCCATTTCCTCCCTCCCAAACTCTACCTACCCCGTCCCTTGTAATTGCCTCGGGCACCACACTAATCACCCAACCCTCCTTCTGGACCCAACTTGTAAACATTCTTCAACAGGTTGATGAACATAATAAAAAGTCCCTTCCCCAAATTCACTCCCCCACATTCACGGCCACCACTATCACACCACCCACCATCCCGGTGTTCACATTTCACGAATCACGCTCTCTCATGTCCGACCCCATGGACATCTCACCATCCGCTGGATCACCCACCACCACTGTTCTCACAACACCATCACAGGTTATTACACTCACATCACCACTTCCACACACGGTAGGCACAACATCCACCTTCCCCATTCCCACTTCCCAACCCCCTGCATCTCCCATCCTTACTCCTGCATCCACCTCATTTAGTCTTGCACTCGACACCATGCTCGAAGCTGCCACTCAGCTTAAACAGGAATATAAGTTATTGGAAGAAAATAACAAGGAGCTTTGCACCCTCTCAGCAACACTCCAAGAGCGTATCAATGCTTTGGAGTCCAGTCATACGGAGTCACAAAGCAAAATATCCGCCCTCGAACATGCAAATGCGCAACTCGAAGCGAGGCATATGGAAGAGAGCAAAGCCATGGAGGAACAGCTGCGAGATCAAATGGGCCGCAATGCAAGGCTTCAACAAAACATGGCCTTGCTACGACGACATCTGGCGGCAGCTCAAGAAGAGAACAGACGGCTTCAACAACAAAACCAAGAGAACCTCGAGGCTGCCATGGAGAACACCCCGGGAGCACCCATAGACCCGGCTAAATTTCAAGCTGTTCCCTCAGAAAGCATACAACAGATATTGGAAACTTATGCCAATCTTTTAGACCACTGAGGAGGGACAGGACACTTATGAGGAACCCCCATCGGCATGGATGAAACAGGTAGAAGAAATGGGGCAGACTCATGAAGAACATATCACCTACCAGATGTTGGCCATGAAGACCATTGAAGAAACCATACTTCAATCAGAATACTTCAGACAGCTGGCTCCTAGAAGACTAATCACCAGCTCAGAATTACAATATAAGCCATACTTTGTATTGTTGGCAGACTACAACGCTGAGATCAAACGTAAGACCAACAAGTACCCAACGTTCGCAACGCAATTTGAACCGGAGGACATTCCAGAGGAGGCGCGCAAAGGGAGAATACATCAACCCATCTGGAGGCAAAAGCTATTGGAGACCTATCCCGAGATGCTACGAACATGGGACCACGCACCCATGCATTTAAAGTATAACAATTGCTATGGACCAGTACAACGGAGAAGGACATGGAAGTCATTTGCAATCAAAGTCAAGAACAATGCCAATTGCAAAGAATGGCTCAATTACCCCGCCATCGCTCCCCCAACCGGTACTCCCACGGTGTCATACATGATGGCAACCATCAGACATTGGATACCACGTCTCCACCCCATGCCAGATGTCGCTGCCCAGATGATGCTCAAGATCTTTGATATGATGCAGGTCGTACTCAAAACTTTTCGTAATGTATGCCGTATTCAACCTCCTATTCCCGGGTTTATTAATGGTAACTACGACCTGCTATATGATATGAGCACAACCCCGAGCATACGAGTGGCTTACGCATGGCACGCACGCATCAGATATCTCCCTGCCTGCTACAAGCAAACGTTCGATGAAATGTTCACCACGGGATTCTGGGAAGCACACTCAGAGGTGTTCGCGCCACGGCCCACCCATTTGTTACACCTCTTTGCATGCGAACAAACGATGCACTCAGAACTCTACACAATGCCACAGACGGACATACCGGGCCCAGTCAATTGGGATACCCTACAGAGAGACCTGATCCGAGGGCAGCGAATCAAAGAACATGAGGTGGGAGCTGACATTCTCCAGAACTATATTGATCAACCCGCAGAGCAAAGGTCTGTCAAAGGCGACAGACCCTAGGGGGGGGAGAGTGTTGACAGTATACGGGAAGAAGCAAGTACGGACACACATGCAGATCTAGCACTGAGGCAACCCTTCATTTTTTTCAAAACCCTCACATCATTTTAAAGTGATTCTCATCACTACAAACCCTTGTAAATATCATTTCACCTTTTTGTAGCTCCATTTTGTACAAGCCGAGGAGTCCTCGAGCTTGGGGAGCCTTAGAAGTAGTTGCCTGTCAATTTTCATAATTTTTAGATCTCGTTTGGGCCCTCAAATAAGCCCTGGAACCTAATTTTTAACTAGGCCGGACACTAGGTCTGGACAGGGCCAAAGCTAGTCAAAAACTATAAATAGAGCTAGAGAGCTCATTTTTGAGGTTAGCTTCTTGTAGTTTGAGCTTGTATGAGAACTTCCTTGCAATAGAAGTGATTCCATTGTCTACTCTCTTTGTTCTTGCTGTGTGTGCGCGTGTGTGTGTATGTGTGTGCATGCTTGTGTGCTTCTCACTCACGCACTTGTGCTTCCACTTGCTCGTGGTCTTCATACCATCCTCATGTCTTCCCGGATTGACATTAAAGGAGGTGCTACTCATCACTGAGCTACAGTTAGAGCCATACTCTTGGAGACACTTTCCCAAGGGTTTCCCAATAGAATCTAAGGGTTCTCCAAGTGGTTTTGGACCCTCAAAACCCATGTCTTTGGCCACTTTGACCCATAGTTATACAACATTCTTCCCCCCTTTAACATTTTCGTCCTCGAAAATGTGTGTAGGTATATTATGTGGAGTATTCCCCCGTGCCTCATGATCATTTACATAGATCATGTTTTTTCATCTCTCTGATTCGCTTCTTCTTCAGAAGGAGATTCTATCTCATACTGGATCTGAAAAGAAGGAAATCCACTTGTGGGGCTAATCCCTGCCCAAATCAATACTTAACTTTGCATGTGAGACACTAAATCAAATGCTAAGTATGGATAGAATGATAAGGGTGGATTAAAACATCCCTGCCTAATTCAATGTTTCCCTATGTGCGAACTCTGCATCCAATAGTACAAACATATGAAGTAGGTGGATTATAATAGTCTCCAACTATTTTGCTATGCTTATCCATTTCTATGTACCACTCGGGTGTGGACCTAGCAAAATAGATGGATCTCTTACTAGTTCAAGGCTTTGAGAAGTCTCCTTAAATTGAGGTTGATCAAAACATCTAAATAAGATGTTTCTGACTATTTTCTACTTCTTAACTAGCATCTACTGATCCTTTTTCCAAATACAGAACTACTATGTCCTATTGTACTTTAGAGTCAAAGTAGAATGTAGGAAAGAAGTGATTCCATTCTTTGGGCATCCAACCTCAAAATGATTTTCCCAAGTCTTTCTCAAAAGCCTTGATTTGTTTGGAACTGTTAGAATCTATAAACGATTCCTAAGAGTTTTATTTCAAACTCTTTTAAGAGAACTTTTTAGATTCTTCATCCATTAATCTTAAAACAGTATCAGATGGATGAGTGTTTTCTGAAATTGAAAAGGTTCTATACAAAACATCCATCTTTTGATGTTTAATTTGGTTATCCATTCCATCTAGCTAAACCTGATCTAGGAGTGACTCTGAAGATTCCTTCCAAGTCAAATCCAAGGTCTGGAAAAGCGAGAAGGAAGAACCAAAACTCGATGTAACCAGTTCAACTTCTGAAACACTAAAATGATTTGAGTCAAATCAGATGAGACTCAAAACTTTAAGGATTTAATCTAGCTAATGGTTTGAAGCATTGTTTCTACCTTTATGAGATTGAACCTAAATTCTCAAGAAGATCCTTTGGGTAAAGCTAAACCATCATCCATCTACCAAACTCTAGTGGTATAAAACATTGGTGTCTCAAGCCACCGGGTTTTGATGATGCTCAACTTTACTCTCAAACTATGATGCTTCAAATATCTTAATTAAGAAGTTAGTCCTTTTCAATCTCTTGAGACTCCTATAGACTGGAATACCAAGTCTAGTATAAATCTCTTACTTTAGGAGACTGATAACCTTGTTGTACTATCAACCAGATGTTTTCGACTAACTTAGTCTAACTTCAATTGTATAAATAACTAAGTCAATCCTTTTTAATACCTCTTGGTACACCTTTATTCTAAAAGATATTAACTCACTTAGTTGTATTTGTCAACTAAGTGTTTTATCCAAGATTGACTCAGTCAAATTTACCTTTCTCAAAAGGATCTTTCTAAGTTCTCTCCCCAGAAATCCATGTAGCATTTCTGATAAAGAACTTCAAAATCCTTAACAAGACTACATTAGTCTTATTGAAAATCTTTATGAAGATCTAGAAAGTGATTTCTCTTCACGATCTTCGAACTTAATTAGTTACTTGGTATGGTCCTATTCTTGACCAACCTATACTTCATTTTTATCTATGAAGTTTCAGTTTCCATTGGATGGGGTTTCACTCCAACTCATGAGCCCAAGACTAAAAGATACCTATCATATCAAGGTCTGATGTCCCATACCATCATTCCTACATTAATGTGAATATAAAGGATAGTGTCCCATACCACTACACTTTATATCCAACATTGATGTGTGAATGATATTTATCTTAAAGTCTAGAAGCTTAATCTAACTATAGAGTACCCTTTACTCAATTTCCTTTTGAAGTCAAGGGATTACCTCTATGTTTCCATCTTGCTTGGGTTTATAAGATTTTCAACATATGATCATTCTATGATCCTAATTATTCCTAAACTCATATTGGAAGCCCTAAACCTTTTGATGAAATAAATATCCATCTTGATGGAATAAACATCTATTCTTTCTTTCTAAGGTTTTGAGTGTGATTCCAAGTGTCTTGAATCGTATTCAAGATCTAGTTAGTTCTTCCTTAATTCACTTGAAGTGACAAGAGATTATTCTTGCCCTTTAGATTCCTTTATTTATCCAAAGCTTTCAAAAAGCTACCCTAGGGTTTTCTAGGAATCTCATTTACTACCTAAGTCTAAGCATCTTCTAATGCTTTTGGATTTCCCTTGAAATCCCTTTAAGAATAGCTGAATACAGTTTCACCTTCTCGAGACTTAAGTATCATTTATCAAAGTTGTAGGTTGCGTACTTTGTATATTCTCTCCTCCTTACTTCCGTTTAGAGAAGTATAAGATTTGGCATGCTTTATTTGAGCTCGTGGTTTACAACCACCTTTTTCAAAATCTTTTGTGATATTGTTGGGATCCCATGCTAAATTTAGCATGCCATGAAGTTGCTTTCTGAGCAACTCACTATTTGCCAAACATCTTATATATAAAAAGATGTTCTTTTATCTCATCTTCTATATTCTAAGTTTCTCTTTATGGAATTAGTTGTACCAATTCTTGATAAGTTTTGGTACTTTCTTCCCCCTTTGAAGACTTTTTGTCCTCGAAAACTGTGAAATCTATGGCTTCATTTACAACTAGGGAGTCAGTACTATGACTCCTCTCAATATTGTACTATTCAAGTAATCTTATACTTGTGTAGAACGTGAAGATTTGCTAGAAAGCAGTTTTGGTATCTTTTAGAACCTCTCCTAGAGGTAGCTCAATGACCACCTATCCTAACTTGCTCATGAACTTCCTCTTGATTTTTATGGGAATGCTCATGAGTTCTTATGTTTTGCAACAATACAATGCTTATGCATATTTGTGTTAGGAGAGGTGGCTTTAATCAAAGCATAAGAGGTTGAAGAAAATAAGAAAAATATTTCCATTTCCTCATTGTACCTATAGAACTTTAAGTTCCTTCCATTAAGAACTGTTGCATCTGCTAAAGAAAACCTTACTTGACTTTCCTGAGATGAAAATCTATTTAATGAACCCTTCAATTAAATTGGAAATTTTTCCAAAAGGAGGGAGCTTTCAATGATGCATTGAATACTTTTCGCCATTCATGTTGGGGAAAGTAATCTTTGCTCATAATTGGTTTCCATCAATGTCTTTGATGGCATCAACTTAATAGAGCTTTATATCATGAGACTCTTGAAACCATTCTAGAGTTTCATCCTATTTAGGATATCTCATGCATAATTAGTTTAGAGCCTTTTTCTATTAACTATTTCTAAGTATGTCTTATACTTAGAGTAGTATTGTAGGTTCTATGAAGTAGTGTAAGAAAATTCCCCAAATAACTATTTTACGGAAATCATCTACCTAAGTCATCTCATTGAGAGGCTTGTCTTGGAACCATATCTAAGTATATTTTTTACTTAGAGTTAGCATTTAGTATGCTAGGTTATCTAGTGTATACATGACACTAAACTTATGCCATAATGAAAGAATTTCCCAAAAACTTTCTAAGTTACCAAAGAACTTGGAATCTTTTTCGGTTACAAACTCTTTCATTTGTGTCAAGTAAACCTCTTTCTTAAGTCTTTGGCCCTATTGATTAGGCATGCTATGGGTTTTACGGAACTTGACGATCCATAAATAGGACTCGAAGCTTGAGGTTTATTTGTGTTAAGCTTTGTTGGTTTTTGGATCAGACCAAAATATCATAAAAGGATAATGGTCTTTAAGTCCCATACCATTAAAATTTTATGCCCCTAACTTCCTGTGAAGAAGTCATTTCCCATCTTAAGCTTAACCTTAATCTCTCTCTTGTCCCATGAAAACAATGCATATGGAATGTCATTTATTGATTTTGCATACTTAGCTTATGCCAGAAACATATACATCTTTACTCCAAGATGCTTAGCATGCATAAGGTTCAAGATTGAACCCCTCTTTGAAGCATGCATGGAATTCTTATCTTGAACTCGATTTTATTCAATGAGGTGCTCTTTGTTTGCATTCTTTTTCATGCCATGAATGATTCTAGTAATCTGTAGCCTTAAGCATACTTAACATCGATGTCTTTCATGATCTTGCGCTCCCTTTTAGTGCACAAACATGTGCTTATCTACGATCCATCATCATGCTAATGCACATACATTCTTAATATCCCTTACAACAATGCATGCAAATGCTTGAGGTGCTAGATTTCACCTCAACTATGCATGTTTTCCTATTGAATGCTAAAAATACCCTTTCTTTGCATGTAAAGTTGGACCTAATCACCAATAGAAGTCCTAAATCGTGTTTCAACTATCTATACATGCAAAGATATTGAAAATTAAGGCAAGCAAACATGAAACATAAAAAAGATACTTAGCTTTATAAGAAGCTTCATCCTTCCTTTGCATTTAGGGAGGGTCAATCCTTTGCTTGTAGCTTCTCCAAAAGTTAATGTTGGAGAAGAGCCATCCTTCCTTCCACTTCATGGCGATTGTTTTTCTTTGTGATGCTCTATACTTCTTTCCTTATGTTCGATGAAGAAAGACCTCCTCCTCTAGTTTCCATCATCATCTAGTGTTTTCTTAGTCTTCATGGTAAAGTTTAGTAAACTTTTCACGAAAGAATTGGCTTGAACTACGAAGTATGCAAGACATAAGCTTGATCATAATGCACATGTGCAACCTAATGCATGGTGGTTGAATGGGGCACCCAATTGAAGACTGAGGAGACGCGCGCGCCCAGAGTCGGGGGAATGATAATCCCACATACAAGTTACATTTCGTTCTTCATAATTATAAATAATCTACAGACTTCGACAATCAACATCTCATACGAGGAGGCGCAGCTTGCACTCATGGACGGGCTCCCATAGGATGAAGTGCAGCTTACGCTCACGGACGGGCTGGAGCCTAGTTTGCTCACTTAGGTGTAGTCCATCACATACACATGGGAGTAGAATGTGGAACATTCTCAGTTGAATCCTCCCTTTCCATAGATGAAGGTTCCCACGTGGGTGCCTAAAACCTCTTTTTACAGAGGTAGAGAGACACTCCAGCTCGAGAATCGGATGGAATTTGCACTCAAGGATGACGGGACAACTCAGGGAAGTAACTCATATATCGAACGGCTCTGAATACCACTGTTGTGTAACCAACAAATTCATTCTAAGAGAGTAATCTAAGCAAATCTAAGAGTCTAATCAAACCCACAAGGGGTGAGAGATGCACGTATCCACCCAACCAACTCCACCCATATATATACCTCAAGGCCAAGGGGGGAAATGTGAGGAGAGCTTGCCAAGTGTCCTCTCCACATGGATGCTAATCCAAGGCCTTCTAACCTTGGAAATCACATGAAATCACATGGCTCTCACATGGATTCTAAAAGGACTTCTCCTAAGCTTGTATGTACAAGTCTCAAGGCTTGAGAGGCCTCCCTAAGGGTTAAATATCATACTCATAGGAAATATCAATCCTAAGGGTCAAAACCCTTTGATTGGGAGCAAATAAATCCAAATAACTCAAGGGTTAGAGCAATACTCTTGGAGACACTTTCCCAAGGGTTTCCCAATAGAATCCAAGGGTTCTCCAAGTGGTTTTCGACCCTCAAAACCCATGTCTTTGGCCACTTTGACCCATAGTTATACAACAGTATGGTATATTCCCTTGTTGCAACTATGGAACCTACCCTCTTGGGGGACTCACAATCTTTTTTTACAATTTTTTGTGGTTCACTTTTATCTTTTTTACCTCTTGATAGTTTATTTTCTCATGCATCTCATATTTATGTAGCGTATTTTTCTATTCTCTTTTCTTTTCAAATTTCCACCCTTCCTTTCTCTCCTTTGCCTTATTTTTCCTGTGTTTGATGAAGCAAATTTTAGGTTTTTTGAATGCTTTTAGAATTTTTTTGGTTTTTTGTTCTTTTAAATGTATTTGATAGGTGTAAATAAGTCGTAATGGGGTTCTCTTAAGAAGATTTGAAAAGATTTTTATACAAGATACACATATGATACAAATATTGGGAGAGATATTTACAAATTTGTCCAACAACCAACTTCTAATAGAAAAACATCATAAAATAATCAGACCATTCAAATAATGGAGTACCAAACTTCATGTAATACTATTACATTTAGCGGTGTCATCAAAAAATTATCATTACTTCACCTCATGACCTTAGTTGCATAGGAGAGCAAGGTTCAAAATCAAACTCCATTAATATAGAGATATCATTCAAATGAAAATGATAGCCCTTTTGTCTCTAGTAACATATTCAAACTCATAATGAATTAAAATTTTTATTGGATATAATCAAAATTACATACAACCATGGTCAAAAGTGTTACATTTATGTGTTCCTTCAGTAGCTTTGATGTGAACCTTTCCCTATACATGGACACTTTTTACTCTAGTGTTGGCTAGAGGTTTTTTCTCCATGTTGCCACATATATGATACACTCATATTTTGTGGTACTTTGTACTAGGGATATTATTCAACTCTTACTTCAATATTGTTTGTCATCAATAGAGAGAGCTATTCCACCCGTCCATCTTCTCCATGTGTCTTACTATGTTTTTGCTCTTTGTGTGCTTCTTGTGTGTCTCTCGCATTTCTACTCACACCCAAAAATGGTATCAGAGCAGGTTCATCTCGTTCTCAAGTTTTGGTTTCTCACATCATAGTGCACACACACTTCTAATAGTGCAAATAGACTTCGGAGCATAGAACAATGATTTTTAGAAGCCAAGAAACATTTCCACCAATTGCATTGGATTTTTACCCTCATTTTCGAAGACATTCCTATGGTCAAAATCACCATTAGAGTGACGGATTGTGAGATAAAATTTCAGCATTCCTTCCAACTTTCATTGAACTAAGTCTTACATGATGAAACATGTCCATCTTGCAAAACAACTATGGAACATAGTGGCATATGTAGATCGAAGACACGTAGGTTCTTCTACTTCATAGCCTACTATCACAGATGGAGCTTCTTCTTCAAGTATAGTGGTTAATCCTTCTCCACCTATGCAGGAGAAACTTAGATGCAATGGAAAAGATGCCCAAGCTCATGCATTGATTGTGCTTTTTATGAAGCATCATATAGCTCCATACATTTGATCATCTTCTACATCAAGACAGGCATGGGACGCTCTTGCTTCTTTGTATGATGTGTGTAATGAAGGATGTGTTGCATACTTGAGAAAACAACTTGAGGGTGTATGTATGGCTGAAAATGAGTTTGTGGATGTGTATCTGACATGCATCAGGGACTTGAAAGAACAATTGAGAAACATAGATGAGATTATATTGGATGCATCAATCATCTCTACATTGTTGATAGGATTACTAGAATCTTTTCAAAGATTTGCCGCTACACTCTGTTTGATTGCAAATGGGAATCCAAATATGTATGCATTTGATGAGGTTGTGTCTCTTCTTTTGCAAGAAGAGCAATCTAGAGTGAATAGGAGTGGTTTGGTTGAGGGAACACAAGCACTTTCTATCTCACAAAAAGAGAAAAGCAAGTATGGTTTAACTTTGGGTTCATCAAAACCAAAGCCTCAACCTTCTTCTTCCACTCATTCCTCTTATGATTCTGATTTGCAAAAGAAGAAGAGATGCAAATATTTTTGAAAGGCTCATCATCCTATTGATGAGTGTAGAAAGCTTGCTAAGCACAATGAAAAGAAAAAGGAATCCAGCTTGTCTATTGTTGAAAATTCTTCAAATGCAAAGAATGATGAAGCCAACATGGCAAAAGATTTTTGGGCATGTGTTGTTACATGTCATTATAATGCATCATTGCATTCTAAATGTATGGTTGTGAGTGAGGCTGATTCGGATTGGCTCTTTGATAATGGTGATTCAAAGCACATAACTTCATGCAAAAGATTTTATCCATCTTTGAAAGATGCACCCAAAGGAGTACATGTAGTGCATGAAAGCAATGCCTCTTATCCTATCATTGAAGTAGGAGAAATTGAGCTTATGGCTGCAAAATGGAGGTGTGATACTCTTGAAAAATGCATTGTATGTATCGGATATCAAGAAGAACTTAATTTCAATTTTGTGTCAAAGTTGGACTTCATGTACACTTTGTTGATGATAAGTGTATGGTTCATGACTTCCGCAATGGTGAATTTATTGTGATATCTGGTGCATTATGTAATGTTTTTTTGTTGCTTAGATACATATAAGAGGGTTGCCTTAAATGTCTTGGTTGCTCATGCTTCTTCCAACCAACACAATGCAACTAGCTTCCATGTTTCATTTTCATAAAGTGTAGATATCCCCTCTTGATAGCTTTCTACCAATTTGCATTTCCAATTGCATCTTCAAAACAAGAGTATTGCCTTTGTCATATAAAAATAATTATGAGCCATGTAGCTATCATATGTTAATCATTATTGTAAGGATTTTAAGCTCTAAATTCTTTTGATCTAAACCTTAAAAATGGTACAATTCAAAATTATCAATGTGATACTTCATTAATTCCTAAAAGTTATCTCTATCTCTATACTTCATGGAGTCCTTATCAACCAGCTAGGTTTAATAGGCATTTTCTTATGCATTTGGATTGGATATAAATACTCTCTAGAGCATTTGGGTTGGATAAGGACTCTTACATATGTAAAAACAATGTAGAGAAGTAACGACCATGTAGAGAAGTCATTCTTACATCAGGTCTATAATGATTTGATGAGGAAAAGGTTGAAGACATATGTGAAAAGGAACATAGGTCTTACCATGGGATCTAAATATTTTTGAAGAAGTTACAATTGAAGCTCCTTACTTTGTTATTGCCCTTGATCATTTTACATAGTAAATGCTATTTAAGCCAAATTTTTTCACGTCACAAGAAAAAAGTGCCTCTTCTCAATCAAGAAATTCAATGTGATGTTTAGGTTTGTCATTCATCTTCAACAAGAATGAAAAAATATAATCTATATTGTGATTAAACCTTGGATTTTTTGTTAAATTCATAGTTCTTTTTTAACGCAAGAGAATTGAATTGAACGAGGTAATTGATACAAAATATAGTCAATCTTGGGAATGGGCCCATAAAAAAGGCTATAATTTAATTGTGTCTTTGATAAAAAAAGTGCTCAAAAGGGGATTTAAAACATCATTTGATCACCGAATTCATACAAAATCTCTGTAGATTCAAATTGAGCTTCACTAGGCTTAAAGTTGCAAATACAACTACTATCATACTCATGAAAAAAAATATGTGCTCTATATCATAACCCTTAGAGAATTTTCTCATGAAAAACAAGGAGTTGGGTGTCAATGACTAGATAATCTTTTTTCATACTCATGAAAAAAGAGTATGTGCTCTATATCTAGTAAAAACAAGGAATCAACTGTCAATGAATAAATAATCTTTGTGTTTAAACTTGAGGTTGTCAATGAGAGCATATGCCAATAGACAACTAAACCAAGCAGAGAGAAATTATACCACCACTAAAAGAGAAGGCCCAGGAATGGTGTACGCAATCAAGAAACAAGTTCTTTATCATCCATCATACATTATTGTATCTGGCCAATAAGTCTTGTAATATGGGAAGGCTAGTGAGATGGTTGTCTTGTAATATGGAATTTGACTTTGAAGTAATGTCGAAAAAGGAAACACTCATGTAAGAGTGGATCATCTATCTCGGATGACACACGGAGAACCACCCAACAGAGTGGCTGATGACCTACCAAATATGTACTTGTTCAATTTAGAAGTGTGTCCAAAATGGGCAAAAAAGTTAATATCAATCCTCACACATGGAGCACACCATAGGATCAACAGATATACCAAAAAGGAATTCTTGCAATCATGCAATTTGCATATTATAGCAGGGAGCTTCTACTACAAAGAACCAAATGGCATATTATTGAGATGTGTCGAAGAATCTGAACAAAAAAACTTAATGGAGCAAGCTCATGTGAATTGATGGAAAATTCATAAAGGAGTCCATGGAACATTAAGAGAATTGAAAAGATTGGGAGTATATTGACCAGACATGCCAAAGGATGTAAGCGAACACATTAGCAGTTGCCAAGAATGGCAGGAAAATACTCCAGAGGACCATGCATCTCTACAATTCTCTACAATAGCTCCAGCTTGGAGTAAGCCATTGGTAAAATTCTTGAAAACACAGGAACATGAGGAAGGAGCTAATCTAGCAAGGAAGCGAGCTCTAGATGAAATAAGCAAGGATTACATCATCATGGGAAAGCAATTATTTAAAAGAGGAAAGGACAATCAGCTATGGCTATGTGTCCATGAAGGAAAATATTTACCCATTTTAGAGATGGCGCATGCAGGTAAGTTTACAACTTCCTTGATGGATTCTCTCGTACAATCAACTAGCCATCACCCCGAAAGATCAACATAAAATGACTTTTTCCATAGAATGGGGTATATTTTCATTTCGTATGATGCCATTGGGCTCATCAATGCACCTACTACTTTTCAAAGGCTGATATGTCACATGCTTAAGGTGCCTTGGGAGGACATTTTTCAGTTGAAAGAACTATACAAGTGATTCTCTTTGAAGGCTTGTGGTGGCCAACTCTACACATGGATGCCGACACATATGTACGAAGTTGCGAGGTGTGCCAAAGGAACAAACATCCTATAAGAAGAGATGACATGCCTCTAAGACCCATGATCTGCACAAGAGCCTTTTCCAAATGGGGCATTGATTTCATAGGACCCATAGATATCATGCACTTGCACAATCTTGGGTAATCCCTTTAACCAATTGAGATGTTGAGATTTTGGTTAAGTAGTATGTGTGTCCATAGTGTTGGTTCCAAACTTTGGAAATTGATTCCTTAGTGAGAAATCACAAAAGCGATTGTGATGATTGATAATTGCTATATAGAGTTGGAGCCTCTCCAAACTACATCATATGTGGAATAATTCCCCTTGAAGGAGAATGAATACAATGGTAGAAGGAAATGGCAAGGTAACCAAATACAATGAAATACAACTAAAATAATATGAAATGGAGTGTCTCTTGGATACAAAATGGAGATGAGCTCATGTGGATACAAGTAGAAATGAAATAAGAACTCATGTCATCAACACACACATACTTTATGGAGATGGAAACTCGTTGTTAAGTTTTCATTGCTAAAAGAGAGAGAAGATGGATGGGTACTGAAGAAAAGAAGCAAAGAAGTATGTGGATGTACTCAAGCAAAGAAATGCTCCCATGAGGGCCATAAAGAATCCAAAATTATCCCTCAAATTATCTTTTTGATTTCTTTTGGGATTTTTCTTTCATTAAAATCGAACACAAAATGAGGAGTTAGGAACTATTTTTAATTAGGGTAGACATTAAAGTGTGAAGAAGGTGGCTTCTTAAATGTTTCCAATAAAAGTGAACTAATCCTCATTTGTAAGCACTTCTTGTTCATTTTCTCTTTGTATCAAGTTATGAATTTGTTGGGAGCTTGTATCTTGCTTGTAAGTGAGGATTGCATGCATGCTAGTGTGCATATGTTCATGCATGTGTGCATGAATGCTCTTGTGTGTGTGTGTGTGCATTTCTAATAGCATGGTGAGGTCCTCATACCACTAACACATCTCTTAGATTGAGAATTTGTGGGCGACGATCCACTACTTGATACCGGTATGTACATGAGTCATGCTTGCAGGTCTACATCAAACACTTTGGCACCATTTTGGGGAATCATCTTGTGAGTCATCAGACTTTTGGCTTACATCTTGCAAGGTATGTGTTGCTTTAGAGCTCATTTTCTTGTGATTTGAGTGTAGTAACATAATTTTCAACCTTAATTTATGTGGCCTAGGTGGATAAAAAGGTAGAAAGAGGGAGAAAAAAATTTAGGATTAGGTATGCTTCTTTCTTTTTCAAGGTCTCTATTGAAATCACATTTATTTTCCACATTTTTCATAATCATTCATCATTGCTATACCTCGTTTTTAACATGTATTCCTTAGAACAATAGGTATTGTGCATTTTGTGTAGAGTCCAGTTTTACAGTGTACTTATGTGTGCAGGTGGTCTACTTTGGTCAGTTGAGTTTCCTGACCAAAATGCATCCAAATTACTTGTTTCTTAGCTTGTTGGAAAGCTATTTGTGTCTAATTTCTCTGTACCAAATATCTTTCTCAAAGGATATATATTCAGAGAGCTATCAGTCCGAGAGTGAAGTTCAGTTCTTCAACATACTTGTGTGGACAGGTATAGTTGCATTTCCTACTCAACTCTTGTCCAAATTAAGTTATTTATAGCTTGTTAGAAAGCTATCTTTGTCTAATTTGATTCTAAAGGCACAAGTCCATTTGATTTTTTTAGTGAGAGCAGAAAGCTATCTAAGGTGCAGTTGTTTGTCCAAGTGTTGGACATACAAGGGTTCACTACACATTTCCGTTGCGCATAGGAGAACTCATTCTCCACAGTTGGTATTAGAGCAAAGTTGGTGCTGAAGCTTCATCAAAAGAGCTGGAGATAAATCAAAGCAAAAGAGGAGCTATAAAACAAGGAGGAGCTTCACAAATGCAAGAGCAAAGGACAATATAAGTATTCAAGGTAACTCTCAAAGTCTTTGATACTCTTCAATGGCTAACTTGGGTCAACAAATAGAGAAGTTGGATAAGGATAACTATCTCGTGTGGAAGTTTAGAATGACCAACTACCTAATGGGCAAAGGCTTATGGGGTATTGTGAGCGGCGATGATGCTCAACCTCAAATCAATCAAGCTATGGCCACCGAAGTCCAAAGGAGGCAAGCAAAAGAACGGGAAGAGATTCATGTTCCTCATTTTGCAAGTCATTACTAATGCCATGGTAGGGCATATTCAACATCTAGAGAAAGCTAAGGATGCTTGGGAAGCTCTTGAAAGGATGTATTCAACATATACCAAAGCTAGGAAACTTCAACTCAAGAATGAGTTGAACACAATCAAGAAAAGTTTGAGTCAATCCATAGTTGAATATACTTTGAACATTAAGGCGCTAAGCGATGCTTTAGCTTCTATTGGCACAACGGTTGGAGACGAAGATCTTGTGTGTTATACTCTCAATGGATTGAGAGAAGATGAAAGATGGAAGCCTTTTATAACTTTCATTAACTTGAAAGATGCATGTCTAGGTTTTGAACAACTAATCCCTCATCTTGTCACAGAAGAGCTTAGCTTTGATGGCCCCAAAGGAAAGGACAGCCACAACCAAATGTTATATGCAGATCGAGGTAAAGGAAGAAACTCAAGAGGAGGCTCGAGAGGAAAAGGAAGAGGTCACAACCACTCCAACTACAATCAAAACAATTCGGAAGACAACAAGGATGCATCAAATGCCAACACACAAGGAAGAGGTCGAGGTTCAAGTAGAGGAAGAGGCCGAGGCTCCTACGATTCTGATAAAGGTATAACATGTTATCATTGTCGTAAAGTAGGACACTATGCTAGTGATTGTTGGCTGAATAATGGAAGACCAAATGGAGGCAATCAAAGGAACCAAAGCAACTATGCAAGCACCTCAAGTGAAGGAAGCAAGGACACACTACTTGCAATGAGACATGAGTATAGAAGCTCTTGTGAAGATGACAAAAAATGGTACATTGATTCAGGTTGTAGTATCCATATGTCATGCCAAGGAAGTTTGTTCACTAATCTACAAGTACCAAGTGGAAAAGGATGTGTTGAAACATGTGATGATACTCAACACATGATTGAGCATATTGGAGATATAAGGCTTGGAGATACAAGTAGAGCAAAGGTACTATCTAATGTTCTTCATGTTCCTACAACTTCAAAGAACTTGATTTCATTAGGACAAATGGTAGAGAAGGGTTCTCATGTCATATTCAATGAGAATGGGTGCTTCATAAAGAATCCAAAGGAAGGCTTCAAGGTCATTGCTCCATGTAGAAGAGAAGGAGGGATGTTCACTTTGGACATCCAACATCCACATGGAAAGGTCATGTACGTTTAATGTCGGAACAAGAAGATTTCAGAGTTGGACTTATGGCACAAGAGAATAGGACACATCAAAATTCCAAAGCTGAAGGACATGAGTAAACATGAAGTGGTAAGAGGTCTTCCAAAATTTAATAGCATTGGACTACATGAGTTGTGTGAAGCTTGTCAACTAGGAAAGCAAACGAGGCAGCCATTCAAGAGGAGAAATTATGTGGTGCCAAATGTCTTGGACTTGATACATGCAGATGTATGGGGACCAACCCAAAAGGCATTAATGGCTGGTAATAGATTTTTTGTCACCTTCATTGATGATCACTCAAGAAAGGTATGGCTGTTTTGTATGAAGCAAAAATCAAAGGTGTTTTCTATATTCAAAAGATTCAACGTTGAAGTTGAAAAAGAAACAGGAGGGTCCGATGGTGGAGGAGAATACTTCTCCAAAGAATTTTCAGATTTTCTACAAGAGAATGGGATCAAAAGGCAGTTCACTTGTAGGTATACACCACAACAAAAGGGAGTAGCTGAGAGGAAAAATAGGCAAATTGCTGAAATTGCAAGATGCATGCTCAACGAGATGAAGGTACCATTCTACTGTTGGGCGGAAGCTACCACAACCGCCATTTACTTGATGAATAGGTGCACAACATCGGGAATACATCACTAGACTCCAGAGGAGGTATATTATGGTAAGAAAAATGATCTTACACACCTCAGAGTGTTTGGATGTGTTTGCTTTGTTCACATTCCACAAGATGTTAGAACAAAGATGGAACCAAGGTCAGAAAAATGCATTTTCATTGGCTACTCGACGGAGCAGAAAGGATACAAGTGTTACAACCCTAGAACAAAGGAATTAAGAGTCTCGCGAGATGTGGTCTTTAATGAACTAAGACCATGGTATGAAGATAAAGGAAAGGAAAAGATTCTTGAAGAAGATTGTGATGATTATGCAGGAACAAATCAAAGAGAAGTTCAACAATCAAGCACAAAGATTTTAGGTCCAGAGGCATCTACATCAAATAAAGAATGTTCAACATGGAGGGGGAGTCATTCTGTGTCTCCAAATTCAGCTCATAGTAGAATCGAAGAAGAAAGTGCTACTCCAAATAGTGAGATAGATGCAAGTGAATAAGAATATGAAGAGGTAATCACTCTGATGGTAAAGCAAAATAGGTTAAAGAAGCAACTTTCTAAAGGCAATGAAAGAAGATCTTCAAGGACAAGGTATCCAACTCAAAGGTTGAGTTACGATAGTTTTATGGCAACACATTTTGCATACATGATACAGGTTATCAAAGACAAAGAGCTTGAGACATATGAAGAAGCTTGCACACAAAAGGAATGGAAGCAAGCCATGAAAGAGGAGATCAAAGCTCTCAAAGATAATCACACATGGGAGCTAGTGCCAAAGAAAGAAGGTATGAAGATTGTTCCAAACAAATGCGTGTTTAAAGTAAAGAGGAATGCTGATGGTTCACTAGCTAGATATAAAGCTAGATTAGTTGCCAAAGGATTTAAACAAACACAAGGCATAGATTATGATGAAGTTTTCAGCCCTGTTGCAAAGATGGGAACTATCAGAACATTAATCGCAATTGGTGCTTCAAGGAGATGGCCATTATATCAAGTCGACATCAAAAATGCTTTTGTTAATGGAGAACTACAAGAAGAGGTATACATGAGTCAACCGGTTGGATTTGAAGATGAAAACCATCCAGATTTTGTTTGCAAGTTGAAGAAGGCACTTTATGGCTTGAAGCAAGCACCAAGATCATGGAATCAGAGATTGGTAGAATATCTAACTAAGTGTGGATACAACCCAAGTAGTGCAGATCCTTCATTGTACATGAAGAAGGCAGAAAATAGAGAGGTATATATTTGCATATACGTCGATGACCTCATCATAACAAGAAATGATGTTACACGGATTAAAGATATCAAAAGGAAGCTTGGTAAGGAGTTTAAAATTTCAGACCTTGGAGAGCTGAAATATTTTTTAGGAATTGAAGTTGTTTATGGAAAGAGTGGCATCTACTTGATGCAAAGGAAGTACTTGTTGGATGTTCTTTTCAGATTTGGAATGAGTGAATGCAAACCACTCACTCAACCCATGAACACAAATACAAAGATTTGCTCAAATGATGGAGAACTATTGGAAGATGTAACGACATACAGAAGCATTGTAGGATCATTAATCTATGCAAACATTACAAGACCTGATTTATCTTATGTTGTTGATGTACTTTCTCAGTTTATGCAAGCTCCGACAAGTGAACACTTAAATTCAGCCAAGAGAGTGTTGAGATACATAAAGCATACAATTAATCATGCTTTGTTTTACAAGTTTGATGAAGAATTGCAGGTCAAAGGCTTTAGCGATGCTGATTGGGCAGGTTCAAAGGAAGATAGGAGATCAACCTCAGGTTATGTGTTCATGATAGGAAGCAAACCTATCACATGGAGCTCAAAGAAACAACCTACTGTTGCACTTTCATCTATGGAGGCTGAATATAGAGGATTAGCATTTGCCACATGTGAAGGAATGTGGATTAAAAAGCTTTTGGCTGATCTTGGAGTGCAAGTTGGAACCATCCCTATATACGGTGATAACATGTCAAGTATTTACTTGGCAAGCAATCCTATGTTTCATGCAAGGAGCAAGCACATAGAGGTCCACTACCATTATGTAAGGGAGAAGGTATTGAGCAAAGATGTGGAGATAAAGTTCATTAGAACCAAAGAGCAGGTTGCAGATATGTTTACAAAGTTCTTGGATGCTTCTGAACTCAAAGGTTTCAAGGATGTGATAAATTTGTAGGGCATGATTGAAGATAACTCCCAAATGAGCTTGAGGGGGAGTGTTGAAGATAAATGTACAAGCTCATTTCCATATGAGCTATGCTTGGATAAATTTACCAAATATAAAGATAAAGGAAAAGAAGAGAAAAAAGAAAAAAAATAAAAGAAATAAGTCTCGTCAAAATTCATGATGAATAAGAGATACAATATGTTGTCTTGTAGTTAGTGGCATGTAGTGGGAAAGTGGTGAGTTAAGAAGAAGGTGCAAACTTCTTCACATGCTCATTGGCTATAAAAGTGAAGTGGAAGCATGTTCAAAACAAGGAGAGAAAGAGGCAAGAGCTCTCAGTAGTCGGATCTAGTCATTTTGTCTTCCCTTAGACTCCTTCCAGCCACACGTCAGTTTGTACACAGCTCTGTTGTGGAGTTCATATCTCAGTGTATATGTAACCATTTTGTGTGTTTAAACACTCATTGGAAAGCTTATCTTGTTTACTTTTTGCATCTCCAATATCTCCTTCAAAGATTACATAATCTATGAGATATTAGTAAAATAGTGAAGTCCAGTTTTTTAGTATACCTATGTAGATAGGTAGTCTATTTTGGCCAGTTAAGTTTCATGACCAAAACATATCCAAATTGCTTGATTTTTGTCTTGTTGGAATGCTCTTGGCCTCTACTTTCGTTCTTCCAAATATACCGCTCAGAAAATTTACATTCTATGAGATATTTGTCAGAGAGTGAAGTCTAGTTTTATAGTGTACTTATGTGTGCAGGTGGTCTATTTTGGTCAGTTGAGTTTCCTGACCAAAACACATCCAAATTACTTTTCTTTTAGCTTGTTGGAAAGATATTTGTGTCTAATTTCTCTATACAAAATATGTTTCTCAAAGGATATATATTCAGAGAGTTATCAGTCCGAGAGTGAAGTTCGGTTCTTTAGCATACTTGTGTGGATAGGTAGTTCATCTTTGTCAGTTGTGTTTCCTAATCAAAACTTGTCCAAATTAAGTTAGTTATGCTTGTTAGAAATCTATCTTTATCTACTTTGATTGACTAAAGGCACAATTCCATTTGAGTTTTGTATTGAGAGCAACAAGCTATCTGAGGTGCAGCTATTTGTCCAAGTGTTGGACATACAAGGGTTCACTACACATTTTCGTTGCGCATAGGAGAACTCATTCTCCACAGTTATGTCTTTTTGTGAAGTTTTTTAGACAAAAACTATTAAAAGATGATGCAAAGAGTTTGCTAAATTTAATGAACGAGGAAAAAAAATATTTTTTAATAAATTTATGGATAGGCAAGTTCAAGTTTCTTTGTTGATATATTTTGGTAGTGATATGCCTATAAGCATAATGGGTCACTTCTCTTTATACATTCTCTTGGTAATACATTCACCATTGTGTCGTGCTCTAAGCTTCCTCTTCTTCCTTGTGATGTTCATATGCTTTCGTAGACCTAAAACTCCAAGAATTGGTATCAAAGCAGTTCATTGCTTCATCTAGGGCATCATCGACATCCCTCCCATCATAGTCTCATAATCACACAAAAAATGGTGAGCATACTTAGGGCAATTAGGAGTTCAAAACAGCGTCACTTTCTCGTGTCAATGGCCTTCTCTATATCAGCCCTCTCATCAACAAGTGGATGTAAATTTGCATAAAAAATGGAATGATTAGCATCATCATGTGGAACATGTTAAGGCTGAGAAATTGCCTCATTTGGATCACCTGTAAAAAGAGGCATGAAAGTGTCATGCAGATCTTTGGAGCTAACTGATGTCTCCTTAGTACATGAAAGTGTCATACACATCTTTGGAGCTAACTGATGTCTCCTTAGTACATGAAAGAAATAGATGAATTGCATCTTCCACAAAAGCAACATCACGGATGAAAAAAATGGATTTAATCCATGGATGATATATATCACAGCCTTTGCTTTTAGAATCGTACCCAACCAAAAATACATTTCACTACTTTATTATCCAATTTTCTTGTTCTTGTGTTGGCACTAATGCATATTCCAAATCACCAAAGACATGAAGATGAGAAACAGATGGCTTCGGACCATGCCAAGCCTCATATGGAGTGATAGACTTGAGTGCTTTGGTGAGACACCTGTTAAGTACATATGTTGCACACATGACAGCCTCAAGCCATAAACTATGTGGTAAAGCCTGACTTTTGACCATACACCTCACCATCTCCATTAGAGACCTGTTATTTCTTTCAATAGAACCATTTTTTTGAGGTGTATATGACACTATGCACTAATGTTTTATCCCATGCTCAGCCATAAATGCATTAAAATTAGAAGACATGTATTCTCCCCCTCGATCAGAACGGAGGGTGCCCATTTTACATGCTCACAGATTTTCAGCTAGAACCAAAAATTTTTTGAAGCACATAAACACTTGGGACTTTTCTTTCAATGGATACACCCATGCAAGCCTCAAAAAATCATCAATAAAGTTCATGAAGTAAAGGTAGTTCCCAAAAGAAGGTGTCTACATAGGACCATAAACATCACTACGAACATGCTGCAATTTCTGAGTAGCTCAAACTAAACCATCTTTTGGGAATGAGGAACAATGCATTTTGCCCAAAATATAGGCTTCACAGACGTGTTTACCAAGTGCCTCAATTTTGGCAGAGAGGACACCATTTCAGATTTCTACAGGTGTAGCAAACTAGCAAAATTCAGATGACCAAAGTGTGCATGCCATTAGGAAAAAAGGTGAACCCTGCATGGGCCTTGTAAGGATTCCTAATTTTAAGGAATTAAAATGGCTAATTAGGTGGATTAAGAGGATGGGAAAAACCACTGGTGGTATTGTACATTAGAATAAACAATAAAATCTTGTAGGGGATTCGTGTGCTTTTCTAGCCCTCAGATATATTGCTTGGATGGCCACGATCAAACACGAAATTTGAGAACTAAAAGTAACAAAAAAAGGCACACACTCTGTCACTAAAAGACAAAATAAGCTCAATGGGAGACAAAATAGGCTCAGTCATGGGAAGAGAGAGAAGAAAATTTCGCAGCGGCGCCTATTTTCGGCCGTCGGATCATAATTTGCTTGAATGGCTGAGATTGATGCGAAAAATTCTGGCACTAAAGGACAAACTACCCAACCTCCCTGTCACTAAAGGACAAAAACATGAAAATCTGCGCAAAAACGTGGGGATCCGCGTGGATTCGTAGCCATTGGATAGTATGCACTTTCAGTGGTGTAGATTTAATGGCTAGTGATCCATGTGAAGATCAAATCAAAGCCATTGGATTCTTTGCAAATCCAATGGACCAAATTTTATGCGCCTTTTCCTCTTGAAGGAGCAACAATAACCATTAGATCTAAAGGAAATCTAAGGGCTATAATTTAAAGCCACTCATTTCTGAAGAAATGATCTTAGCCATTGAATTTCTAAGGGTATCCAAGGGTCCTGTTTGAATTCCATGTTTTTCAAAAACTACTTGAAGGACAAAACCACGAATTTTGAAATTTTTATGTGGTTTTGACTAGCCCAAACCAAGGGAAGCCTATGCCTAGCCTATGTGATTAAGGGACTAGACTGTGTCCACCACCCTCTTCTCATTGGTCCATCACTAATCACTCCTTTAGCTAAAAGGCCCATGCAGGGTTCACCTTTTTTCCTAATGCCAAAGCTTTGCATTTGAGATAGCATGAGAATCTTGAACTGCACATGATGAATCATTGAAAAAATTTGCATAGTCTATGAATTTATACATCCCACAACATAAAATGCCAGAAGCAATAATAACATCACCCTTTGATAGATCATGAACTGTACATCTGTCGTGAATAAATTTGAAAACCAAGATGATCTTGGCCAATGCTAAAACTGACAATAGATTTTTCTTGATCCTTGGCATAAACAAAGCATCTGACAATGTAGAAAAACTGCCATCAGGAATAGTCAGAAGGATCTTACCATCTCCCATGACTTGATAAGAGGAGTTGTTGGTGCATGTGATTGTTGGAGTTTGAGGTCTACGGAAGCATGCAAATAGCACAAGGAAGATAACGAAGCTTGGAGCACAACAAAAATACTGAATGTATTACCAAGAGAATGTAAAAAGATAAGTGATTCATTGGGGTTATCTGCATATATACAAGTTGGGAGAAAAAACTTCCTAAAGAGGGAAAAAAGTGCCCCGTCAGTCCTAGTGTGTTCACACATATCACTACCAAAATATATCGACAAACCCCCCCTCGGAGTGATGCAATGAACAAGGAATTGGTCGTCATGTATAAGGAAGTGCCAAGCTATGTGGAATCAATCTACAAAAGAAAGTTAGCCCAAATCTTTGTGGAAATCTTCAAACTTCTCCCTAGGTAGAGCCTTTGTGAAAAGGTTTGCAACGTTCTCCTGTGTGGGCACATATGCCAGACTAATCTCTCCAATAGAGAACCTCTACATTAATGATAGTGCACCTCAATGTGATTAGTGTGAGCATGGAACACGAGGTTCCTTTTAACTTCCAATGCACTCTGACTGTCACTGAATATGGTGGTGGCAGAAGACTGACCAACGCCCAAACCAGCCATAAGGCATCTTAGCTACTTACACTCAACAATGGGTGTGAAATCTTTCCTATAATCAGCCTCACAACTACAAGTGGCCACAGTAGGCTGCTTCTTGCTCAACCAAGATATGCATGAGCTACCAAGAATGAAGGAAAAACCATTGGTGGACACATGAGTCTCATAGAAACAAGCACAATCACAGTAAAAAAAAGCATGTAAATCTAGTGCTAGTGATCCCCCCTAGGGATAAAACAATCCGAGTAGCTAGGTATCACTCAACTAGAAAAAGATGTGCTTAATTGCCTGCCAATGCTTGACACTTGGGCAATGCATAAGCATGCTCATCTATGAGACAACAAACTGAATATTTGGCCGAGTAATGCATAAGTAAATCAAGTATCCAACAACGTGCTGATAGAGAACAACATCAAATGCATCTCCAACATCATGAAGACTCAACCATAAACCTTTTTCCATAGAAATGGCAATAGGTTTGCAGTCTTCAAGGCCAAAACGATGCAATAATGTGTCAATATATTTTTTTTGACACAAAACTATTCCACCATCAACCTACATGAACTGAATGCCCAAATAATGATGCAACAACCCCAAATCTAACGTCTCAAATGAGGCATTCAAATCAGCATTAAAATTAGCAATATGCTTCTCATTTGAATGATAAGGCTAGAAAATGTATGTTCATTGGGTGCAACTTAGTCTACACATGTATCACCCATAGATTAAACCTATTTTGTTTAGGCCATATGTAATTTTAACATGCACTTGATCCTCTAATTTCATGCATCAAAGAGACTTCAATGAGCTCAAAGGATGTGTATGATGACATTTTGCCTCCTTTCATTGGCTACAAATCAAGTGTAACTCCTAGTGAGAAAACTTCTTAACTTATACAAGTGTCAAATCAGTATATAGATCATTCTATGTAAATATTCATGAGCATTCACTAATGAAAGAGTAAACATTAATGAGGTAAAATCTATGCCAAAGTGCTTGGTGTAGACTTAAAAAAATAGTAAATTGAATGCACATTTATCCTATTGCACTCATTTAGGCCCCCATGCTTCTTCTTTTGCATTAGATTGCTATGCAATGGTTGTTTCTAGCACCGAAATCAAAAAATTGCATGGTATTATGCAATAGAAATTGTTGTTATATTTAGGTAGTGATGTGTGTGAACACACTAGGACCGCCAGGTTACTTTTTTCCCTCTTTAGGAGGTTTTTTCCCCCCGGCTTGTATATACGCCTATTGCCCTAATGGGCTACTTATCTTTGTACATTCTCTAGTAATACATTTAGTATTGTGTGTTGTGCTCCAAGCTTCTTCTTCTTCTTCCTTGTGATGTTCACGTGCTTCCGAAGACGTCTAACTCCAACAATTGGTATCAGAGCAGGTCGTCGCTTCATCTAGGGCACCGTCAACACTCCTTCGGTTGCAGTCTCAGAATCGCACGGATTTTGGTGAGCATACTCAGGGTGTTTTCGAGATCAAAACAGCTTCACTATGTGGTGGTAAAATCGCGATCTGAGCTCATTTTGGCCTCCGAACGCACTATTGCAGTGCTTGTGCAGGCTATATCATCTTTTTGTGCCAAAGGTATATACCAATTTCTGTTCGCGAGTATAAGTGTCTTGAAGTCTACTACAGGTCTAGCAGAATTTATCTGGGTAGTTTTGTTCAACTTTTTGAGATACAATCAATTTTCTGCATCAAGGTATTTTGGTCACCGGCCATGGCTGAAAGCACTGATGTATTCTGTATGTTGGTTGTTGAGGATAAGTTGGATGGTACCAACTACCCGTTATGGGCTTATATGATGCGACATGTGTTGGTTGCAAAAGGACTGTGGAACATTGCGCAAGGTGTCGAAAAATGTCCTATCACACCTGCAACTGTTACAACTGCAGGTACTGAAGTTGATGGAGAAGGTGTCGAAGACGATGATATTCTGCATATTCCTGTTCGTGCTGGGTTTTCTGTTGCACCAACTATAAAGCAAATTCGTTGAGATGGCAGAGATGCCCAGGCACATGCATTGATAGCTTTGTCTGTCGAACGTGCCATTATTCCTCACATTTGCTCTTGCAGAACAGTTAAGGATGCTTGGGATACAAAGCATCCTTACCTCTTAGCTAGGAATGAGGCTCGTGTT
Organism: Ceratopteris richardii; assembly: GCA_020310875.1. NCBI lineage: Eukaryota > Viridiplantae > Streptophyta > Polypodiopsida > Polypodiales > Pteridaceae > Ceratopteris > Ceratopteris richardii. The sequence continues at coordinate 145,583,136 of CM035439.1, forward strand.
GCTTACCTCCGAAAACAATTGGAGAGTGAGCACATGAATGAAGGTGATTCCATGGACAGTTTCCTAACGAAGATCAAAGACTTGAAGGAACAATTGATTTCTGTTGATGAGGTTATACCATATAGCTCACTTGTGCAGACCGTTCTAAATGGTTTTCCGGATTCATATCAGAGTTTTGCTTCTACTCTTCAGTTGATGATGAAAGGCAATCCAAATGCCTTATCATTTGAGGAGTTAGTCTCTGTTCTGTTGCAGGAAGATCAGTCCAGGCAGAACAGGTCCATTATGCGAGTTGCAGATCAAGCTTTCCTGGCTAGTCAGAAGGGCAAAAGGAAAATGGAGCTCTTCAACTAGTAAGCAAAAATCTGCTAATTCTGCATATTTGAAGAAGGAAGATAGAGATGAGAAGAAAACAGAAAGGTAGAAATTGTTTTGTAAGTACTATAAAGCGAATGATCATATCATAAAGAACTGTCCGAAATTGGGTTCTAAAGAGGCAAAGAAGAAAGAGGCTAGAATGGTTGTTGCAGGGGCCTCTACACCAAAATCAGAGTCTGCTAATCTTGTGCAGAAATAAGAATGGGTGTTTATATTGTCTTCAGTTTTGACCCATCTTCTCATGAGTAGTGCATGTTTGTAGCAGACTCAGATGTTTGTTATTTTGACAGTGGGGCAACCAAACATATTACCTCGCAATGCAGTTTCTTCTCTTCACTCGAGCCTGCCCCTACAGGTTGTTACATGCGCCAACAACTCCTCTTATCCTGTTATGGGAGTTGGTAAGATCATTTTGACTACTGCTGATGGTAGTTCTTTCACTTTGTTAGATGCTTTATTTATGCCAGGGATCAAGAAGAACTGTTATCAGTTTTTGCATTAGCCAAGATTGGCTTGGTTGTGAAATTTGTTGATGACAGGTGTACAGTTCATGATCTGTCAAATGGCAATGTGGTTATTGCTTCTGGCATTTTATGTCGTGGGCTATATAAGTTCATAGACTATGAAAGATCTGTAAATGATTTGGCATGTGCAGTAAATGATTCTCAGGCTATGTCAGATGCAAAGCTTTGGCATGCATGCTTTGGTCATCTGAATTTTGCTAGTTTGCTATGCCTGCATAAATATGAAATGGTGTCCTCTTGCCCAAACTTGAGGCACCTCAAAAACATGTTTGTGAAGGTTGTATTTTGGGCAAAATGCAGCGTTCATCCTTTCCAAAAGATGGTTCAGTTCGGGCTACTCAGAAATTGCAGCTTGTACATAGTGATGTTTGTGGTCCTATGCAGACACATTCTTTTATCTTTACTTCGTGACTTTCATCGATGATTTTTCCAGGCATGCATGGGTATATCCATTGAAGGGAAAGTCCGAAGTGTTCATGTGCTTCAAACAGTTTTTTGTTTTGGCTGAAAATTTGTCAACATGTAAAATGGGCACCCTCCGTTCTGATTGACGGGGGGAATATATGTCTTTTGATTTTAATGCATTTATGGCTGAACGTGGGATAAAACACCAGTGTACAATGTCATATACACCTCAACAGAATGGAGTTGCTGAATGAAAGAACTTGTCACTCATGGAGATGGCGAGGTGTATGGTCAAGATTCAGGCTTTACTACATAGTTTCTGGCTTGAAGCTGTCATGTGTGCAGCATATGTACTGAACAGGTGTCCCACTAAAGCGATGCAGTCTATCACTCCATATGAGGCTTGGCATGACCGCAAGCCATCTGTTGCTCATCTGCGTGTTTTTGGTTGTTTGGCATATGCATTAGTGCCTGAACGACATCGCAGAAAACTGGATGATAAAGCAATAAAATGTATTTTTGTTGGGTACAATTCTGAAAGTAAAGGCTATCGTCTGTATCATCCACAGATTAAATGCATTCTTGTTAGCCGTGATGTTTTTTTTGTGGAAGATGCTATTAAGCCATTGCTTTCATGTACGAAGGAGACATCTGTTAGCTCCAAAGACATGTATGATACTTTGCTGCCTCTTTTTATAGGTGGACAATCTAGTGCTGGTCCTAATGAGGCAACTTCTCAGCCTTTGCAGGTTTCATGCGATGATGCAGATAATTCCATTTCTGATGCAGATGTACATGATGCACTTATTGATGAGAGAGCTGATATTGAGCAGGCAAGAACTATGCCAAAATGGCTGGCGTAGACGTTGCGTGATAGCAAATTAGATGCACCTCTGTCATATTGTACTCGTTCAGGCTCTCATAGTGCCTCTTTTGCATCAGATTGCTATGCTATGGCTCCATCTAGTCTCTGTGATGATAATGAGCCTGTTTCATTTGACAAAGCACAAAATTCAGAAAATTGCATGGCTGCTATGCAATCTGAATATGATGCTATAATGAAGAATGGTACTTGGTCTTTATGTGACTTGCCTCTTGGCAAGAAGGCAATTGGCACTAAGTGGGTATACAAGCTGATGTGTAAACCGGATAGTACAATTGACCAATATAAGGCTAGGCTTGTTGCAAAGGGTTATGCATAGGAAAGAGGCATTGATTTTGATGAGACCTTTGCACCTACATGCCGTATGACTATTGTTCGGAGCATCTGTGCACTTGCAGCTCATCATGGTTGGAATGTACATCAGTTGGACATTAAAACAGCATTTTTGAATGGTGACTTGCATGAAGAAGTGTATGTTTTTTAGCCCCGTGGTTTTGTGTAGAAAGGGCATGAAAACCAGATGTGGAGGTTAAAAAAGGCATTATATGGTTTAAAGCAAGCACCATGTGCTTGGTATGAGAAGATACATGCCTATCTGATTGCACATGGTTTTGAGAACAGTCCAACTGAAAGCATCTTATATGTTAAGCGTGCTAATGATGTGCTTCTGATCTTAGTTGTCTATGTTGACGACATGCTGCTCACTGGTCCTATTGAGAAGCATATTGCTGATTTTAAGGCTGATTTGCATGCCTCATTTGAGATGTCTGATTTGGGGCATTTGCATCACTATTTGGGTATTCATTTTATGCAAGTTGATGGTGGAATGGCTTTGTGTCAAACGAAATATATTGACACATTATTGCAGCATTTTGGCCTTGAAGACTGTAAGCCTATTGCCACTCCTATGGAGACAATTTTACGATTGAGCCTTCATGATGTTGGAGATGCATTTGATGTTGTTCTCTATCAACAGGCTGTTGGAGGCTTGATTTACTTATGCATTACTCGGCCAGATATTCAGTTTGTTGTCTCACAGATGAGCAAGTTTATGCATTGCCCAGGAGTCAAGCATTGGCATGCAGTTAAGCGCATTTTTCGCTATTTGAGTGGTACTAAGGGGGGTTGTTTTATCCCAAGGGGGGATCACTACCGCCAGATTTGCATGCTTCTTCTGACTCTGATTGGGTTGGTTGCTATGACACTCATGTGTCCACTAGTGGCTTTTGCTTCATGCTTGGTAGTTCATGTATATCTTGGTTGAGCAAGAAGCAGCCTATTGTGGCCACTTCTTGTTGTGAGGCTGAGTAAAGGGCAGCTTTCATAGCGACTGTTGAGTGTGTGTGGCTCAGACGCCTTATGGTTGATTTGGGTGTTGGTCAGACTTCTGCCACCATCTTCACTGACAGTCAGAGCGCATTGGCAGTTGCTAGGAACCCTGTGTTCCATGCTCACACTAAGCACATTGAGGTGCATTATCACTATGTCAGGGAGAGGTTCTCTGCTAGGGAGATTAGTTTGGCATATGTGCCCACGCAGGAGAACATTGCAGACCTTTTCACGAAGGCTCTACCTATTGAAGCTTTCGGCAAAGCTTTGGGCTTACTTCCTTTTGTGGAGTGATTTCCACATAGCTTGGCACTTCCTTATACATGACTGCTAACTCGTTGTTCACCACATCACTCCCAGGGGGGATTTGTTGATATATTTGGGTAGTGATGTGTGTGAACACACTAGGACTGTCGGGGCACTTTTTTCCCTCTTTAGGAGGTTTTTTCCCCCCGACTTGTATATATGCCTATTGCCCTAATGGGCTACTTATCTTTGTACATTCTCTAGTAATACATTCAGTATTGTGTGTTGTGCTCCAAGCTTCTTCTTCTTCCTTGTGTTGTTCGCGTGCTTCCGCAGACGTCTAACTCCAACAGAAATTTGATGATCATGAAGATTTATTCTTGGCCTATATGTGATTTTCCTCTTGGCAAGAAGACAATTGGAAATTAAATGGATCTATATGTTGAAACACAAGCCAAATGATAAAATTGATCATTACAAAAGGCTATGTTCAAGAAAAAGGAATTAAATTTGAGACATTTGCTCCCATGCACCATAGCATAGGAGCAAATGTATTTTTGTGCTTGAAATCTACATCATTTGAACATAAAAACTGCATTTTTGTTAATGGAGACTTGCATGACTGTATGCCTTTCAGACCCGTGATTTTGTGCAAGTCGAGTATGAAAACAAAGTATGCATGTCAAAGAAGACATTGTATGGATCCAAGGAAGCATCATACATATTTAATTATGTAGCACATGGATTTCAAAATAGTCCAACTAAAAACACCTTGCATTTGAAGCATAGAGATTATGTGCTTCTCATCATTGTTGTTTATGTGGATGACTCGTTGCTCACTGGTCTTATTGAGATGCATACTTTTTAGTATAAAGTTGATTTGCACGCCACTTTTGAAATGTCATATTTGAAGTGTTCGCATGATTTTGAGCATTCAATTTAGGCAAGTTGATGGAGATACTCCTTTGTGTCAACCAAAATACACTAATACTTATTAGTTTATTGCAGTGGTTTAACCATAAGGACTAGAAATCCATTGCCACTCCCATGAAAATAGGTTTATGAGTCTTCATGATCCTTTGTGTCAACCAAAATACACTAATACTTATTAGTGTATTGCAATGGTTTAACCATAAGGACTAGAAACCCATTGCCACTCCCATGAAAATAGGTTTATGAGTCTTCATGATGCTAGAGATACATTTTACCAACAAGTTGGATACCTTACTTATGTGTGCATCACTTAACCTAACATTCAATTTGTTATCTCTTGAATGAGTAGGTTTATACATAGCCTAAATGTCAAGCATTTATAGGAAATTAAATGTATCTTTGGTACGTACACGTAGCCTAAATGTCAAGCATTTGTTATCTCTTGAATGAGTCAATTTATACATAGCCTAAATGTAAAACATTTATAGGGATCAATGCCACCATACTTACATGTTTTTTCAGTCTAATTGGGTTACTTGTTATGACATTCATAAGTCCATCACTAATTTTTCGCTTCATGTTTGGTAGCTAATGCATATCTTGCTTGAACAAGTAACAACTTTAGATGGCCACTTCTAATTGAGAGGCTGAGATACGATAGCTTTCATAGCCAATTGAACGTGTGTGGTTAAAACACCTTATGGATAATTTTCTTATTGGTCAAACCTCTGCCACCACCATATTTGGTGATAGTTTCAATGCATTGGCAACTGCTACGCAGCAAATCCTCTCATGCATACCATATAGAGAAATTCAAGAGCAGCATCTTTTCTCTTTATACACACATATTCAGGCCTTTATATTCTTTCATATATTCAAGACTTTATATTCTTTCATAACAAAGTGCACGGTTTTTAAATTCAATGCATCTTTTCGACATGCATAAGAAGACACATAAAATAGTCTCATTACGCACTAATGCGTGAAATGTATAGGTGTGTGTGTGTGTTCTTTGATTTGAACAACTCATTCATATCCAATCATTAAAGAAAAGTACCTCAAACCATTAGCCAACTCCTTAATTCATGTATAAGTGAATCAAAACATATCTTTATTTCTAGCACCTAATGTTCCTTGCGAATAAATTTTCTCCTTCTATATGATTATATCTAACTCATGCATATAGAAAAAGAAGAGCTCTCTCGGATTTTTGTCCTCTTAGTCACACAGAGAAAAAGGTGGGAGACAGGGCCTAAATTTGATGGGCAAAATGCCTGTCAAAGGCCATTTTGCCTATCAAAAACAGATGATTTTAAAACTTATTTGTCAAATGACATACAATGCAATGGAATTCTTCTGTCATGTGAAAAGTAATGCTTAATTTTATTTGTCATTTGACAAGCTACGTTCTATAAAATGCTTGTCATCATATATATATATATATATATATATATATATATATATATATATATATATATATATATATATATATATATATATATATATATATATATATATATATATATATATATATGTATGTATATAAGCACAGGAGTCTACAAGTCTGATCCTGGATACTCCGGACACTTTTCAATGCGGTATGGATAGGGTAAGTCATGGACAGTGTGAATGTGGCGCCCAGGAAAATTGGAATTGGGTGTTGGGCACCGGAAATGGACAACCTCAAAAGTGTGAACAATGCTTATTTCTCTACCCTAATCTTTCAACTTTCATCACACGTGCAACGCGCTTCAGTTAACCCGCGAAAAACTTTGCAAGCTGTAGGCATTGGAGAATGGAGTGACAAGTTTGGAGAGTCACCAACAGTTGCCGCTAACCGGCTCAAGTCATTTGCATGTGTTGTAAGCCAGGTAATGCCAAGCTGCAAGATGCACACTGTGCAACCTACAAAACTCCAGGTGCGATGAGAAATATGGTCCTTCCCATTGCGATGAGAAATCATGCATAAAGTTTTGTGACAAGAAAGTTAATATGAAGCGCAAACCACTCTTTGCTCTATGCGCTTCCATTACAGGTTGGCTCTTCCTCTGTGTTACTGGTAACACATCTTACGTTCTGCTTTGGGGGTGGAGTGAGGAAAAGAAGGTGAGTTTTCCTCTCTATTCACTTTGCATGCTAAAGATTGTTGAAGTTGAAGTTCATATCTCTATTCTCATCTGTCATCTACAGTAGTTTACATGCAGGCAGCGATGAGGAATAGTACATCCAAGCTACAATTATGATGGTTTGGTCAGATGTCACCTCCATTGCCAAATCCTCTCACTAACCTCAAGTTTTATCACCTCATGCAAAGGTTATAGTAAAGGGTCGGATGCCCTCTCACTAACCTCAAGTTTTATCACCTCATGCAAAGGTTATAGTAAAGGATCGGATGCTCAGAGGAAACAACAATGAGGATAGTGCCCATGCTATGGAAATATACACTTTCCATCTTAGGGTTACAAGGACATACCATTTATGAATGTAAGTATTTCTCCTTACTTACAGAGCACAATTTTGTGTATTTTCCCTACCAAAAATCAATGTCTCTTGTAAGAAATCCCTCATATGAGAGAGAGAGAGAGAGGTTCAAATGAACCAACAGCACTTGATTATTACAGGGGTTTTGTAGAACGCTAGTGGCACTCATCGAGCAGTAGTAGAAGCATATCAAAAGTGATGAATAATAATGTCTCCTGTTACCCGATTTGAGTTTGGTTGCTACGATTGTAATGTGCATCTTTGTTCAGGGATAAAATCAAATATGGTTACAATTGTGGCATCTTGGATGTTTTTTCATGTAACATAAGTATCCTATGGACATTCATGATTTATGTGTGGCTTTGCTCAAGTGCTCATGTGCAGCATTGCTATACATTTTTCAAATATTGAATGCAAAAACATCAGGTCAAGAGGACCATATGTTGTCTGCATTCAGAACAGAATCTCACTATTATATAAGGCCAGAGGAGCTTCAACTGATTCACTTGCTCATGTTTTAGGTTTATACACTAATGAACTTTAATGCTCTGTTTGAATTTAGGGGAATATATTGTAAGGATTGTGTTGCTTGTAGTTTCTCGTCACCACGTAAAATGTAAAATAAATGATAGACATGACCTTTGTTTCATTATAAAATCAATGTGTATGAACGTTCATACATGCAAAACTATGTAGGGTGTTGTCATATGTGCCTACAAACTGAGCCTATCTTTGTTGTCTAAATCTACATGGAAAATGTTAGTTGGTTCCTTGATAGAAAACAAGGTGTAGAATTGCGCAAACATTCAAAACTGCATGTGCGAGTTTGTATGCATGTTCAAAAAGCCAGGAAGTAGAGATAAACATTCTTAAGTCTTTAGTCATGTCTTTAAAGCGTCAAATGTGCAAAGGTCTTGAGGTGCGTGTGCGAGGATCTATTGTCATTGGCTAGTATATAAGTACACTTTGTCATAGTGATCTCTATACTAAATGTCTAAATAAACGGATTGAATGAATTGAGCCCCTCCCAACAACATTGATATTGGATTTTTGTTTTGTACATGTTGTATCGTGAAGAACTGACCATACGATAAAAATATCTTGTGCATCTTTATTCATGGTTATTTCAACACGTTCAGGGCTTCCAATCATTACCACCCAGGAGCCTTTATCTTTTGTTTAGCATTTGTTTACACTATAAGACTTTTTTTTTTTGTTTATATAGGAGCGTCTTTGTGAGTCTTGTGAGAGGGATTTTTGTGGACGTGAAATCCTTCATATCTTCTTCATGAATGAAGGATGCAATTATAGTTATCTTCAACAGGTCAAAAATGTTCTACATCAAGCTCTCCTTTTGATTTCGACATTGGCTATAGCCTGTGTAAATGTTCATTCTTAAATATTATGTCTATAAGATTGTACGGAGTCCCTATGTATGAATGGCAAGGACTTCTCATTTTGTAGATCGGATCGTACATTGAATATGTTGATCGTCAATAACATGCGTATAAGACTACTGAGATCATGCATGCTTCCAAAAAAGGCCATATTATTATATGCTTGTGATTGTGAAAAATCTTCTTTTTTCAGTTGGCAAATCAAATCAATTTGACTTTTCAAGGATAGCAAAACTTTGTATCTGTGCAAATGGGACCCGAAGGTGAAAATGCCAACTCCAAGACAATCCCTTTGTGTGCAATCCCTTTGTGTGCATGTATATATTTGTACTTACTATCATTGCCTCTATATAGCATGTCCTTCTTCCGTTCTATATATGGCTGAAAGATCGAATACTGTGAAAAATCTTCTTTTTTCAGTTGGCAAATCAAATCAATTTGACTTTTCAAGGATAGCAAAACTTTGTATCTGTGCAAATGGGACCCGAAGGTGAAAATGCCAACTCCAAGACAATCCCTTTGTGTGCAATCCCTTTGTGTGCATGTATATATTTGTACTTACTATCATTGCCTCTATATAGCATGTCCTTCTTCCGTTCTATATATGGCTGAAAGATCGAATACTGTGAAAAATCTTCTTTTTTCAGTTGGCAAATCAAATCAATTTGACTTTTCAAGGATAGCAAAACTTTGTATCTGTGCAAATGGGACCCGAAGGTGAAAATGCCAACTCCAAGACAATCCCTTTGTGTGCAATCCCTTTGTGTGCATGTATATATTTGTACTTACTATCATTGCCTCTATATAGCATGTCCTTCTTCCGTTCTATATATGGCTGAAAGATCGAATACTGTGAAAAATCTTCTTTTTTCAGTTGGCAAATCAAATCAATTTGACTTTTCAAGGATAGCAAAACTTTGTATCTGTGCAAATGGGACCCGAAGGTGAAAATGCCAACTCCAAGCCAATCCCTTTGTGTGCATGTATATATTTATACTTACTATCATTGCCTCTATATAGCATGTCCTTCTTCCGTTCTATATATGGCTGAAAGATCGAATACTGTATAAGTGGCACCAAACAAGCGTTAAGTGGTTCTTTCAATAAACTCAAGCAAAGAAGAGTAAGGTTCAGCTGAACTTCCTCTTGAAAAAGTATTAAGTGGTTCAAGTTTCAACTCGGTTCAGTGAACTAGTTTCAATAGGATTTTCCAAGTACTTTCGACAAGTATATTTGAATTTAAGTTGTCATTTGACAAAGTATTTTCATCAAGTTGTCAAATGACAGGCTGCAACTTTTTTTGCCTGTCATATGAAAAGTTCAGCTTCCTGTGAAATTTAGGCCCTGGTGGGAGATCAGGAAAAGAAGAGAGTGTTGCACTATCCGACGGCGCATGCAACATGACATTTGTGGGGATTGGGAAAAGAAGAGAGCATTGCACTATCTGACGGAGCATGCAGCATGACATTTGTCCCACATAATGTGCGAAACTTATAAAAGGGACCCGAGAATGAATTGTCCATTACTTGATGAGAGAGATAGAGAGAACTCTCTCTTCTGCATGACCAAGGGAAAGGTAGGCTGTCCACGGGCACCATAACGCATGCATAATAAGTTAGGGTTTCCTGCTGTGTGATGGTATGGATGCAAAGGGCTTGCATTACATCAATTCATTCATTTATTGAATATGTTTACAGAATTTTAGTTTTGAACAATTTACATTGACATGGATTTTAAACAAAGTTTACCCACTATAACTATATGCAACCTCCACAAGCAGGTATAATGACAATAGTCACTACTACTCTTTTAACATCAAAGTTTACTTCCTTTTGGCAAGAATTTCCTTTGGAAAGTGATTAACAGAAAAACAAATCATTCTGAAGTTCAAATGAGCCATGTGTTTCTTTTCAAACGTCCAAATGGGTGATGAAGCTCGAATGAGAGCCAACTTCTACTTCTTCAATTGACTTTCAAAAAACGTGGAGTACACCTCTACTTCTCCAATTCTGCTTCTCCACTTCAAAAACGTGCAGTACACCTCTGGTTCTCCAATCCTCTACCTCTACTTTTTCAATTCTCCAAGGTGAAAATATCACTTCCCCTTTCCCGATACTTTGCCTTGAGGATCTTGATTCCGATCTCTAGAAAGCAAGAATAGTCTAATCCAAAGGTTCCTGCACTTGGAAAAGATCTTTGACACTAAAGTTACTATACTGAAGTTACTATAGTGGATTAAACAGGAGAAACTTTAGAATTGAGTGGATTAGACAAAAGAACATTAATATTGACCTCAACTTGAGCTTATAAAGATTGATGTTTGCTTCCTAGGTCTATCAAAGATTGGGGTAGAGAAGATTGCAGTTAAACAAAGATTAATGGTTAACTTTGCGAATGTATTAAAAAAATGGGAAAGAGTGATTTGAAACTGCTCAAATGCAACCAAAAAAAAAAAAACATTCGGCACCATCATCGACGATATCCCTGAGCTTCAAAATAACACCCTCAAATCAAAATAAAAAACGCACTCCCTCAACAAGTTCCCCCATAATTAAAAAAACCCCCAACGCTTCTAAGTAATCCAGGGGGCGTGGATTAACGGATGTGTCTTGTACTCCTAGGCAGATGGCCAGGGTTCAAGTCCCGCCTAGAGCTGGATGCCTCTACCTTACGAGGTCGGGTGTGTGTGTCTTTCCAATTCATTGTACTCTCAAAAAAAAAAAGTAATTAAAATGTTCTCCGTTTCACTCATTCATAGAAATCACCACAAACAGAGGTTTTAATATTGTAACCATGTAAAGAATATCATGTTCTAAATTAAATTGGATGACCAAACTGGTTAGTATAATTATAGAGGGATCATAATCATAAAGATCCCGTACAGAAAAAGAATCCCTCTACCTCTAAGGGGAGAAGGATGTTTGGATCTATCTACAAGGGCATAGCGTCCTTGCCAATGCCCACTTATATGACTACAGATTTCACACACTTCACAGTTTCATCGGCTGGTATATAAACGCCATGTAGCAGCTACAAGACAACCAGGATACCTAGGCAATCGCAGGTACTCCTCGGGCATCCGGTTTTGACAATGCAAAACCCTCTATGCGCACATAAGGTTTTGACCCACATACAGTTCCATATGAAGATTTCTTGTATACCGAACTTCCTGCTAGTCTGGATGTGTGGTTTTGAGGAAGAATAGGCAATGCTCTGTGTCCCTCTTGTTTGAAGCGTACATCGTGGATAACAGGATTATTTGATCGCACAGGAGGGGATCCCAAAGAAAGTGACGAAAAATCAATTGGGCCGCCAACCTCAGCTAGGCAAGCCTGCCACACAAAACCAGCAAAATAGATTTAACACCGACAGGCATGAAAGATGACTTGGTAGACGGCACGCACGTGCCTACCATTATATACAAATTCTGAAGTCTGATACTAAAGACGAAGTACCTCATCCGAAAGTATATCCAATATCTCGCGACCTGGCTCCCCCACAGGAGGCAAGCGAGCAGAGCTGCAGAGGTGGAACTCCCTCATTAAATTTATACTAACAAATGCACCATAACCGTTATCATATCCTCGCTTCAAGGGACATACCTTGCTAGCTTTCTTGAAAACTTATAAATCTGTATACTCCCATCAGTGAATCTTCCACCAGGGTACTGTGGTCTGGGGCAGACGATTTCCCTGTTCCCCGTGTCATTCCACAAATATAACCGACTTCTAATGCCATGAGCCATATTTCCAAAGGATGCACACAAATCGATTATCAGAATCTGTAAAGAATGTCGAAGGAGGACCCTACGCCCCCCTTATCTTTGATTCAACCAAAATACACCGCATCTGCAAGGTTCAATCACCATTCCATTAAGGATGACTGATGTAATCTCCAGGACTTTAATTCCCAAAGCCAACGCATGAAATACAAAACATAGTAAGCTTCTATACTGTTCTTCATCATGCAGCAATAGGCGCAAACAGTAACGTATTCAGAATTCCAAGGAGGCGAGACCTAGAGTAAAGTGCTCGTAATACCTTCAAATAGCAACCATATGCAGAAGCGTTAACAATAAGATATGAGTGGTAACATATTCTGCTATATCAGAGAAGTATTTCCAGATTGTTAAATGTTTGTCATTGTGGTAAAAAGAGATGCCAAGGCATCAGTAAAATCCACCAAAAAAAGAACGCTTAATGCAAGCATTGATGAGTAATACCAACTCCTGATTTCCAAATCCAAGTGAATGTACCAAACTTACTATCCTCAAAATGAGTGCAAATCATGTACCGATGGTTCTACTCCAAAGGGAGATGAGTCCTCCATACCCTACGTAACTAAATTAGTTTCTCAACCACTTCGACACGGAAGATAAAATAAACATTGCAAGCAGTGAATGGCGGAAGAAAACAGCTACTCCCCTTTTATCCTGTTTATGAAGGAAGAAAGAGAAGAGATATTGCCGTCTTAAATGAGTAGAAGGCTAACAAGGAACGCTTTTAGGCAACAAAAATCCAAATCCTTGAAGCTCTCCCGCAGAAATAAACGCATACCGTTGATCAAACGGTTGTTCCAAAGCTCCCCCACCGATGCACAAAGCTCCCTGCTACATATGACATATCAACTTCTCCTTGCCCATTAAACTTCTCAAAGTACAGGAAAATCCTTTTCGCGCGCCTACTTTATACAGAGGCATAAATAAGCAAAATACGGCACAGGACCACGAATGATAACATTAAATCAAAGAAATGGCAATCCCATCGTAAATCTGTGAGACTGTTTTTAATTAAGAACTTCAGCCAACACCTAAACATGCTTAAAGAGCTCGCCCCGTAAGCACAATATGTAGTCATGAAAAGCTACAATATATAGAGCTTCCAGTGACCCCTAGTACAATGATCATTCGGGCCTCCTCAAAGACAATGTCGTGTCCCCTACATAAAATTGTATGATATCTTCTTATGGCGGCTAACCCGAATTATTACATCCCCTTATTCCTACCTCAACAGGAGCCCTGTTGATCCTCGCATACCCTTAACGAATATCAACTTTAAATGGAAAGAAATGACAAGCCCCTGATAGTTAATGTAAGTTGTGAGACATCCAACCGTACTTCAAGGGCTCGTCCATCAAGAACATATGTATATGGCATTGAAAGCCATTATAGAGCTTCGAACGATCGTCACCTACAATGATCACTCTGACTTCCTGGAAGACAACGTCATCTGCTCTCCTCCAAAGTTCGTGCTTTACAAAGAAAATGTATTATAAGTCCGTATTAAGGCTAGCCATGTTTTCTACGTCCTATATTCCTATCAGAACAGTGGCCCTGTCGATCCCTTCATATCCTTCATGTCTCATAATGGCTCTTTCCATTGATTGTCAGCTTTAGCATGCTCTACCAATCATTTACTCAAGAGAAAACTTCTACGAAAAAAGCTTGAAAGGGTTCTTTCCGTCAGGCAAAAACCATACACGAACATCTGATTCACGAGAAGATTCTGAAACGAAAGAAACTCAAGCACACAAATGTACTTCCCAGTATGACTCTACTTCACACCTTCCATCCTGAGACAAGTATTTCACAGCTAACTAAGAATAAATTGGTTTACTCTCACGACGTTCACAGCATATCAGCCAACGGCTAAAACTCAGAGTTCGAAAATGATCGTCAGGTCACAGTAATTGAATTCAAGAACTCACGGCAAACGACAAACATCAAGATCTTCGGCGACGACAGCACACAAAACTTCAAGCATTCGAAGTTCACAGACACATTGCCAACAATAAAACGCATACCAAAACTTCAGGATGAAAAGAATGACCGCGAACGAGGGAAGAACAAAGAATCGGCATGAAAACAGCAGATACTTCAAAAGAATCTTACTCTTATTCCAGCAAACCCCGTCACAATAGCAGTATCTGCGTTCCTTTGAGGGTCTCGTTTAAGCAATTAAGAGTACTTCTCTCGAAAATATGGTTATGAGCCACACTCGTGTACACGAAAGGAGGTACATGAAAGATGAAATCAGAGATCCAGCGTGAGAAATAGCTGATCTGAGAGTGACGAAAAAAGCTAACGTTGAAAAGACAGGATTTGGTAATAAGGATGCATTGGAGAACACATTTAAGGAAGACCGGAAGTACATCAAGCCGAAAGCTTGGTTACAGGCAAGCACGCCCGTCTTGCATGCCCACGTTCTTGCCATGAACATGGGAGTACATAGAAAATAAAGGCGGCACACAAGCATATTTAAAATTTACAAAGTTCAAACGCACGTACACCTTCCATCGACAAATGAGTGACGAGTCTGACGGACTCTCTCTCTCTCAGACAAACCTGCACGCACGTATACGCCTGGGCCCTCGAGGTGTACGCCAAGATGGTGTGGCCCGTGGGCACTGGGGATGAACCTTCACTTGCTCATACGAGCCCAAAAGCAAACTGTAGCCCGTCAAACTGGCTAGTAGTGGGCAGTGGCTAGTACTGGCTACCCAACTCGTGTCAAGAAGATCCCTCGACGCTCGAATCAGATGCCTCCCAGCCGGATGTTCCTTGCGAGAAGGAGAGGCCACTTTTGTCTCGCCGAATCTGCGCTGGTGTCGATGCTCTCGTCCGTTCATGGTTGGCAGCTTACCAGCCTCCGGGAATGATATCACCGCTTTTCAGCATATCCCCACAACTCATTCCGCGGATCCAAAGAGTAGCAACATCTTTCAGCGCAAGAAAAGTGTTCCTCCTTACGTTGGGAATGGGATGGGGGTTCAATTCCCCCCTTGGAACACTTTTCAACAAGTCTCATGAGATGAACATGTATGTCTTCGAGCTGTTCACATCGTTGTTGGCTTCCGGAATGTTTAAAATCAGTTGAGTCTCTGCATTAGTTCAAACAAGTTATCTCATCTTGCTTTAAGCAGTTCTTTCCTTAATTCTACTTTAGTGAGCCTTCGAGCTCTATATGTTAGAGTGCAAGGCTTTAACCCTTACTTTGTGGGATAGGCGAATTCCAAGGGTATTATGCTCCCTTTCACTTGTACCTTCCGATTAATTTAAGAATATTTCGGAGAGCATGTTTCAAGTTGAACTTCCTTTTTAAAAAAAGTGGTGTAGCACACTGGACCATAGGCTCTTGGATGCATATTGAGTCATAGGCTAGTTTAAACAAGCCTCTCTATGTCTCAATGAACTTTGTACTACCTTCGGGCAAGTCTAGTGAGTCTAAGCCCTACTTTGTGGGCCCTATGGGGGATCCCATAGGTAGTAAGCTTGCCTTCACTTGTAATTTTAATTAATTCAAGTTTGTGGGATATGTGGGGTCACATGGGTAGTAAGCTTGCCTTCACTTGTAATTTCAATTGATTCAAGCGGCTTCAATTGAATTTCCTCCTTTAGACAAAATGGAGTGGTGTAGCATTAAGACAGAAGACAAAAAATAGAGGGTTCGGGTTTTATTTATTGACACAATTTATCTTTGTATGTATGGCTTTATCATTGATTCAAGTTTGAAAACTTTAAAATTAAAACTAAGAATAAGAATTGCAAAAATGAAAGTCTATAAAATCAAGAACATAAGGTTTCACAAAGATGTCAATAAGGAAACAAAACTAGGAATGTTCATAGACTTTTCAATTCAGCCATTAGATCTCACTAATGTTCATAGACTTTTCAATTCATCAATTCATATTGATGTGTGCATTCCTATGCCCACTAGCTCATTAGGTGGTTCTTTTTACTTTGTCACTTTCATAGATGAAGCTCTTAGAAAATTCCACATGTCTCCTATCAAGTCTAAGGATGAGGTATTCTCTACTTTTAGAAAATGGTTTGCCTCAATAAAGACTAAGAAGGGAACTAAGCTTAAGGCTTTACATTCAAATAATGGTGGTGAGTATACCTCACATGAATCCATCCATTTTTTTCACTGTCGATCAAAACAAGAAACTGCTTCTTCTTTAAACAAGATGTTCTCGTAGACTTGTCTTTGGATGTAGAGGATAAAATAGGAAAAGTATATGGAAAGTATATGAGAAAAGGTAGCCTTACTTTTCTTTTGGAAATGATGGACTTTCTTCTTCTGCATCTTTCTTCCACTTGATGATGTCAACATCTTCATACTTCTCTTCCATACCTTTTGTTCTCTTCATCTTGAAGTAGCAAACACTCTTTGTCTTCTTCAACTGAACTTTTCTCTTCCTCTAATGCTAAGAGTAAGAGATAAAACAAACATGGTATATAAATGGAAGTGAATATAGAATCATGTTTTATCATCTCCTCATATGTATAAATCAAAATTCTGCTTCAAATGTCTGAAACGACTAAATTCACCAATCGTTGTCTGAATGATGAATTACCCTTCTAGAGTTACCTTCTCTAGATGCATTTGTATCTTGATATCCAACCAACTTACAACAGAAATTGGCTGAAAAACTCATCCCATCTTCACATTTGTCTTCTTAGATGAACTTTCTTGCCATGAAAGAGATTTCTCAAAAGTCTCTAGAAAAACCTCTAGATACCTATTTTGATGTAACCTTTAACTTTCAAAAGATGAAAGTGTATAAAAGCACTCCTTGAATTTCTTCAAATCTCTTCATAACTGCTCTTCTAAGATATGACCTGCAAATGATAATCTGATAGTAGAAATTGATACATGTGATTTGATGTTGATCTGATTCCTTCATCTTCTCTAAACCATTGTTCTTCCTTGAATTTGAAGTAATCTTCTCTTCATCAAGTCTGGGTCTTCAAACAATACTTTTGTAAAGTATTTGCATACTCTTCCAAAAATATTCGGCTGCTAACAGATCATCAACTTCATACTCCACACTGATGAATACACATGTAACTGAATTGTCTAATTCTCAAATCTCTACTCATCTAGATTAAGTGTGTATGTCAAATGTCAAATATTAGAAGATGCTTTCAAATCATATGTTGTAAATCTTGAATTCTGGGAACCTGAGAATCTGAATGAGCCTTAATGCATTGATGCCAAAGATCTAAAGTTCTGAAACCAAAACCTTAGTGCTCTGATACCAAATGTTGGAAGTGAGGTAGGCCCTTAGGCTCATGTCACAGGTCCATGGTTCCATAGTTCCAGTCATGTACATCATTAATTCCAGCAATCTTCCATATTGACAAAACATGAACATACCACAACTTAATCATACAAATGATGAGACAAAGATAGAGAAAGAATAGACGACATGTGTGAGTTGTTACGTAAGCCATCGCTTACTCATAGTATCATATATACCAATGTTCAATGTACAATGTGGGAGCAAAACTCTCAACCACTCTATGTGATGAGAAATAGATGAATGAGTGAATGTACAATGTAACAAACATATTCAGATGTATGGGCAGTAATCTGAATATATATGAGATGTGTGACCTTATAGGTTATAGAAGAGTGAATATGAGTGACTGAAAGAGGAAGGATCAGTGTGAAACTGATAGTCAACAAACCCTCATCTGAACTTAGGCTATGGAAGACCCTAAGTTAGATACGTGTGTGAAAAGATCACATCACATACTTATAAAGTAGCATAGAATGCTAACAAGTTTGTTGCTAGAAATCCTCAAACTCATGTGAACACAGCTTCTCAAACACCTCATCCAAATATGCATAAAGCATATACGTACTGTTTCTCTTGTACCTATGCCGAATAGGACTCCTCCTGATATGAACGCCACAGCCTCCATAAACTTCAAGTAGTACCTGTGTGCATAAAGAGAATATGTACCTGAATACTTAACATAAGATGTAAATCTTATGTTAACCACCATCCAATGTCTTTGAAGTAGCCCGACGTCTTCTTGTAGAAGACAATCTTCAACCTAATATCTTCCTGTAGAAGACAATCTTCAAATACACCATGTAGATGGTCGATCCTCACCATCAAGCTGCTAATGACCAAGTCTTCTTGCCATGAACAAGAGATAACCTCCTCTCCATGAGGTAGAGTGTGAGCACACCCTTCATCTTCTCCAAGAAGAATCACCAAGTAGAACTCCATAGCTGCTCCTCAACATGCTTCAAGTTAGCACCATGGCTGCCCCATGTGCTAGAAGAAACACCACCTCTATTGAGGTCCAAGCTCGAGAAAGCTTGTGTTGATCCTAGGTGAAGGATAATTCAAGTGATCCCAAGCTTCTGTTTATATAGGATTTGATGATCCTTGAAAAGCTTATTCAAAAGCCATAATAAAGCTACGATCGTGACGATCATACGGAAATCACTCGCGAAAAATCTTTTGCCTTCGTGAAAGCTGTTCGTCCATCACTTTGATTGCGATCCGTCCTAAAAGCAAAATCATAAAAAACGAACGCACTGCGCCATTGCTGGGAGCGGGATTTGAACCCGGACGGTTTGCATGAGAGAGCCTTCGCCTATCCATGGTAGCCAGCGCCTTAGTTGTACGAGGACAAGAGAACAGAACTATACATGCTGTTTCCAGTGTGAACAATTTGACCAATAGAACTATAAATGGAATATTGTTTGACCAATAGGATATTGATTCCAACAATCCCCTCTGCAATTTCATATTGGTAAATACTGAACTGGATCTGCAAACTTCATAAGCTGCAAACTATCACAAGCTTCAAGCTTGTACTCCCGCACTTTAGAACTTGTTCTTCAAAAGTCTTCTTTCAAAACTGAATTTGTCTTTTCTTCAAAAAATCTGAACTTGCTGAATATGAACCATAATACTTGAGAAAATATGCAAACTCGATATCCAATAGTGAACACATCAAGTAATCACTGCTTGACAATAAATATAGCATAAACTATCTCTGAACCTGCTATCTCCTGTCTTCAAAAAACCAAACCTGAAAACATACACTAGGATCCATATATTTGCATTTACCTTCCAAAAAAGGTTTCTCAACGTACGTCTTCTGCGTCATGTAAATACACTAAACAAAATCAGTAACTGAATCCTGGAACCTGTGACTGAAAACTCACAACTTAGTGTATTATGAACACTCCTGGTTCATCTCTGACTGTACTCAAGTCAAATCAACTCAACTCAATTGCAATCAACTGAAATATGAGTCAAAAATCTATGATGTCATTATGTCTTCATCCTTTAAATCCTTCATACCTCTTTCCTTTAGAACATGGTATAAACATATATGTGCGCACTTCTGAAATATACCTTTCTGAAATATCAAGCTTCTCTTGAATAGAACTCTGGAACCTTCTCCTGAACAAGAACATCCTAACAGGAACTTTCTCCAAACATTCTTCTTCTTCCTTCTTCTTTCAAAGCTGGAACATAAAGAGAACCTGACAAAGGAAATATAGGAATACCTAAAATAGGAATACCTGTAAGTATGAATCTGCATTCTTTCACATATGGCTAAAAATAAGTCTTCATGTTTCATCACCGCCTGGATGATTTAACACTAATATCCAGTATTCTTCAAATATATCAGACTTTATGAAATCTGGAACGTCTTCCTTCATAAATCTGATGTTTAGCGATCAATACCTGTATGTGAAACAAAATCTATGAACCCTTTTTATTAGCACTGCAGTTGCTAATAGCTTTCCATGTCATTCCTCAGCTTTCCAAATTGTAGAATAAGGTTAGCTGATCCTAACATAACAAAACCTTGCTGAAAGCATTTTAGGATTCATAACCTTTTGTAACATAACAAGTATCTTCTTCTATCTCTGTAACACAAATCTGATAGAATCTGAATCTTTGACTTTATTTCTTCCAATGTTAACATTAGGGGAAAAAATGAACCCTGAATGGGCCTTTTAGCTTGAGGGCTGATTAGTGATGGACCAATGAGAAGAGGGTGGTGGCCACAGTCTACTCCCTTAATCACATAGACTAGGCATAGGCTTCCCTTGGTTTTGTGTGGTCAAAGATACAAAAACCACCTAGAACTCGTGGTTTTGGCTTTGTGAATGGTTTTGGAATGCTTCAGAATCAATAGGAGCCCTTAGATTTGTTCAATGATCCAAGGGAGAAGGTGAAAAAGCAAAAGTCAAGGTGCGAATGAACCTGGACCCTTGGATTGCTCTTGTTATCAATGGTTGGGATTAGATTCATGTTAAAAAATGCGCCATGAGTTCTACACCCTTGGATCCAGCTTCGAATTGGGCGCATCTGCTTGAAACCAAGAAAGTTTGGGCGCCTAAAATGTGGACCATCGGATATACAAGTGATCTAATGGCTGAGAGTGAGGCCCCAACATCGAAAAGCGCCTTTTGTTGTCCACCCTCTGATCTTGGACCCATCCGACGGCTCAGGATACCTCCGAAATTGCGATCAGCCCGAATTGCGGTTTACCGTTGGATCTCTCTTGATCTAAGGGACCAAGAATGTGCAGAGAGATTGAAAAATGTGCGCCGGCTGCTGATCTTCATCATTATGTTGTCAGACGTTCTCTCACTAGAGATGCATCGAATTAAATATGTACCATTGATTTGAGGCATCCAAAGGCCAAAATTTGTTCATCTTTAGAATTCGAATACAACCTTTTGTGAATCATTATTTTATTTGACAATACTACTAGTGGTTTTGCAAGGCCCCTCAATCTCCTAGATTAAGCTTTTTAATCCAAATCCTTACAAGGCCCATGCAGGGCTCATTTTTTCCCCTAATGAGAATCTTCACAAACAAAGGATAAATTACTGAATCATAAATACTCAAGATCATACAAGATCTATTTAAGATCAATGATCTCTCCTGTGTAGAATCTGTTGTCATCAAACCTTCATGTCTGAATGTTTGATTTGCTACCTGAATGTCTCCAAGTGTCCATGCTTGTCAAAAAGTTGTAAAACTTTTCTTCAAACAAATCCTTCCAAGAATCTGCAATTCTTACTTGAAACATAAGTGGACAAACTTCTCACCTTGAGAACTCCAAAAGCTGCAAGTTGATACTTCATAACTTTCATATTTTACCCGGGTGAAATGTGATAGTACCTGCTTGACTTTCTTTTGGCTAACTCCACTTTTCAATCAAGTGATAGGATCTGATGGAACACCTTTTTGAATACAAACATGTATCCAAAAATCTAGACAATCACTGAAAGTAGATTCTTCATTGACTCGTACATCAACAAGATTTTGAATTTTCTGAAGTTTTCTGAAAATACTAAATATGAGGTAACCTTTTCCAAACATAAAACCTCAACCCAAGTCTTCAACATCTGCTACAAAAAACTCTTTTACCTCAAGAGTTAGATAAAGAAGAAATATACTTCTCTGCAACTTGTCATATACCAAGTAGCTCTGTATTGACACTCCAAGAATTCTTTGAGGGAACATATAAGCTGCCCGCTTAAAAGCTTCAACTAAAACATAACTCATACATATATGAGTTAAAACATATATCTGCTACTTTTCTTTCTCTCAATGCAATTCTTTGTCAAATCTACTAAATCATGACCAAGTGTAATGAAAAACAAGAAACTGCTTCTTCTTTAAACAAGATGTTCTCGTAGACTTGTCTTTGGATGTAGAGGATAAAATAGGAAAAGTATATGAGAAAAGGAAGCCTTACTTTTCTTTTGGAAATGATGGACTTTCTTCTTCTGCATCTTTCTTCCACTTGATGATGTCAACATCTTCATACTTCTCTTCCATACCTTTTATTCTCTTCATCTTGAAGTAGCAAACACTCTTTGTCTTCTTCAACTGAACTTTTCTCTTCCTCTAATGCTAAGAGTAAGAGATTAAACAAACATGGTATATAAATGGAAGTGAATATAGAATCATGTTTTATCATCTCCTCATATCTCTGAATAAAAATTCTCATTCAAATGTCTGAAACGACTAAATTCACCAATCGTTGTCTGAATGATGAATTACCCTTCTAGAGTTACCTTCTCTAGATGCATTTGTACCTTGATATCCAACCAACTTACAACAGAAAATTGGCTGAAAAACTCATCCCATCTTCAAATTTGTCTTCTTAGATGAACTTTCTTGCCATGAAAGAGATTTCTCAAAACTCTCTAGAAAAACCTCTAGATACCTATTTTGATGTAGCCTTTAACTTTCAAAAGATGAAAGTGTATAAAAGCACTCCTTGAATTTCTTCAAATCTCTTCATAACTGCTCTTCTAAGATATGACCTGCAAATGATAATCTGATAGTAGAAATTGATACCTGTGATTCGATGTTGATCTGATTTCTTCATCTTCTCTAAACCATTGTTCTTCCTTGAATTTGAAGTAGTCTTCTCTTCATCAAGTCTGGGTCTTCAAACAATACTTTTGTAAAGTATTTGCATACTCTTCCAAAAATATTCGGCTGCTAACAGATCATCAACTTCATACTCCACACTGATGAATACACATGTAACTGAATTGTCTAATTCTCAAATCTCTACTCATCTAGATTAAGTGTGTATGTCAAATGTCAAATATTAGAAGATGCTTTCAAATCATATGTTGTAAATCTGGAATTCTCGGAACCTGAGAATCTGAATGAGCCTTAATGCATTGATGCCAAAGATCTAAAGTTCTGAAACCAAAACCTTAGTGCTCTAATACCAAATGTTGGAAGTGAGGTAGGCCCTTAGGCTCATGTCACAGGTCCATGGTTCCATAGTTCCAGTCATGTACATCATTAATTCCAGCAATCTTCCATATTGACAAAACATGAACATACCACAACTTAATCATACAAATGATGAGACAAAGATAGAGAAAGAATAGACGACATGTGTGAGTTGTTACGTAAGCCATCGCTTACTCATAGTATCATATATACCAATGTTCAATGTACAATGTGGGAGCAAAACTCTCAACCACTCTATGTGATGAGAAATAGATGAATGAGTGAATGTACAATGTAACAAACATATTCAGATGTATGGGCAGTAATCTGAATATATATGAGATGTGTGACCTTATAGGTTATAGAAGAGTGAATATGAGTGACTGAAAGAGGAAGGATCAGTGTGAAACTGATAGTCAACAAACCCTCATCTGAACTTAGGCTATGGAAGATCCTAAGTTAGATACGTGTGTGAAAAGATCAAATACTTATAAAGTAGCATAGAATGCTAACAAGTTTGTTGCTGGAAATCCTCAAACTCATGTGAACACAGCTTCTCAAACACCTCATCCAAATATGCATAAAGCATATACGTACTGTTTCTCTTGGACCTATGCCGAATAGGACTCCTCCTGATATGAACGCCACAGCCTCCATAAACTTCAAGTAGTACTTGTGTGCATAAAGAGAATATGTACCTGAATACTTAACATAAGATGTAAATCTTATGTTAACCACCATCCAATGTCTTTGAAGTAGCCCGACGTCTTCTTGTAGAAGACAATCTTCAACCTAATATCTTCCTGTAGAAGACAATCTTCAAATACACCATGTAGATGGTCGATCCTCACCATCAAGCTGCTAATGACCAAGTCTTCTTGCCATGAACAAGAGATAACCTCCTCTCCATGAGGTAGAGTGTGAGCACACCCTTCATCTTCTCCAAGAAGAATCACCAAGTAGAACTCCATAGCTGCTCCTCAACATGCTTCAAGTTAGCACAATGGCTGCCCCATGTGCTAGAAGAAACACCACCTCTATTGAGGTCCAAGCTCTAGAAAGCTTGTGTTGATCCTAGGTGAAGGATAATTTAAGTGATCCCAAGCTTTTGTTTATATAGGATTTGATGATCCTTGAAAAGCTTATTCAAAAGCCATAATAAAGCTACGATCGTGGCGATCATACGGAAATCACTCGCGAAAAATCTTTTGCCTTTGTGAAAGCTGTTCGTCCGTCACTTTGATTGCGATCGGTCCTAAAAGCAAAAGCTAATCATAAAAAACAAACGCACTGCACCATTGCTGGGAGCGGGATTCGAACCCAGACGGTTTGCATGAGAGAGCCTTCGCCGATCCATGGCAGCCAGCGCCTTAGTTGTACGAGGACAAGAGAACAAAACTATACATGTTGTTTCCAGTGTGAACAATTTGACCAATAGAACTATAAATGGAATATTGTTTGACCAATAGATATTGATTCCAACAAATAGATGATCATCTCAAGTGGGAGCATGCCATGAAGAATTAACTTTATTCTATTCATAAGAATGGTACGAGAAGTAAAGCTTTACCATGGAAACGAGTATATAAGTTGAAATTCACATCAGATAGTGTTTCTACAAAGTATAAAGCAAACTGTTGTGAAATCGACTCTAGCGCAACTACATTCGAGCTTGAAGGTTTGACATAGAGCAGAGCCGAGGAGCAGGGATGAACGATAAAGAAAGTAGAACTCTCTCTCAAGGATAACATAGAGAGAAGAGAGAGAGGAGTCTCACTCTTTGCACTTATGCGCACAAATATAACATGAAGTTGTGCCTTACTTTCTCATTGGATAGATGTCTTTTTATACAAAATAGAGAGCCTTTTGGCCAATCAAAAGAGGATAATGGACTTGGATAGATTTCCCTCTAAGTTAGAAGTGTTTACATGAGATGAAATCTCAAAGCTCATAGCCCTCCCTACATACAATGAGAGTGGTAAAGATCCTTCCCATATATAAAGAGAGTGGTACATTGTTTTGGTTTCCTTCTCTCAACAAACCAATGGGTGGAACAAGGTATATCCTTCTCTCACTCTAGGGTGGTACATATGATTTTCTCCTTCCCTAGGATAAGGAAGGTTGAACTCGACAACAAGCATGATGTCAGATTCGCCAACGAGATGTGGTTAGCCACAACTTGGAGGCACAAGTGGAGAAGGCTGCTACCATTGCCACTTTGAGACCTTTAGACCACTAATCTACACAGTTCGCAGCAGTATAGAAATGCAGCTCTCTGTGCAGAGAGTTCTTCGTTCACGCTATGCCATCAAGATGGAGATAGATAACCACATGTTGTGAGTGGTTTGAAGCAGAGATGCACCCATTACGTCCATCCTTTAAGAAGTAGAGATGTGCCCATTATGTCCATCCATTACTTCTCCCGCTCTGATACCACCTCTTGTGAAATTGACTCTAGCACAACTACATTCGAGCTTGAAGGTTTGACATAGAGCAGAGCCGAGGAGCAGAAATCTCTCTCAAGGATAACGTAGAGAGAAGAGAGAGAGGAGTCTCACTCCTTGCACTTAAACGCACAAATATAACATAAAGTTGTGCCTTACTTTCTCATTTGATAGATGCCTTTTTATACAAAATAGAGAGCCTTTTGGCCAATCAAAAGAGGATAAGAGTCTTGGATAGATTTCCCTCTAAGTTAGAGGTGTTCACATGAGATGAAAGCTCAAAGCTCATAGCCAACACAAACTTGGTTGCAAAAGGATTTGAGCAACAACAAGGGGCTGATTTTGAGGAAATCTTCTTACCTATGGTCAAGATGATGACATTATGCATGTTTCTTGGATTATTTTGTAAAAGAGGAATTAGGGTTCGTCCAAATGGATGTGAAGACCACTTTTTTTCATGGATATCTGACTGATGAGATTTATATGAAACAACCAGAGGGTTATGCACTTCGCGTTACTGTTAGTGTCCATGTGAAAGGCCAAATGGCCACCAAAAACTTTATGTATATGTTATTTAATAAAATATATAGTAGCATGGTCAGTGACAGACTATAACTTTGATCGCATTTGTAACACCTATGAAATCTACCTTTGTGCTCCCTGCATATTGTGTTTTCTGCATATTCTACAGCCTTTGTGTGGAGTATTGTGTGCAATGCCTGGAGCTCGGTTTTCTACCTTGAGGTCATCATAGAGGAGCTCTTCAGAAAGAGATTTTAGCGTGGTGTCGTGCCATCAAAATATTTCATTGGTATCATAGCATTTTGACACAAAATCTTTGTTACTTTTGTGCGAGTGAAGTGAGCACCCACCCACCCAAGGCTTACGGCCAAGGCATAGACATTGGCATACCTTGCCATCCGAGTCACTGAACTCACCGTTCGCATCGTTGGCTGCATGCGAGGGAGGACCTCAACGATCAAGGAAGACAGAGGTTCCCCGCACTTCCGGAGAGGTCACCCATCCTAGTTTGTTCCCCCTGAAGCCAGCTTAACTCACAAGCTCTCTTGCCACTAAGCTACACTCTTATGGTGTCTAAACAAGGGGAAAGACTAAGGTTAACATTAACTTGGACATGTTTTGGTCCTCAAAGCTTCATTCTTTGCTTTCAAAGCTTGTTTTGAAGCATTTTCATGGTGATTCTTGGAGCCATTTTGGAGTACTTTTGTGCATATTTATCTTTACATAGGTTCAATAACATCAATAAGAGTGCTCTTTGTACTTCTCTACCAACGAATATTCACCTTTGGGGCTGCTTGTTTCAGACACACTAGTAAATCTATAGATTTCTTGAAAAGTTTTAGCTATGGTGGGAGCAGCCAATGAAAGTTTCTGCAGGTTTTTGAGCCAAAAGAATAGAGTTGATAGACAATTGCAGGTGTTGTTGGCTAGGGTTTGGGCTATGAACTTAGTCTTTAAGAGACACTTTACTACATATATTGAGCACATACACACTATGTATGCTTCTGTGGATATTGCTTATGTAGGTCCATGTGGTCATTGACATAGCGGTTATGTTTTTTGCACAAAGCCTTTGACGTTAATGAAGAGGGTCGGGGTGAGGTTTTTCTTAACTAGGAGACACCCAATTGTCGGGGTCTCTTCGATGATGCAGGTGAAAGCCTTACCTAGCCTCGCCACAGGAGATGTATGCTAGTTGTTCATAGGTGCTCGATAAGCCAAGTTGGCTTCTTTCGGTTAATTGATTATATGTAGTGGAGTTAGTGATTGCCTATGGAGGTTTACATGTCAGTACTTGAAATTTTATGAGCAGTTCACACCGGTCATATGCTCATTTTGCAGAGGAGAATCTAGCAAAATTTTCCCAGATTTTTTGGTTTATCAACTATACAGTGGTCGATTTACTCCTTGATACACTTATTGGTGTGAGCACATATATTCTCACATAATCCTTTTCGTTGGTCATTACTATTCATTAATCCATTTCTTTAGGGAGATTGTTAATTTCCTAGAATTTGACTCTTGGTCATCCTTTTTTTAGCCTTCATGGTGTTTGGACTCTTCTAGCTTCATTATCATTTTGGTCAATTGTTGGTCATCATGGCATCAGAGATCTCAGGCACATCTGGCAGATCAGGGTCTAGTGCCAGTGTTCCCAGAAGGAGCTATAACTTGCAAGGTAAAGAACATTTTGAGATGCAAAAATTTGATGGCACAAACTTTGCTCTATGGAAGAATCAGATTAAGGAGGTGTTGATTCAGAGGAGGCAATGGAAGTCAGTAAATGGAATCTCAAAGAAACCCGCTGACATGGATGAAGATGATTGGGATGAGTTGGATGAAATGGCTAGGTCTAC
The DNA here is from genome assembly GCA_020310875.1 of Ceratopteris richardii. Classification (NCBI taxonomy): domain Eukaryota; kingdom Viridiplantae; phylum Streptophyta; class Polypodiopsida; order Polypodiales; family Pteridaceae; genus Ceratopteris; species Ceratopteris richardii. Next base: position 145,611,069 of record CM035439.1, read on the forward strand.
CATTCGATTGCACCTAGCAGATAATGTTTACTTTACAGTATTGGACTATGAAAGTGTAGAGGAGCTTTGGAAGAAGTTATGAAATGAAAAAAAAACATCATCAAATAAAGTGTATCTGATGAGAAAGTTATATGACCTTTGCATGAAGGACATAGATAATGTTGTTGCTCATCTGAATGATTTTGATGCTATATTCTCTCAGTTATAGGCTCCAAAAATGGACATGGATAATGAAATGAAAGCAGTCTTGTTGTTATGGGATATATTTTACACTACTATTAGCAATAGTGCAAGTGGTGGTAAACTAGTTTATGATGACATACGTGGAGCACTCTTTAGTGAGGAGATTCGTAGAGAATCTATGGTTGGCACTCAAAGTGGAGATGCATATAATGTGCGTGATTCTTGCCAAGGAAAGAATCAGCAATGTGGTAGGAGCAAGAATAAGGAAAATAATGTTCAATGAAATAAGAGTATAAGTAAATAAAGGAAGAGGGATATCGAATGCCATTATTTTCGTAAGAAAGGACACATGAAGAAAGATTATGCAATAAAGAATGCTAAAGGTAAAGGGCAAGATGTTGATGGGCATGTTAAATAGGACTGTGAAGATTGAAGAAATCAATGTTATTTCTCATGATGTTGACACTTGATAATACTATGCCTACTGAGGCTCTTATGGCTGATTCTCTTTCCCACACATGGCTACTAGATTCTGGTGCTTCTTTCCATGTGACACCACATAGAGAATGGTTCTCTACTTATGCAACAATGTCTCCGGGTATTGTGAGACTTGGTGACTCTTACTGGTGTGACATTGTCAAGATTGGAGATGTGGCTGTGTAGTTCATTGATGGTTGAAAATTTATTATGCATAATGTACGCCATGTACCTTATCTATCATGTATTTTGATGTCCATTGGTCAACTTGATGACCTTGGTTACAAGGTGGTCTTCTATGCTCAGTCCTTTCACATATCAAAAGGAAGTATGGTTATTGTAAAAGGAAGAAAAGTTGGCTCACTTTATCCTTTATTTGTATCATAAAAAGAACACTTGTTAGTTGTTAATGAACATCCTATGGCTTGTATTTGGCATGGCTCTTTCTACCATATATCATGTAGTAGAATGGAAAATCTTTCTTGATATGGCTACCTACATGTGTTACCTTTCTCTAATTTTTCATTTTGTGAGCATTGTCAAAATGGAAAGAAAACTAGGAATCTGCACAAGACGCACATTGACACTTCAATTCAGCCTTTAAATATTGTTCATACAAATATGTGTGGTCCTATGCCCACAAGCTCATTAGGTGGTTCTCTTTACTTTGTCACTTTCATAGATGATTCTACTAGAAAAGTTTAGGTATATCCTATCAAAGCGAAGGATGAGGTATTCCCTACTTTTAGAATATGGCTTGCTTCAATTGAGACTGAAAAAGGAACTAAGCTTAAGGATTTACATTCAAATAATGGGGGTGAGTATACCTCACGTGAATTCAGCCTTTTTTGTCACTCAAAAGGAATTCTTAGAGAGTTTACAACTCCTTATAACCCAATTCAAAATGGTGTAGTTGAAAGGATGAATAGAACTATTCAGGATATAGTAGTTTCTATGTTGCACAAGTCTTTTGGGAAGAAGAAGTATTAATTGCAATTCATGTGATTAACCTTTCACCCAGTATTGCCAAAGGTTAAAAAGTCGCACAAGAGTTATGGATAGGGAAGCCATCATATTATGATCATGTTCGAGTTTTTGGTTGTGAAGAATATGTTCATATACCCAGGAACCTTAGACAAAGTTGGACCATAAGTCAAAGAAATGCATTTTCCTTGGATATAATCAAGAAGGCCAATTTGGATATCGCTTATGGGATCCTAAAACACGGTCAATGATCATAACTAGTGATGTCATTTTTAATGATTCTAAGATGCATAAACAACTAAGGAGGTTGAAATGAGAAGAGTGGTTTTTGAGGATACTAGCCCTCTCTTTAGCATGCATAAAAATGTTGCACATAGGGATGTTCAAGAGAATGTCCAATCAGATCAGTCTGTAAATGGTCGAGTTGAGAAACCATTGAGATGCTCTGCATGTGTCTCACATCCACCTGAGTATGTTGGAGCAAGTCAGGCATGTAAGGAAGCATTATGGCTTTCTCATCTTGCTTGTGATATGGGTTTACCTCAGCATGTACCTCATTTGCTCAATGATAGTCAGAGTGACATTGCATTGGCTAAGAATCTGGTCTATCATGCAAAGACCAAGCACATTGAGGTGTGGTATCACTTCATTGGAGACTGCTTAGCCACTGAGCGCATTATTCTTGAGATGGTTCATACTCAAGATAATGTTGTAAATGCCAAAGCTCTACCACAAGATAGCTTTTGACACTATTGTCACTTGATAGGGGTTACTTGACTCATGATCTTACACAGTTACTTGTATATTGTGTAACATGCCCATCGGGTGGGAGGTATAGTTTGTATACTTACACTCAAATATTCTTTATCATTCTTTTGTTTTCTCCCATAGTCACTTTGGCCATATTGGCCTTTAGTGGGAGATTGTAATCATTAGTGTCCATGTGAAAGGCCAAATGGCCATCGAACACTTTTTGTAAATGTTCTTTAATAAAACATATAGTGGCTTGGTCAACAACAAACTGCAAGTTCAACCACATTTGTAACACCTACGAAATCTACCTTCATGCTCCTTTTTTCTTTTGAGAGAACAAGAACCTTCATGCTCCTTGCATATTGTGTTTTTTGCATATTTTGTAGCCTTTGTGCGGAGTACTATGTGCAGTGCCTGGAGCTCAATTTTCCAACCTAAGGGTATATGTTATACTTTATGGAATAATGGAATGTGAAATGGATTTTAATTTCTTAAGGTTTTTAATGTGATTAGGTGTTGATTTAGCAAATTTTTTTTAAATGCATGCTTTTTGAGGTGTCGCTGTCATGTATCTTCCGTTCAGGATGTAATGAAAATTTCTATAAACACACGTACTCTGAGAGACACATCCATCATAGTATGTGGGGATATTGTATCCAAACTTGTGTTTATTCTTGTCTCTCTCTATTCTATGTGTGTTGTTGTGAGATTTCATTAGTGTATTATCTTTGTGTATGTGTGTCTACAAGATCTGGTTACAGTGGTATCAAAGCTTGCATATGTCTATGCAAGTGTACTTCTCGGTGTCCATTTGTGATTTGACACCTATTTCAGTTTGTTTATTCTCATCCGATCTAAGTTTGCATTTTTCAATTCATTTTTTTTTCTTATTTTTGTCATGTTCAACAATCCACTATTGTCTATTGTCTATTGTCTATTGTTTACTGTCACAATGTCACACTATGCACTATGGACTGTGCCCTTTCCCTGAGACAGTGTCACATTGTTACACTATGCCCTATCCCAATTCTAGCTCGATTCCTTTATCGATTTGTTTTATCAATTTGATTAATCCATGTGGTTACTCCTATAGCTTACTCCAAGGTGTCAACTAAGGCACTGAACTATGGCATAACTTTGGTATCTTTGGCTTTTGTGGCACTCATGGTTCTCTTGGTTCCCTTTGGTTTTGTTGGCAGCCCTTGGCTACACGCAAACCCTCTCTAACTAATGAGTGGCAATAAGAGCTTACTGATTTTCCTATTTAGCATGTATGGGATTTGAACCCACCACCTCTCACTTTCAAGAGATTGCTTTATCCACTAACCTATTTTCACATGTTGATACCCCGTTTCTTTTAATTTATATTTAACATGACTTCTACCTCTCTTTTCCTTTTTACATTTCCAAAAAAAAAACTTCCCTTTTCTATTTCAATTACAATATGGCTAAAATTATTTTCACATGTTTAGTGATGGGTTTTGGTTCTATATAAGACCATGGAACCTACCCATACTACAAAGGATTTTGGTACATCACCCCTACCCGGGGTATCGATTGAGCAATAGTTGGAGCTTTTTTTGTAGCATGAACTCCAAGATGCTCAAAATTGGATAAAAGAACGTGACGCTTTATGCCAACAAATACAAAGTGAGGACAACAACCTAGTTAGGGTGATGAAGGCCATTATCATTGCTCAAGAAGAAGGCATGCATTCCAAGATTGGTACCAAAAATTTCCAATTTTCTTGATTCAATGGGTGAAAGGATGGCCAATTTGTTCTTTCATGGCTATCCCAGTCTGATGCCTTTTATTCTGATAAATCATATATTAAAATAAAAAAAGTAAAATTTGCTACTAATTATTTTGGGTAAAACTCAGTTATGGTGGAATGTTTTGCAACATAGCACCAACCACCCCACCACATGGATCGCATTTCAAGAAAAGATCAAGGAATCTTTCCTTCCTCCCTAGTTCCACTTACATGCTCATCGATCATGGACAACTTTTTGATGGAAAGAAGGAGAAATTGTGTCTACCTAAACTAAATGCTTTTGGCAACGACTACTACTTATTTGTTCTCTTGAAATTGTTCCTGAGGATACCTTGCAACAAAAGTATGAAGATGGTTTGGAGATGGGAATCCAAGCCAAGCTCCGTCCTATGACCCTTTATGAAGGTATCTCTTTTGCACATGATGCTGCGATGGAGTTTTAGTCCATCACTAAGTCCATTCACTTACAACAAACCTGTCAATTACCATAGCCAATCAAGCCCAATTTTCCTTTCAAGCATACTTTCACTACTTTTTCTTCCCGTACTATTCAGTGCCCTCCTCAATCCAATTTCTCACCAGTATGCAAGACAACCCCCTTACAATCTACAAAGCCTCCAACCCTTCAAACTATGATGATGGATGCTCAACGAAAAAGGCCCATATCACTTGCTGGCATTGTGGTAAGTTTGTTCATACGAAAGCTAAATGTAGGTTGCCACCCAATGATATGAAACCTGTCGGGGTTCAAGTACACAACATGGAGGCGATTCATGAAGAGATTCAACCTGATTGGATCTAAGAAGCATTGGAAAAAGATCTAAGTACCTTGGGTAACAAAATTTCTATCCATTCTTTACTTTGCATGCAAGGTACTATTAATGGTAAAATTGTTAACATTTTACATGATGATGGTAGTTCTCATGATTTTATTTCTTATACACTAGTGCAAGATCTCCAACTAAACCCAATTCCTTCTATGTATAAAGTTAAGGCTACATTTCAAGGAAATAGATATAATGTTACATGTAAAGTGCATAACATTCCGATTCTTGAATCAGTTTTAAGTTTGACAATCAAGATATTTCTTTGTATGCAATGCATGATTTCCAACCATTTCCAATTATTAGTCATACTCAAGTAAAATGTGCATTTAGGAAAGGCTATAATTCATGTATTATTTTTGTCATTAACATAGTTGATTATAGACATACACTTTCTAATGCACATAAATCATTTATGGATTCCTATAAGGATTGCTTTATGGCTGATATTCCTTCTAAACTATCACCTTCTAGGAGATCTTTTGACCATAGTATAGAATTAATTATTGGTAGCTCTCCTCCCCATAAAGCACCTTATAGGCATGGACCTTTACATATAAAAGAAATAGATAATCAAGTTAAGGATCTACTTCACAAAGGACTTATAAGGCCTAGTTCTTCTCCCTTTGGAGGACTTGTTCTCTTAGTGGAAAAGAAGAACAAGACTTATAGGATGTGCATTGACTATAGAGCACTCAATAAGATCACAATTAAAAATAGAATCCTACTCCCAGGATAGATGATTTGCTAGATAGGCTTCATGGAGTAGGTATATTTAGCAAAATTCATCTTAAATCTGGGTATTATCAAATACGAATGACACAAGATGACATTTATAAGATTGCCTTTAGAACTCAAATTGGTCACTTTGAATTCATAGTAATGGCTTTTGGACTCACCAATGCACCTCTTGCATTTTTGCATATAATGAATAATATTTTTCTTGATTACCAATCTTTTGTTCTTGTTTTCTTTGATGATATGCTTGTATATAGTGAGAATGAAAATGACCATGAAAATCATTTAGCAACATTCTTTAATTTGTTACAAAAAGAAACTTTACACTAATCCTGAAAAGAGCTCTTTTTTCAAAAAAGAATTAGAGTATTTAGGACATATTGTTTCTAGTCAAGGATTTCATGTAGATCCAAAGAAAATTAAAGTAATTGAAGAACGGCCTATACCTTAATCTATGAATGATATAAGCTCTTTTTTAGGATCTGCTAGTTTTTATAGAAAGTTTGTAAAAGGTTTTTCTTATTTCGCACTTCCACTCATATTATTATTGACGAAAAAGTTAAAATTTGCATGGAGATTAGCACAAAAATCTTTTGAAAAACTTAAATATTCATTTTCTCATGCACTTGTTTTACAATTATCAGATTTTTCACAACCTTTCCATGCAGTTATAGATGTTAGTGGTTTAGTTTTAGATGTTGTATTAATGCAAAATTATCATCCCATTGCATTTGAAATTAGGAAATTTAAACCTTCTGAAAAGAATTATAGTACATATAATAAGGAACTCTTAGTTGTTGTACATGCTTTAAAAATTTGGAAACATTATCTTATGGGTTCTAAAGTTCTAATCAAAATAGACCAACAAGCTATTAAACATTTATTAAATCAACCATTGATTTTTGAAAGACACATTAAATGGGCTTCATTCATATAAAATTTTCATCTTATAATTTAATATCAACCTAGCAAAGCTAATGTTGTAGTTGATGCCCTTAGCCCCTTCCCATCCCCACAAACAAATATTGTTTCAATCAATTATATTTCTGCTATTCATATTCACTCATTTCATGATATTATTTCTACTTATGCATCTAATTTGTATTTTTCACAAACATGGACTACTTTCAATAATTCTACACCATCTAATGAGGATCATTGCAGTTTTCATAATAGAATATTGTATTTCCAACACAAGTTATGCATGACACAAGTTATGCATGACACAAGTTTTTAAAGAATTTGTTATGAACGAGATGCATGAACCACCATATATGGGTCATACGGGCATACAAAGTACTATTACTACATGTAAAGAATTCCTCTTTTGGCCGAATATGGAAAAGGATATTGCACAATATGTCTCCCATTGCATTGTGTGTCAACGTGTGAAATGACATCATGGTAAAGCATTTGGGTTATTAATGCCACTTCCCATACCTAATGGACCATGGGAACAAATTTCTATGGATTTTATTATTGGCCTTCCTACAACTTCATTTCAAAATGATATGATTTGGACAATTATTGATAGGTTTAGTAAACAAGTGTATTTCATTCATTGTAAAAAGACTTTATCTACACCTCAAGATACTAAGTTATTTATTAAATATACTTTTCCCCCATCATGGTTTTCCAAAAGTTATTCTATCATATCGAGATGTTTGTTTTTGTAATCACTTTTGGGTTTCATTATTTCAAAATTTAGGTTCCAAAATAGACTATAGCTCTTCATTTCATCCTGAAAGTGACAGTTAAAGTGAAGCTACGAATAATAGTATCTTAGATTTATTATGTTGTTATTCTTTAGATATCCAAGTAATTGGGATGAGAAAATTCCTTTACTACGATTCACATATAATAACACAACACATACCACTACTCAATGTGCACCGTATGAAATTATTTATGGTAAAAAGCTTCCCATTCCCATGACTATCACTCAAACTGATATCCCTATGACTGATTCTTTTGCACAAGATCATATTTCTACACTTCATGAGGTTCATGAGCACATTAAGAAGAGTCAAGAACATTACATCTGTAATGTTAATAAGAAACTAATAGCTAAAAATTTAATGAAAATGGCTTGGTATGGTTACAAATAATTAAAAGACATTTGAAAAACATTTCACGACATCCTAAGGTTAAAGTTGCACCACGTTATTATAGACCTTTCTGTATTATTCAAAAAATAAATGAGAATGATTTTAGATTAGACATACCTTCTCATTGGAATATACATAATTCTTTTCATAATAGCTTATTGAAATCCTTCAAAGGAACTTTACCAGTCACTCCTATTTTAGATGATCCTCTACTTGAAGAGGATGTTGAAATTTTAGTTCCAAAGAAAAACTTGATTATGATGTTACTACTACATGCACTACTAAGCAATATCATAGATATTTAGTTAAATATAAAAATCAATCACTTGAATAATCTCAATGGATTCATAAGAAATTAACTCCACCTTATGACCACTTAATTTTTGCGTATCATTCACAGTCACATTAAATTCCAGTTTTCCATTTCCATGCATGTGTTCTTTTTTACATGGAATATGCTTATGATTGTTCTGTGATGGGACATGTGACTGGCCATCCATGTTGAGCGGGTCTTGCAGACAGACACATGTAGAGATAGTACAGAAATGAAGTCTCACAAAAGCATAAATAAAATAGATAGAGATAAGATTCTGGGCACAAGATTGGTTAAAATCTCTCCTCACATACTCTGATGGACGAGTCTATCAGAGCATGTGTATTTATAGGTATTTCTCATTACATCCTGAATAGAAGATACATGAAGGTGGTGCTTGGAAAAGCGTGCATTTACAAAAAAAAATCTTTATTTACAAAATCATCACTTTCTATGCAATCTGCTATTTTTACAAAGACGTTGCTTTCTAAGCAATCTACTATTTTTACAAAAAATATCTAAAATACTATCTTTTAACTATCTTTAAAAATATTTGAATAAGTCCACGCATTTCATGCCCTCATGATTCTTCACCTGCTAAATCAAAATACAAATCACATAAAAAATCTCAAGGCATTAAAATCCATATAACATTCCATTATTCCATAAAGTATAACATGCCTCCCAGTTGACAAGCAACTGACCTCAGTTGATAAGAATAAAATAGACATGGATGGCCAATCAATGTCCCATCATTGAACAATAATAAGCATGTTCCATGTAAAAACACAAGCATGGAAATGGAAAACTCAAATTTAATGTGACTGTGAATTATATGCAAAAATCAAATGATCATAATGTGGACTTGGTGATGTCTTATAAATTCATTGAGATTCTTCAAGTGAGTGATTTTTATATTTAACTAAATATCTATGATATTGGTTATCTCCGCATGTAGTAATAATGTTATAATCAAGTATTTTCTCTGGAACTAAAATTTTAGCATCCTCTTCAAGTAAAGGAGGATCATCTAAAATAGGAGTGAGTGATAAAGTTCCTTAAAGGATTCCAATAAACTAATATGAAAAGAATTATGTATATTTCAATGAGAAGGTATATCTAATCTAAAAGCATTCTCATTAATTTTTTGAATAATATGGAAATGTCCATAATAACATGGTGCAAGTTTAACCCTAGGATCTTGTGAAATATTTTTCAAACATCTTTTAATTATTTGTAACCATACATAATCATTTTAATTAAATTTTTTAGCTACTCGTTTCTTATTAGCATTATGCATGTAAGGTTCTTGACTCTTTTTAATGTACTCAGGAACCTCATGAAGTGTAGAAATATGATATTGTGCAAAAGAATTATCCATAGGAATATCCATTTGAGTGATAGACATGAGAGTGGGAAGCTTTTTACCATACTCAATTTCATATGGTGCACGTTAAGTAGTGGTATGTGTTGTGTTATTATATGCGAATTGTATTAAAGGAAGTTTCTCATCCCAATTATTTGGATTATCTAAAGAATAACAACATAATAAATCCAAAATAGTACTACTCATAGCTTCACTTTGCCCATTACTATCATGATGAAATGTAGAACTAAAGTCTATTTCGAAACCTAATTTTTGAAATAATGCAACCCAAAAGTGATTACAAAAACAAACATCTTGATTTGATAGAATAACTTTTGGAGATGTGGAAAAATACATTCAATAAATAACTTAGCAGCTTGAGGTGTAGAAACAGTTTTTTTACAAAGAATGAAATACGCCTATTTACTAAACCTATCAACAATCGTCCAAATCATATCATTATGAGATGAAGTTGTGGGAATACTAGTAATAAAATCCATATATATTTGTTCCCATGGTCCATTAGGTATGGGAAGTGGCATTAATAATCCAAATGCTTTACCATGATGTCATTTCGCATGTTGACCCACAATGCAATGGGAAACATACTGTGCAATATCCTTTTCCATATTCAGCCAAAAGAAAAATTCTTTACGCATAGAAATAGTACTCTGTATGCCCCTATAAACCATATATGGTGGTTCATGCATGTATTTCATAAAAAATTATTTAAAAACTTGTGTGATGCATAACTTGTGTTGAAAATACAAAAATTTATTATGAAAAGTGTAATGTTCCTCATTAGATGGTGTAGAATTATTGAAAGTAGTCCACGCTTGTGAAAAATACAAATCAGATGCATAAGTAGGAATCATGTCATGAAATCAATGAATATGAATTGCATAAATATTACTGATTGAAACAATACTTGTTTGTGGGGATGGGAAATGACTAATGACATTAGCTACAACATTAGCTTTGCTAGGTTGATAATGAATTAATGGCTAAAAGTTTTGTATGAATGAAGCCCATTTAATGTGTCTTTCAGAAATCAATTGTTGATTTAATAAATGCTTAATATCCTGTTGGTTTGTTTTGATTAAAACTTCAGAACTCATAAGGTAATGTTTCCAAAATTTTAAAGCATACACACGAGCTAAGAGTTCCTTATGATATATACTATAGTTCTTTTTAGAAGGTTTAAGTTTCCTACTTTCAAATGCAATGGGATGATCATTTTGAATTAATACAATACATATACCTAAAAATGATGTTTTGCCTAGAATTAATTAGAAAGTGCATGTTTGAGTTTTTCAAAAGATTGTTGTTGTGCTAATCCCCATGCAAATTTTAACTTTTTCTTCAATAATAATGTGAGTGGAAGTGCTAAATAAGAAAAAACTTTTACAAACTTTCTATAAAAACTATCTAACCCTAGAAAAGATCATACATCACTCACAGATTGAGGTACATGCCATTGTTCAATTACTTTGATTTTCTTTGGATCTACATGAATGCCTTGACTAGAAACAATATGTTCTAAATACTCTAATTCTTTTTGGAAGAAAGAACTCTTTTCAGGATTGGCATAAAGTTTGTTTTTGTGTAACAAATTAAAGACCGCTGCTAAATGATTTTCATGGTCATCATCATTCTCACTATAGGCAAGTATATCATCAAAGGAAACAAGAACAAAAGCTTGGTAATCAAGAAAATTCTTATTCATCATACACACAAATGTAGCAGGTGCATTGGTGAGGCCCAAAGGCATTACCATGAATTCAAAGTGGCTAGTTCGAGTTCTAAGGCAGCCTTATAAATGTCATTTTGTGTCATTCATATCTGATGATACCCGTATTTAAGATCAATTTTGCTAAAGACACATGCTCCGTGAAGTTTATCTAGCAAATCATCTATGCTAGGAATAGGATATGTGTTTTTTATTGTGATCTTATCGACTTCTCTATAGTAAATGCACATCCTATAAGTCTTGTTCTTCTTCTCAACTAAGAGAACATGTGTTCCAAAGGGAGAAGAACTAGGCCTTATAAGTCCTTTGTGGAGTAGATCCTTAACTTGATTAGCTATTTCTTTTTTATTTAAAGGTCCATGCCTATAAGGTGCTTTATGGGGAAGAGAACTACCAGGAATTAAGTCTATACTATGGTCAAGTGATCCCGGAGAAGGTTCTAGTTAAGAAGGAAAATAAGCCATAAAGCAATTATGATAGGAAGCCATGAATGATTTATGTGAATTATGAAGTGTTTGTATAATCAACTATGTTATTGACAAAAACCATACATATATTTTAGCCTTTCTTGAATGCACATTTGATTTGAGTATGACTAATTGATGGAAATAGTTGGAAGTCATGCATTGCAGACAAAGAAATATCCTGATTATTGAACTTACAACTCATTGTGTGTGTATGATAATCAATGCATGGATTATAATGATGATGATGAAAGGGTATACCAAGTATAACATCATAGGATTGGAAAGGATCAATTAAGAATGTGCATTCATCTACATAAGAACCTATACAAATATGAACATTATGCACTTCACTTGTAACATTTTATTTATTTCCTTGAAATGCAACCTTAACTTTATACAAAGAAGGAAGTGGATGTAATTGGAGATCTTGTAACAATGTATAAGAAATAAAATAATGTGAATTACTATCATCATGTAAAATATTAACAACTTTACCATTAGTAGTTCCTTGCATGAAAAGTAAAGAATGAATAGAAATTTTGTTACCCAAGGTACTAAGATCCTTTTCCAATGCTTCTTTTGTCCAATCAAGTTGATTGTCTTCATGAACCACCTACATGTTGTGTACTTGAGCTCTCACAGGTGTCATATTGTTAGTTTGGAACCTACATTTAGCTTTAGTATGACCAAACTTACCACAATTCCAACAAGTGATACGGGGCCTCTTTTGTTGAGCATCCATCATCATAGTTTGAAGGGTTGGAGGTTTGGTAGAGTGTAGGGGACTTGTCTTGTGTACCGGTGAGAAACTCGATTGAGGAAGGCACTGAAAAGTAGGAGGGCAATTGAAAAGTAGGGGAAGAAAAAGTAGTGAAAGGACGCTTGAAAGGAAAATTGGGCTTGATTGGTTGTTGTCATTGGCATGTTTGTTGTAAGCAAATGGACTTGCTGATGAATTGAAACTCCTTCTCAACATCATATGCAAAAGAAATAGCTTCATAGATGGTCATGGGACATAGTGTGTCGAGTTTGGCTTGGATTCCCATCTCGGAGCCATCTTCATACTTCTGTTGCAAGGTATCTTTGAGAATTGTTTCAAGCGAACTAATAAGTAGTAGTTGTTGCCAAAAAGTTCAGTGTGTAGGTAGACATGGTATCTTCATCTTTCTATCTAAAAGTTATCCATGAAAGATGAGCATGTACTGTTTGATCTTTTCTTGAAATGCAATCCATGTGGTGGGGTGGTCGGTGCTATGCTGCAACATATTCCACCATAATGGGGCCTACCAAATAATTAGTAACAAATTTCACCTTTTCAATTTTAGAATATGATTTCTCATAATAAAAGTCATCAAATTGGGATAGCCATGAAAAAACAAATTGCCTATCCTTTCGCCCATCAAATCAAGAAAATTAGAAATTTTTGACATCAATCTTGGAATATGTGCCATCTTCTTGAGCAGTGATAATGGCCTTCGCCACCCTAATTAGGTTGTTTTCATCACTATGCATTTGTTGGAGTGCAGCATCACATTCTTTTATCTCTTTTTGAGCATGTTGGATTTCATGCCAAAAAAGCTCCAATTGTTGCTCAATTGGTACCCCAAGTAGGGGTGATGTACCAAAATCCTCGGTATTATGGGTAAACTCCATGGCCCTATATAGAAACAAAACCTAGGACTCGATCTGATGATTGAAATGGATGAAAAATCACAAGCGGACGCCATGAATTATGATCAGATGGTGATTTGTACACCTTTGCAGTTGCGCATAGGCTCTGATACCACTATTGATCGGATCTTGCAGATGCACGTATGTAGAGATAGTAGAGAAACAAAATCTCACAAAAGCATAAATAAAATAGAGAGAGACAAGAGACTAGACATAAGATTGGGTACAATCTCCCCCACATACTCTAATGGATGAGTCTATTAGAGTATGTGTATTTATAGGCATTTCTCATTACATTTATAGGCATTTCTCATTACATCTTGAATAGAAGATACATGAGGGATTTATTTACAAAAATTTGCTTTATTTACAAAATCGTTGCTTTCTAAGCAATCTATATTTTTACAAAAACATCACTTTCTAAGCAATGTAATATTTTTACAAGAAATATCTAAAATACTATCTTTTAACTATCTTCAAATATTTGAATAAGTCCATGGACGTTCATGCTCTCATGATTCTTCACCTGCTAAATCAAAATACAAATCACATTAAAACCTTCAAGATATTAAAATTCATATAAAATTCCATTATTCCATAAAGTATAACAATCCATGTCTATTTTATTCTTATCAACTGAGGTCAATTGCTTCTCAGCTGGGAGGCATGTTATACTCTATGGAAAAGTGGAATGTTAAATGGATTTTAATGTCTTGAGGTTTTTAATGTGATTGTGTTTTGATTTAGCAAGTGACTAATCATGAGGGCATGAATGCGTGCGGATTTACTCATATATCTTTAAAAATATTTAAAAGATAGTATTTTATATATTTTTTTGTAAAAATAGTAGAAGTGATGTTCTGTAAATAATGCAGATTTTTTGTAAACGCATGCTTTTTGAAGCACCGCCTTCATTTTGTTATTGTATTATCTCTGTGTATGTGTGTCTACAAGATTAATTACATTATCATAAAGGAGCTCTTCGAAAAGAGAGTTTAGCATGGTGCATCACCACCAAAATACTTCACTTCTTGGCAAAGGAATTCTTGTGTGTAAGCTCAAGAAGAACATGTATTGTCTTATGCAGTCACCCAGATACAAAATTTGATGCATTTTAAAGTCTCAAAGCTATTCTAGAAGTAATGAGGATCCCTATCTCTACAATAAGAGATGTTTAAATGATAGCTTGATATGCTTGACACTTTATGTTGATTGTTGGGAGGTTCTCAAACAATTTGTCTCTCTTGAAGCCAAAATTTTGACATTAGAGATTTGGGAGATGCTAAACATATTCTTGGCATGCGCATCACTCGTGATAAGAGTAAGAGATGCATATACTTGTCTCATAGTGAATGCATAACCAAAGTACTTCATAGATTCAATATGCATGATAGGAAGGCATTGAGTACACCGTTGCCTACATATGTGAAGCTCATCAAGGATGATTGTCCCAAATCTCATGCCGAGAAGAATTCATGACCGAAATTCCTTATCAATATATTGTTGGTAGCATCATGTATGTTATGGTAGCTATGAGACCAAACATTAGATTTGCATTGGGAATTGTTGTTGATATATTTAGTTAGTGATGTGTGTGAACACACTAGGAACCTCGGGGCACTTTTTTCCCTCTTTAGGAGGTTTTTTTTCCTTGGCTTGTATATACATTTATAACCCTAATGTCTTTGTACATTCTCTTGGTAATACATTTAGCATTATGTGTTATGCTCCAAGATTCTTCTTCTTCCTTGTGTTGTTCATGTGCTTTTGCAGACCTCAAACTCTAACAATTGCTACAGGTCGTCGCTTCATCTAGGGCATCATCGACACACATCCGGTCACATCTCAGAATCCCACAAAATTTGCTGAGCACACTCAAGGCGATTAGGAGTTAAAAACAGCTTTGTTCTATGGTGTTGTAATCATGATCTGAGCTCATTTCGACCTCCGAATGCACTATCATAGTGCTTATGTAGGCAATTTTGTCTTTTTGTGCCAAAGATATATATAGGTTTTGTTCACCAATACAAGCATCTCAAAGTCTAATACATGTTTAGTAGAACTCAATAGGGTAGTCCTGTTCAACTTTTTGAGATACATTCATTTTTTTGCATCAGGGTATTTTAGTTAGTGGCCATGGCTGAAAGCAGTGATATAATTCATATGTTGGTTGTTGAGGACAAGTTGGATGGTACCAATTACCCATTATGGGCTTATATGATGCATCATGTAATGGTTGCAAAAGGACTATAATATATTACACAGGGTGTTGAAAAACATCCTATTTCACCTACAAACACAGTTGCTAAAGGTGATGCAGATGGCATTGAAGATGGTGATATTCTTTAGGTTTCTATTCGTGTTGCAGTTCCTGCTGCACCCACTATAGAGAAACTTTGATGGGATGGGAGAGATGTTTAGGCACATGCATTGATAGCCTTGTCAGTCAAACGTGCCAGTATTCCCCATATTTACTCCTACAAAACATCAAAGGATGCATGGATACACTAACTACTTTATACTAGGCAAGGAATAAGGCTCATGTTGCTTACCTCTGAAAACAATTGGAGAGTGATCACATGAATGAAGGAGATTCCATGCACAGTTTTTTGATAAAGATCAAAGATTTGAAGGAGCAATTGATTTTTGTTGATGAAAACTTGCATGATAGTTCACTTATGCAGACTATTCTAAATGCTCTTCTAGATTCATATCATAGTTTTGCTTCGACTCTTCGATTGATGATGAAAGGCAATCCAAATGCCTTAACATTTCAACTCTTTGTAATGTTGCAAGAAGACCAGTCCAGGCAAAACA
The DNA here is from genome assembly GCA_020310875.1 of Ceratopteris richardii. Taxonomy (NCBI): domain Eukaryota; kingdom Viridiplantae; phylum Streptophyta; class Polypodiopsida; order Polypodiales; family Pteridaceae; genus Ceratopteris; species Ceratopteris richardii. The sequence goes on from CM035439.1 coordinate 145,627,294, forward strand.
AGTCCATTATGCGTGTTGCATATCAAGCTTTCCTAGCTAGTCAGAAGGGCAAAGGTAAATGGACCTCATCTACTAGTAAGCAAAAATATGCTAATTCTGCACAATCAAAGAAAGATGACAGAGATGAGAAGAAATGGAAAAGTAGAAATTGTTTTGCAAATAATGTAAAGGAAATGATCATGTCATAAAGAGCTATCCAAAACTAACTGTAAAAAAGGAAAACAAAAAAGAGGCTAGAATGGTTGTTGTAGAGGCCTCTAGACCCAAAACAGAGTCTGCTAATCTTGTACAGAATGAAGAATGGGCATTTACAACTATTTGTAGTTATAACCCATCTTCTGATGAACATTGTATGTCTATAGTAGACTCAAATGTTTGGTACTTTGATAGTGGGGCAACCAAACATATTACCTCGCAATGTAGTTCACTTCACTAGAGCCTACCCCTATAGGGAATATTGTCACGTGCACCAACAACTCCTCTTATCCTGTTATGGGAGTTGGTAAGATCATTCTCACTACTGTTGATGGTAGTATTTTTACATTGTCAAATGCTTTATTTATGCCAAAGATCAAGAAAAGTCTTTTATCAAGTTCAACATTAGCCAATATTGGCTTGGTCGTGAAATTTGTTGGTGATAGATGTACAATTCAGGATCTATCAAACATCATTATTGCTTCTGGAATTTTATGTCGTGGGATGTATAGCCTCATAGATTGTGCAAAATCTTTGATTGATTTAATATGTACAATTCAAGATTCTCAGGCTGTCATACGCAAAGCTTTGGCATGTATGCTTTGGTCATCTAAATTTTGCTAGTTTGCTACACCTGCAACAATCTAAAACTTGAGACACCTGGTAAACATATGTGTGAAGGCTTTATTTTGGGCAAAATCCAGTATTCCTCCTTCCCAAAGGATGGTTCAGTTTGAGCTACTCAAAAACTACAGCTTGTTCACAGTGATGTCTGTGGTCCTATGCAGACACCTTCTTTTGGGAGCTATCTTTACTTTGTGACTTTCATCGATGATTTTTCTAGGCATGCATGGGTATATCCATTGAAAGAAAAGTTTGAGCCATGGAGATGGCAAGGTGTATGGTCAAGAGTCAGGCTTAACCACATAGTTTTTGGCTTGAGGCTATTATGTGTGCAACATATGTACTTAACATGTATCCCACTAAAGCACTGCAGCCTATCACTCCATATGAGGCTTGGCATGGTTGCAAGCCATATGTTGCTCATCTGTGTGTTTTTTGGTTGTCTGGCATATGCATTAATGCCTAAACAACAAAGGAAACTGGATGATAAAGTAGTGAAATGTATTTCTAATGGGTAGAGTTCTGAAAGCAAAGGCTATCATCTGTATCACCCATAGAGTAAACGCATTTTGGTTAGTCTTGATGTTGTTCTTGTGGAAGATGCTATTCAACCATTACTTTCATGTACTAAGGAGACATGAGTTAGCTCCAAACACATGTATGAAACTTTGATGCCTCTTTTTACAGGTGGAGAGTCTAGTGTTGGTCCTAATGAGGCAACTTCTAAGTCTTTATAGGTTTCATGTGATGATGCAAATCATTCCAGTCTGATGCAGATTTACATGATGCACTTGTTGATGAGAGAGCTGATATTGAGGAGGCAAAAACTATGACAAAATGGCAAGTGCAGACTTTGTGTGATAGCAAATTCGATGCACCTTTGTCATATCATACTCATTCAGGCTCTCATAGTGCTCTTTTTGCATGAAATTTCTATGCTATGCCTGCCCCGAGTCTCTGTGGTGAGAATGAGCCAATTTCTTTTGATGAAGCACAAAATTTTGAAAATTGGATGGCTGTTATGCAATCAGAATATGATGCTATCATGAAAAATGGTACCTAGTCTTTATGCGACTTGCCTGTTGGCATGAAGACCATTGGCACTAAGTGGGTATACAAGCTGAAGCATACGCATGAGGGAAGAGTTGACAGTTATGAAAGGACGTCGATCAGTTATCCTATGAGAGCTAACACCTGAAACTTCACACATAGCCACGTCATATCCTTGATCTGCATATGCATCTTGCCTAGGGTGCTCTCTACCTTGTCTTCTTAATTTCATTCTCCGTATGCGCTCTAGGGCTTCTGCTTGAGCTTCTTCTCGAATTCGCTTTTCTTCCTCTTTGCGTTTCTTAGCAGTATTGAGTCGACTTAGCATTTCCTCTGTGAAAGGTTCCTGATACAACTTGACTCTGCATCCGCTGATATAACTTGGGAGAACATCGCCTTCTAATGTGGCTAGTTGCACTGCTCCACTTGTTGAGATTCTGTTAATGGTCATGGGTCCATAGCCTCTCTTCTCCAGTTTCCTCGCATGTTGCTTCAATGTGTAGACTAGAACTAAGTCGCCTGCCTTTAAACCTTTATCTTTCACATGGGCATCAAAGTATGCCTTCTGTCTCTTCTTAGCTGCATATATCCCTGCAGCTGCTTTCAGTCTTGTTTCTCCTAATCGTTCAAGGTCAAAAAGTCTAGAGGAGAGTTCATGACCCGTCCATTCATGCTCTTGTGCCACTTTCAATGTAGGTATCAAAAAGTCTAAAGGTAGCACAACATTTTGACCAAACACCATTTGAAAGGGAGTGGCTTGGAGTACCGTTTTGTAAGCGACTCGGTATGCCCAAACAGCATGGTGTAGCTGTTTGTCCCAATCAGAGCGTTTATTGTTCACTAATTTCGTCAGTACATTGCATAAGATCTTGTTGGTGCTCTCAGCCTGGCCATTTGCTTGAGGGTGATAGGGGGTAGACTTCTTATGTATTACCAAAAATTCTTGGAGCAGATTTTCAATAACTTCATTCAAGAAGTGAGTGCCTCTATCACTAACTAGCTCTATAGGTAGCCCGTATCTGGTGAACACATTCTCAAACAAGAATTTAGCAGTTGTTTGAGCATCGTTCTTCGTTGTGGCTTTTACCTCTACCCACTTTGTTAGATAGTCTGTCGCAACAATGATATATTCTGCATGGGAACCCTTAGCTGGGGGATTAATAGGACCTACGAAGTCTATTCCCCACTTAGAGAATGCACGTCCACCCATCATAGGTTTCAGTGGCATCTCATCTTTACGTACAGGATACTGAGTTCTCTGACAGACATCACATCGTTTCACATAGGTATGTGCATCCATGTGAAGGGTCGGCCACCAGAAGCCCGCAAATAGTATTGCCTTGATCACCCGATCTGGTCCAAAGTGTCCTCCTACTACACCTTGGTGAGCAGTGTCCAAGATCTTGAGATACTCACTCTCATGGACACATAGTCTCAGGTAATCGTCTTTACCACGTTTGTATAGATTATCACCAATAAGTGAGTAATCCTGGGCTTCTTGTTCTAAACTCCTTTTCCTAGCCAGAGTCATGTCTGGAGGGAATGTTTTCGTCCTCAGAAAGGATACTAGTGGTTCACTCCAATCCGGCACTATGGACACTTGATAGAGAGTGGCATGTTCCACAGGTGGTTTAGTGCAGCAGGTTGGGCATTCCTTGCACAACTTTTGGACATCAGCTTCCATAGTTGGCCAATGCACTCCGAGTCTCCTTAGTGTCTGTAGGGTTCGTTGTTTTGAGTAGTGTTGCTCTAATGCACCTACATGTGCTAAATGCAACCATTTATTGTACTCGTCCTCTTCCACACAACAAGCCAAGATTCCTTGATCTGTGTGCTTGTACATACTTCCTGCCATGATGTAATATTTTTGGGCTTTTACTACCTCTCTATCTTGCGTGTTTATTACTGAATGGTTAGGTCCGTAGGTCAATACTGGCACTAATGGCTTAGCCCACTGCAGTACCACTTCCAAGATAAACAAGTAAGCATCAAGAAGGTCATCTGATACTCCTTGTGGGGCTTCTCCAGATGTGAGCCTAGAAAGGTGATCTGCTCTCAAATGAGTCCTCCCTTTCCTTACCACAACCTCGAAATCATATTCCATTAGCAAGAGAAACCATCTTACTAATCTTCCTGTATTGCATGGCTTGTTTACGAGGTATAGCAATGCCTGATGATCAGTAAAAAATTTAAACTTATTTGCAAGCAAATAGTGTCTAAATTTCTTAACTGCATATATCATGCCTAAGCCTTCTCTCTCAGTAGTGGTATAATTTCGTTCATCTGCATTCAATTGTCTACTAGCGTAGGCAATTGGAAGATCCATATTACCTTCACCAGTAGGTTGTGCAAGCACACATCCAATGGCATAATTGGATGCATCCACGTGAACATGGAATGGCTTATTCCAATCTGGTGTGGTCAAGATTGGTGCTGAACATAATCACCGTTTAAGCTCATTGAAGGAATTCTCACATTCCTCAGTCCACTCAAAGTTTGTCAGAAGTCCGTACATGGGCTTTGCTATGATGGCATACATGTGTATAAATCGGCGGTAGTAACCACAATGCCCCATGAAAGCTTGTACTTCCTTGACATTATTTGGCCTAGGTAGCTCGGCTATGGCTCTTACTTTCTCTTCATCGGTGGATATGCCATTCTTTGACACTATGTGTCCTAAAATCTTACCTTGCCTGACCATGAAAACGCATTTTTCTGGGTTCAGGCAGACTTGATATTCTCTACATTTATCAAAGATTTGTCTGAGTTCAGGAATATGGGTTTGCCTAATGTTGGAATGAGCACAAAGATCATCAACATAGACTTCTAAGTTCTTCCTCAGGAACTCCTTAAATACATGGCACATTAGTCTCTGGAAGGTAGCTGGTGCATTGGTAAGCCCAAATGGCATTACACGAAAGGCAAATATACCCCACTCTGTGGCAAAAGCTGTCTTATGCTGATCTTCTGGAGCTATGGCTACTTGATTGTAGCCCGAAAATCCATCGAGGAAGTTGTACACTTCCTTGCCTGCTACTCTTTCTAAGAGATGTTCTGTGATGGGAAGCGGATAGTTGTCTCGAATTGTGGCTGCATTGACCTTCTTCAAGTTAATGCATACACGCAGCTTGCCATTCTTCTTGGGCACCACTACGATGGGGGATACCCACTCAGTGTGCTCAATTTCATAGATAAATCCAGCTTCAACTAGTCTATCTATCTCCTCTTTAATCTTGGCAGCGTAATTATCGTTATATGTATAGGGCTTTTGCTTAGAGGGTTTAGCATCTGAGGTCATGGGGATAGTGTGTGAGCATATGTCTGGGTCAACACCCTTCAAATCCTTGTAACTCCAAGCGAATACATCTTTGTATTCTCTTAGCAAGGCTATTAACGCATGCTCTTCTTCCTCTGTTAGGTCATGGCCTATGTACGTGCATCTCTCCTCTCCTTCTTCTAGGGCCACTACTATTTTCTTGGTGGTTTCTTTGTTATCATAGGCCTCTCCTGATTGTGCCTCTCTTTTAGGCATTCTTATCATGACTCTCCTGTCGTCTATCTCATACTTCTTAAAATTTTCCGAGACCTCAAACAAAGATTCTTTCTCTTCTGGGGAGACTTGTCTCTTCTTTTGTTTCTTTCCTTCTTCATTCGGGGTCACATGTGTGGCTAATCTTACATCATTTGTAAGCTCTCCATGCCTCTGGGGTTGAAATTCTACTTCATGGAAGTATTCTTCATCTGATGCAAAAGGTGGGTCCATAATGATTGACTCTAGATCGGAGTCACTTGCATCCTCAAATGCATCAGGGCTAGGTTCGCATTCTTCTAGAACTGCCTCTCCCATGATTGGCTCTATGGAGAAGACTGAAATGTCATAGCCATCCTCATCACAGTGAGGTGTCCATTGTTCCTCGTTGATGGCTACATCCATTGTTGCTAGGATTTCTGCCCAGCCGTGGGGTTCAAATTCCTCATCAGGAAAGACTACAGGTGCATAGGCTGGGTCTTGAATTGATCTATGGTTTTCTTTTGCACCTACCTCTCTGGCTTTCTCTCTCTTCTCTTCTTCTATTGCTACCTTACACATCCATAAGTGGGTGTCTTCATGCATCCACGAGGATCCGGATTCTATGGAATGCACAGACTCAGTCTCATCTTTGGCTCTATGGATGGGATTCCATTGAATAGGTGGTACATCTCTATGAGAGTAATCCTTAAGATTGACTTTGGTCGTAACACCTAAGTGCTGCAGGTACAAAGAATTGGTTCCTCAATCCTGTACCACTTGCAACTGTCGCATAAAAGGTCGTCCCAAGATCATTTCATAGGCATGGTTCTTGCTAAAATCACATATGGCAAAGGTATGCTCGAACTCGACACCACAGGTGGTGAGAGTTATTCCTTCTAGCAATCCTAAGGGTCTCTCAATATGACCATCGACCATCTGCAATTTCATTCTCGTTGGCCTGAGTGCTGGCTTGCCCCAACGCTTCCATAGGGAAGTGGTGGCAATTGCAACTCCTGCACCTGAGTCCAAAATTGCCTTGGTGGTGTACTCCTGGTAGGTAATGGGAAGATAGGTGTTCCCTTCTTCACCTTCACACATATCTCCTATCTTATCCAAGGGTATCTCTGGCACTGTCCTATGTGATCCTACCTGGGAACGAGGTTTTGCTATCTCGGGCACTTGATTAGCTACATGTTTCCACACTTCTGGTCTAACCCTAAGCAGCTCTTCCAAAGTGAGATTGCACTGCACTTTGGTGTTCTTCACTATCTCTGTGTTCCTAGGTATGACTGAATCTTCGTTTCTTACCATGACTGTAGGTGCTCTCATAGAGGTGGACTTTGCTTCCCATGGGCCTGTGAAATGGGGTAGTTCTTGTAAAGAATTAGACTCGAAGTCTAATCTTTCTTGAGATTGGGCACTCTCCTGTTCTCCATAAATGGATGGGATGTCTTGTGGGAATTGGTCATGTGCCTCATCCACAAGTTCAATGGGAGGAGGGACTTCACTTTCTTTAGCCCATTTGTCTTCTTGAATCTCGCGTAGGAATTCTGGTGTGAACCGATTCATAGAAGATGATGTGTCTGGCTCCGTAGAGTTAGGCACATAGGCTTCAGGCACATAGGCTTCTTGAGCAGGAATGCTTACTCTTTCACTTGCCTTGTCCTTGTGTTGAGAGGCTGGTTCCTTTTGTGATTGTGCCATTAGATTTACTATTCTTTCTAGGGGGGGGGTTGTCTTGTTCAGTGGAATTGGGCACATAAGCTTTTGATGGGGGATGGGTCATGTTTTTGCTTGCTTTATCCCTTTCTTGATTTTTTTCTTCCTTGGCAGATCTTGCAATTATGCCCTCTAACTTCTCTAGAAGTCCATCCAAGTGTAATTGCGTCTTGGCTGAGCCCGAGTAATTGAAAAGGCGACTGGCTTCAAACATAGTCTGAGCCAATGCGACCATTTTCGCGCAAAGCTTGGTTCTTTCTATCTCTAGGTCAGCTCTAGGGTAGCACTTGTCATGATCTGTGATATTCGGCCCTTCTTGGATTCTGGCCTGATATGCTTTAAGCATCATGTCTATGTCTTCAGGAGTGGGATCAGCTAATACTGATCCTACTCTAGGGGGTGGTGGAATCGTATGAGGTGGGAGGTGGCGGATCGGATGGCGATGGGAATGGTGGTGGTGGGGTAGTGTGAGAGGGAGTTTGAGATGTGAGTTCAGTTATCCTGGCTTTGGTTTCTCTTATGCTTTCCTCAAGTTCACTCATCTTTTTAGCCCATTGTCTTTTCATTCTTTCCCGACTATCTTTCCACGCTCTAGTCCTTTTCTTTGTCATGCTCTCGGTTTCACTAGCCTCTGGGTTCTTATCCTGGTTTACCCCTTGGTTCTGCTGCAATGCCTGAGCTCTAGTCACTACCTGTACTGGTGTGGTGGATGTCACACTTCCTGTGGAGTCTACCACCAACCCAATTGTTGAAAGTTTTTCAAGCTCAAGAGTGTGGGAACATGCCCCAAATTGAACCTTCCACATCATCCACAATCAAAGGAGGCTGATTTCCACGAGTTGGAGGCATCAAATCATGCCCATAATGGAAAGAATTTGATTAGAGAAGATTTAGCTCACCTCTTGATGTGATTGGACCTCACTTTTGACATGTATATGCTTTTGATTGGTTAAAGAGGTTAGTAGGTGGTCTTTAAAACCTCTAATGAGTTGTATTATGACTTAGACTCGTGGAAATACATGCCCAAGCTGCCCCCTTGCTTAAGCACACCCCCTACTAGCTATTCTCTGCATATTTTGCAGAAATTTCACTTTTACACACTCTATCTATCTAGATGTTTTTGGCAGACCCCCCAGTCTTGTAATTGTTGTTTCTCCTTCATCCGGAATCCATTTGCAATGATTTTTGTCTTGTTGGAAAGCTTATAAGTTCTACTTTGTCTGCTATAAGTCTCAGGTTCAGTGCCTGCACATGTGCAGAGAAATGTCCAGAACAGTGTCTGTCCAGTTAGCTCATACTCTGTGAAGAGATCAAGTTATCTGTTTTGTTGCAGCTGGTTGAGGCATCATCCAGTATCCAAATGGAGTGATTTTACTCTCATTTGAAAGCTCTTAAAGTCTAGTTTATGCCTGCAAAATTTCATTTTCAGTCTCTGCATGTACTCAGAGAAACTCAGAAAATACAGAACCTATGTCTGAAAAATTTCAGGATCCTAGGAGGGTTCATTTGCTTTTGTTGTGCACATAGGAGTGTTTATCCTCCAACACCAATAACGTTAATAGGAGTGAATTTTGGCATATTATTAGGATTCTTAGGGCAGTCTCGTAAGAGATGTTCCTTTCCACATTCTTGGCAAAAGCCCTGAATTGTTATTGACTGGGGTTGTGTTGGTGGAGGTAAGGGACAATCACGAATGAGGTGATCTCCCTGACATCTGTAGCATGGTCCTCTAGGGAATGGGGGTCTTACCTGCCTAGGTTGAGGCCTAGGGTTGGGGTTTGCATACATGACGTTTGTGTAATCTGACTCCCAACTAGGTTCACTTGGCTCTTCACTATAGTAAGACTCACCATGCTCAGGAGACTGCATGTAGTAGGCCTGGGGCTATCGACATGTGTAGAATCAAAGCTATGGTCACTGGGGTCACTTTCAAAAAGCAATGGTGTTACAGGGACTATCGCTCTATTCAGGTTTTCTTCTGCTGCTGCATATTTTACTGGGATCACATTAGCTGGGGCAGGGGGTTGTTGTGCTAACACAGGTTGAGACCTTTGTTGGGCTTGATATTGTGGTTGATAATTTTGTTGTGGCCTAGTATACTATTGTGGTGGGTATTGACTCTGGTATCTGCCTTGTTGAGGGTATGGCTGAGGGTAGGGTTGCCTAACCGCCTGCTTGTTGTATGGGCAATCTTGCGCGGTGTGATTGGTGTACCTCCGTTCTATGGTGCAGTACTGGCTACTAGGATTTACTTGGGGTTGAGCCATAATGGGACATACGTTCGCCATGTGGTCTCCACCACAAGTATAGCATCTTTTCACCGGGGCAAATCTCGGAATTTGTTTGCTAGAGACACCTAGTTTTTGAGCTACTTTCTCTGCAAGTTCCTCAATTGATGTGGGTTGCGTGGAAGAGGGGCTAGAGGCACTATCTGAATCTTTGTATATCTTGGAAAGCTCTAACTCCTCCCCTAGGTTATCCTCGATGTCAATGCACATGCGTACACACTCTTCTATGGTCCTAGGGTCCTTCAAATACACATAGGATCTCAATTTGGTACTTAGCAATCCATCCAGGAATAAAGCCACTTGCTTAGCTGGCGTGGGTAACTCAGGGGTAGGGCATCTCTCTAAGTATTGCCTGAATCTTCTTCTTGCAAGTCTCACGGTCTCTTGAGGGGTTTGCTTGAAGCTGTGAATCAATGAGGAGGTATTATGCCTTATGCCACTCTTAGAGAATTCAATAATGAAAGCCTCTAGGAGTTGGTCTATGCTCCTGAACTGCCTCTCATTTAGTGGCTGAAACCATGTCAGGGCAGTGTTCCTAAGGGTTAGACCAAAGGCATTGTACTGCGTGAATAGATCCTCCACTTGTTCAGCTCTCAGGACTTGTCTAAACTCAGCCACATGATCGTATGGATCTCTGCATTTCTTTGATTCCTGTGAGCTCTAAGCATCTCAGGTTCTACTCTATTCGTTTCCATTCTCGTTCTTTCTCTGCCCCCTGGGGTGGCAAAGCTTACTTCTAGCCTATCTCTATGTCTGTCTCTTTGAGTTCCGTGAGCGTGGGAGGTTCCAGCTCCTGGGTGACCAGAGGACACGTTCGATCTTGGTTGGGGGAAAACGAATTCACCCTTCCAAGTGTAAGCATGCCTATCATTTTCCGTAACCACAAAGATCCTCTCCGAAGCGTGATCTAAGTAGGTCACTCTGCCTGGGCTATCAGGATCCTTAAACTCATAGATCATGATTGTTCCTATATCAGTTGGCTGATCGGATTTGTACCTCCAAAAGGCTTCGTCATTTTCTCGATTGAGGAGCAAATCTATGCTCTTATTATCCTGGGGAATCCACTCTGGTGTGATAATCCTAGTGAGAACCGATTTGCCTCGAGGGGTTCTAGGTTCTGTACCCATGTTTCCTTGCTCTAGGTCACCTAAGTCCGCTTCTGGGATCACATTTCCAAATTCGTCCGTCCTATCTGGGTGACTGGTGACTACGTATATGGTTCCTTCTTTGTCCAAGTATGCTCCGTTTTCAAACTTGACAGCTGGGCGCTCTAGTCCAATGGATTGATCAGGATTCTTAATCTATACCACAGATCTTCCTAGGCCGCCCTCATAGATGCTGGCACCTAATCGGTTGGTCCTAAGGTATTCCAATTGTGTTTTGTAAGGGCCTTCTACTCTGTGCAAGTATGGCACTCCTGAACTTCCCGTAGGTCTGTCCATGCCTTGAGACATCTCTGATTCACTGGTATCAGAGCTAGGGTAATGCGAGTGGTGACTCAACTGCTGGGCCCAAGACCTCGCAGTATGATCGACACTAGCCTCTGAAGACCTAAGGCTTTGTCTATCTCTTACTAGATGTCGTCCTGATCTAAGGTTCATATGCCTAACTGATTAACCCAAATTTTCCAAGTACAACCACGTTTCTGAGTCCTTTGTATCAATTGCTTAATCTCCTTTTTATGTTGATTATCGTGTTTAAACTCTTGTCTGATATCACGTCGTTAGGAATACTTAAGTTTAATTCCGCACTTTAGTTTGGTCGTTTCACGTTAAGTTCTTTTCCTTTAAGGTTGTCGTTCACACACACAGGTTATCCCTTGACTTGAACTTGATTTCTTAGATAGTCTTTGATTTATCTCGTGCCTATCGTTGCCTGGAATTACTTCTAACACTACTCGCACTTAGCCTAAACTAAGAATTGACAGAGGGTGTTGCGGGTTTTGCAACCTTGAGTTCCTTTCCTTGTGTTGTTGCCCTGGTGTGCCCAGGACGCGTGTTCCCAAGCCTGCACTTACTCTTGCTTTGCGTACCCTTTGCTACTCTCAAAGGACCTATAAAAGGCCCACCGTTAGCTCAAGACTTAAATTCAAAAGACAGAACCAAACACTTCCATTCATGTAACACTTCACCAATTTGCACTATGATTTTTTGGACACAACTCTAGAGATCCCTGAATTTTGTTCCCCCTGGGTATGGTCAACTTCAAAATACCCTATCTAATCTTCCTGATCTTAATTTAACCATAATCAGTTGATGTTTTGGTTGTACTCCCCGCGAGCTTTCCAACAAAACAAAAATCACGGCAAACAGATTTCGTATGAGAAAGTTATGCCAGTTCAGGGTTTTGGGGCTAAAACAGGATTAAACTAGGTTAACAGGCAAACAGGAATTCTCGAGTTACTTGGGTCATGCCCTCGTAATGCAATACTACACCCTAGTGTTTGTCCCACACTTGGCCAAAATTTATACCATTATTTTTGCCTTAAAAGTTTGACCTAATTTGCCCTTCTAACATGTTCGCAAAGTCTGTCGGTCACGATTGACAGGTCAGTCGCGATCGACGTGTCGATCGCGATTGACAGGTCCGTCATGGCTGTCAGTCGCGATTGACACATGGCCGAAAATTCAGTCAATCGTGGTCAAAGGGTCGTTGACTATGTCGATCGCGATTGATGTGTCGATCGTGATTGATAGGTCGGTCGCGAGGGTCTGTCTGTCGTGGTCAAACAATCGTTGACTGTGTCGGTCGCGATTGACAGGTCCGTCGTGGTCTGTCCGTCGTGGTCAAACAATTGTTGACTGTGTCGGTCGCGATTGATGAGTCGATCGCGATTGATGACTCGATCGCGATTGACACGTGTCACGCGTATGGTCCGTCAGTCGTGGTCAATCGGTCGTTGACTCTGTCGGTCGCGATTGACAGAGCCGTCGTGGGCTGTCCATCGCGATTGACTGGTCGATCGCGATTGATAGGTCTGTCCGTCGTGGTTCGTCGATCGCGATTGACAGAGCGATCGCGATTGACAGAAATCTGAGGAGTTTCAAAATTCTAAGCACATTTTTGGGAAGCTCTAGGCCTGTAGATCATGGTTTTGCACTTTGTTTGGCAATTTGAGCATTTTTTCTGTCGGTCGCGATTGACAGAGGTCGGCGACACACAGACAGTTACTGCGAATTCCGTACCTGCGCAGAGTGCTAGGGACGATGATGCGGCCTGTACCTACAAGACAGCTCAAGAAACATGCAAAAACAGCACACACAATTTCGCTCTCTCGCTCTCTCTCACAAGTGAAATGAGGGAAATGAGGTGGAGATGGTGATATGATCAAAAAACTGAAATTTTTGCGATGATGGAAATGGAGGTGGAAGATGGTGATGATGGTGGTAAGGTAAGAAAGAGAAAAATAGGAAAAATAAAGAAATTATCTACAACGCCAACGTCTCCAATGTACGTCTTACCATCACACGCTCGTCCTCAAAGCTCGATCCCCGGCAACGGCGCCAAAATTTGGTGTAGCTCAGTGATGAGTAGCACCTCCTTTAATGTCAATCCGGGGAGACGTGAGGATGGTATGAAGACCTCGAGCAAGTGGAGGCACAAGTGCGTGAGTGAGAAGCACACAAGCATGCACACACATACACACACACGCGCACACACGGCAAGACAAAGAGTGAGAAGCAATGGAGTTCTTAGATTACTTTCAAGAAGCTCTTACAGGTTCATTTCAATTACAAATCCAACCTCAAAAATGAGCTCTCTAGCTCCTTTTATAGTTTTTGAATAGCTTTGGCCCTGTCCAGACCTAGTGTCCGGCTTAGTTAAAAATTAGGTTCCAGGGCTTATTTGAGGGCTCAAACGAGATCTAAAAAATACGAAAATTGGCAGGTAGATACTTCTAAAGCTCCTCAAGCTCAAGGACTCCTTGGCTTGCACAAAATGGAGCTACAAAAATATGAAATGGTATTTACAATGGTGTTTAGTGATTAAAATCACTATTTGTGTAGGGATTTTCTCTGTTGATTTGTCATACACCTCTTTGAGCTCCCTACTTGCTCTTTCTTCTTGTGTGCTCAACTCCTTGATGTCTCAAAAATTTAGATGGCCTACTTGCCAGATCTTCTTTGACTGCCATGTCTGCTTGTGCTGTCCCTTCGCTCTGACTCTCTTCGTCTTGTGGCTCCTTCGGTTCCCTGACTGCTGCCAACACGTGTGAACACACTAGGACCATGGGAGCACTTTTTTCCCTCCGCTTGTATATATGCTTATAACCCTAAGAGGTCACTCATCTTTGTACATTCTCTTGGTTACACATTTAGTATTGTGTGTTATGCTTCAAGCTTCATCTTCTTCTTCGTGCTATTCACGTGCTTCCGTAGACTTCAAACTCCAACAATTGTGAGAAAATATATGCCAAATCCTAGAGATGAGCATCAGGAAGCAGGCACGATGATATTCATATTTTTGAGTGGCACTAAGGATATATTTGTATGCTTGGATAGAGGTGATGCATCCATTACTAGATACGTAAACTCTTACTAAGTTGGTTGTGTAGATAAACAGAAGTCTACTTCAAGGTACATTTTTTCACTTTACCAATGGTTCTATTTCTTGAAGGTCTCACCTTCAAGAATGTACAATTGTTTCCATTACAAAAGTAGAGTATGTTGAGGAAGGTGAAGCATGTGAGGAATCATTGTGGCATTCTAGATTGGCATGTGACATGGACATACCTTAGCATGTACCTCGTTTTCTCAATGATAGTTAGAGTGCCATTGCTTTGGCTAAGAATCCTCCCTATCATGCAAAGACAAAGCACATTGAGGTGAGGTATCACTTCAATAAAGACTGCTTAGCCACTGAGCACATTATTCTTGATAAGGTTCGTACTGAGATAATGCTACATATGCTTTGACTAAAGCTCTACCATACAAGAGCTTTCAATATTGTTGTCACTTGATGGGGGTTACTTTGGTTCATGATCTTGCATAGTTACGTGTACATTGTGTAACATGCCAATCAAGTGGGAGGTAAAGTTTTTATACTTACACTCATGTATTGTTTATCATTCTTTATTTTCTTTCCCATACTTTACTTTGGCCATATTGTCATTTAGTGACATTGTTATCATTAGTGTACCTATGTGAAAGCCCAAAGGTTTGTTCTAATAAAACATATAGTGGCATGGTCATTCATGAGCTATATTGAGAGTTATGTTGTGAAACCTACATACAAGGAGCTTGTACTCTATGTTCTCTGATTTTTTACATTTTTCTTAGAAGTCTGCAGAGATAGGTGCAGAGAAGCATTGTGATATCATCCAAAAAGATAATCCACACTACGAGGAGCTCAAACACTCCCCTTCAAAGCCAAATTTCCAAGCCTTCAATGGACATGAACTTCTCCTTTTATAAGCAGAGTTCCATTAAAAATAGCAACTACGTTTTTTGTTTGCTTTAATCTTTTTGATAAAGTTATCAGACACCAAAAATAACTAAAAAAAACTTTCGCAAGCTTTTGAATTTTTTCATAGATTTGCTAAAAGAAAATGTGCTTTTATAACTTGATGGTAGTCGTAACATATGTATTTTGATCCCACAACCTCACACATCCAAATCTCTCCTTATAATCCATCATATTGTCCACATTTTCACATGGAAGTATTATGTCCTGAGTATTTGATGCATGCGCAAGAAGCATATAGAAGTTTGACTTTAGTTTGAACATACTTGGTAATTACCTAACAAGACAATGTTCTCCAATATTTTGATGCATTGGGAAAAAAGCTCGCACATTCCATATCTTCTCAACCAAGTACTACTTGGAAGGATAGAGATAACTGTCAGGTATTAATGTATTTCATGAAGTATCACATTGATAATTTCAAATTGAACCCTTCATTAGGTTTAGCTCAAAAGAATTTAGAGCTTAAAATCTTCGCAATAGTGATTAACATATGATATCTATGTGGCTTGTAATTAGCTTATATGACCAAGGTAATACAAGATGTTGAAACTTCTTGTTTTGAAGATGCAATTGGAAATGTTGGGAGAAAGCTATGCATGAGGGGATAGCTACACTTTATGAAATGAAACATGGAAGTTGGTTGCATTGTTCCCAGGAAGAAACACATAGGCTACAAGTGGGTTTACAAGGTCAAACATAATGCTGATGGTAGCATAAGCACACATAAAGCAAGTTTGGTAGCAAAAGGATATGCACAAACATATGGCATTGATAATCAGGAAAATTTTAGTCATATAGCTAAAATAGCTACTATTAGAGCAATTGCTGCATTGACTACAACAAAAAAGATGGATTTTTCAATAGATGGATGTGAAGAATGCTTTCTTACATCGTGAGTTGTAGATAGAAGTATATAATGGATCAACGAGAAGGCTATGAGGATTCAAAGCATCCTGAATATGTTTCCAGGTTCAATAAGGCTTTATATGGGCTTACACAAGCCCCTTGTGCTTAACATGCAAGGATTGTTGATTATTTAACTTCAATTGGATTTTCTATCTGTGATATAGTTCACTCATTATATGCAACACGGTTGATGATGGCAACATTTATAGTGACCATTTATGTTGATGAATTGATTGTAGATGGTGATAATGAAGAAATCATGAAAAAGGTAAAGAAAATCCTCATGCAATAATTCTACATGAAAGGACTTGGTATGTTGCACTACTTTTTGGTAATTGAACTTATACATATAGAAACAGATATATGGTTGCCCCAAAGGCAATATGCCTTGAGTATGCTAAAAAGGTATGGTATGGCTTAGTGTAAGCCAATTTCTATGCCATTATATCATAATTTAAAGTTTTATGCTAGCTCAGGTGAAGCATTGTACATGAGAATTAGATGGATTTGATACATTTCAAAATTACAAAGCTTGATGTGAGCTACATTGTGGGATTTTAGAGTCATTCTATTCAAGTTCCCTAGACACCACATTTATATGCTTTGAGACACATTGTATGTTAGGCGAGCGATGCTTTGGATTATGCATTGTTTCATGAATCTGGTGTGGAATTGCAGGTTCATGGTACATTGATGTAGATTAGGTTGAAAATGTTCCAAATATAAGGTCTACTAATGGTTTTTTGTTTTCATTTGGGAGCATTATTGTTGATATATTTTGATAGTGATGTGTGTGAACACATTAGGATCACCGGAGCACTTTTTCCCTCTTTAGGAGGTTTTTTTCCCCTAACTTGTATATATGTCTATAACCCTAATTGGTTACTTATCTTTAAACATTCTCTTGGTAATATATTCAATCTTGTGTGTTGTGCTCCAAGCTTCTTCTTCTTCCTTGTGTTGTTTGTGTGCTTCTGTTGGAGTTTGAGGTCAGCGGAAGCACGACGAACAACACACAAAAGAAGAAGAAGCTTGGAGCACAACACACAATCTTGAATTTATTATCACTAGAATGTGCAAAGATAAGTAACTCGTTAGGGAAGTAGGCGTATATACAAGCTGGAGGGAAAAACTCCTAAAGAGGGAAAAAAGTGTCCCTGCGGTCTTAGTGTGTTCACACACATCACTACCTAAATATATCAACAAATCCCCCCTGGGAGTAATGCAGTGAAAAAGGAGCTAGCACTTATGTGTAAGGAAGTGCCAAGCTATGTGGAATCAATCCACAGAAGGAAGTAAGCCCAAAGCTTTGCGGAAAGCTTCAAACTTCTCCCTAGGCAGAGCCTTTGTGAAAAGGTCTACAATGTTCTCCTGCATGGGCACATATGCCAAGCTGATCTCTCCAACAGAGAACCTCTCCCTAACAGAATGATAATGCACCTCAATGTGCTTAGTATGAGCATGGAACATAGGATTATTTGAAACTTCCAATGATCTTTGACTGTCAGTGAAGATGGTGGTGGCAAAAGATTGACCAACACCCAAATCAGCCATAAGGCATCTGAGCCATACATGCTCAATAGTCGCTGTGAAAGCTACCCTATACTTAGCCTTACAACTAGTAGTGTCCAGAGTAGGCTGCTTCTTGCCCAACCAAGATAAACATGAGCTACAAAGCATTAAGCAAAAACCATTGGTGGACACACAAGTGTCATAGCAACCAGCCTAGTCAGAGTAAAAAAAAGCATGTAAATATGGCGGTAGTGATCCCCCCTTGGCATAAAACAATCCAAGTAGTTGGGTACCACTCGAGTAGCAAAAGATGTGCTTAATGGCCTACCAATGATTGACACCTAGGCAACGCATAAACCTGCTCATCTGTGAGATAACAAACTGAATATCTAATCGAGTAATGCATAAGTAAATCAATCATCCAACAACCTGTTGATAGTAAACAACATCAGATGCATCTCTAGCATCATGAAGAATCAATCGAAAACCTAAATAGAAGTGGCAATAGGTTTGCAGTCTTCAAGGCCAAAACATTGTAATGATGTGTGAATATATTTCATTTGATATAGAGCTATTCCACCATCAACTTGCATAAATTGAATGCCCAAATAATGAAGTAAATGCCCCAAATCAGACATCTCAAATGAGGCATGCAAATCAGCCTTAAAATCAAGAATATGCTTGTCATGAGGACTAGCGAGCAACATGTCATCAACATACACAACAATGATTAGAAGCACATCATTAGCACGCTTAACATATAAGGTGCTTGCTTTAAACCATATAATGCCTTCTTTAACCTGCACACTTGGTTTTCATGCCCTTTTTGCACAAAGATACGGGGCTAAAAAACATACACTTCTTCATGCAAATCACCATTCAAAAATGCAGTTTTAATGTCCAACTCATGTACATTCCAACCATAAAGAGCTACAAGTGCACAGATGCTATGAACAATAGTCATTTGGCAAGTAGGAGCAAAGGTCTCATCAAAATCAATGTCTCTTTCCTTAGCATAACCCTTTGCAACAAGCCTAGCCTTATACATGTCAACTGTTCCATCAGGCTATGCATAAGCTTGTTTACCCACTTAGTGCCAATGGACTTCTTGCCAAGAGGCAAGTCACACAAAGACTAGGTACCATTCTTCATTATAGCATCATATTCAGATTGCATAGCAACCATCCAATTTTTTGAATTTTGTGCTTCATCAAATGAAACAAGCTCATTCTTATCACAGAGACTAGAGGTAACCATAGCATAGCAATCTGATGCAAAAGAGACACTATGAGAGCCTGAATGAGTATGATATGACAGAGGTGCATCTAATTTGCTATCATGTAAAGTCTGCACCAACCATTTTGGCATAGTTTTTGCCTCCTCAATATGAGCTCTCTCATCAACAAGTGCATCATGCAAATCTACATAAAAAATGGAATGATCTGCATCACCACATGAAACCTGTAAAGGCTGAGAAGTTGCCTCATTAGGACCAACACTAGACTGTCCACTTGTAAAAAGAGGAAGCAAAGTATCATACGTGTCTTTGGAGCTAAGAGATGTCTCCTTAGTACATGAAAGTAGTGGTTGAATAGCATCTTCCACAAAAACAACATCATGGTTAACCAAAACATGTTTAGTCTGTGGATGATACAAACGATTGCCTTTGCTTTTAGAACTGTACCTTGCAAAAATACATTTCACTGCTTTATCATCCAATTTCTTGCATTGTTGTTCAGGCACTAAGCCAGACAACCAAAAACATATAGGTGAGCAACAAATGGCTTGAGACCATGCCAAGCATCATATGGAGTGATAGATTGCAATGCTTTAGTGGGACACATGTTAAGTTCATTTGTTGCACACATGACAGCCTCAAGCCAGAAACTATGTGGTAAAGCCTGACTCTTGATCGTACATCTCGTCATCTCCATGAGTGACGTGTTCTTCCGTTCAGAAACTCCATTCTATTGAGGTGTATATGGCACTGTACACTGATGTTTTATCCCACGTTCAGCCAATAATGCATTAAAGTTAGAAGACATATATTCTCCCCCTCGATTAGAATGGAGAGTGCCCATTTTACATGATGATAGATTTTCAGCCAAAATGAGAAACTATTTGAAGTACATAAACACTTCGGACTTTGCTTTCAATGGATATACCCATGCATGCCTGGAAAAATCATCGATGAAAGTCACAAAGTAAAGAAAGTTCCCAAAAGAGGGTGTTTTACATAGGACCACAGACATCACTATGAACAAGCTGCAATTTCTAAGTAGCTCGAACTGAACCATCTTTTGGGAATGATGGACATTGCATTTTGCCCAAAATACAACCTTCACATACATGTTTACTAGGTGCCTCAAGTTTGGGCAGAGTGGACACCATTTCAAATTTCTAAAGGCATAGCAAACTAGCAAAATTCAAATGAC
The DNA here is from genome assembly GCA_020310875.1 of Ceratopteris richardii. NCBI lineage: Eukaryota > Viridiplantae > Streptophyta > Polypodiopsida > Polypodiales > Pteridaceae > Ceratopteris > Ceratopteris richardii. The sequence goes on from CM035439.1 coordinate 145,647,000, forward strand.
CAAATCATGCATGCCAAAGCTTTGCATCTGACATAGCCTGAGAATCATGTACTGCACATGCAAAATCATTCATATATTTTTCATAATCTATGAGCTTATACAGCCCATGACATAAAATGCCAGAGGCAATAATCACGTCGCCATTTGATAGATCATTAACTATACATCTATCATCAACAAATTTCACAATCAAGACAATCTTGGCTAAAGCTAAAACTGATAACATATTCTTCTTGATCCCTAGCACAAATAAAGCATTTGATAATGTAAAAGAACTATCATCAACAGTAGTGAGAATGATCTTACTGACTCCCATGATAGGATAAGAGGAGTTGTTGGCGCATGTGACGGTATTCCCTATAGAAGCAGGCTCAAGTGAAGTGAAGAAACTGTGCTATGAGGTAATATGTTTGGTTGCCCCACTATCAAAGTACCAAACACCTGAGTCTACTATAGACATACACTATTCAAGAGAAGGTGGGTCAAAACTGCAAACAATAGTAGACGCCCATTCTTCATTCTGCACTAGATTAGTAGACTCTATTTTTGGTGTAGAGGCTTCTGCAACAACCATTCCAACCTCCCTTTTCTTTATCTCTTTTGCAGCCAGTTTTGGACAATTCTTTATGACATGATCATTTGCTTTATAGTACTTGCAACATTTGTAGATGTTTGCTTCTTCGAATGTGCAACATTTGTAGATTTTTGCTTACTAGTAGAAGAGCTCCATTTACCTTTGCCCTTCTGAATATCTAGGAAAGCTTGATCTGCAACACACTCTCACTCTAGCACAATGGCAAGTACCAACGTGGGGAGCTTCACCTCATAAATGTCAATCCACGAAGACGTGAGGACCGGTATGAAGACCAAGAGCAAGTGAAGTGCACAAGTGTGTGAATGAAAGCATACAAATATGCACACACATACACACACACGCACAAGGTAAGAGCAAAGAGTGGAACAATGGAAGAACTTGGATTACAAATGAACCCTCTTAGAAGACTGAAATCTACAACAAGCTAACCCCAAAAATGAGCTTTCTAGCCCTTTTTATACTTTTTTGAGTGTTTTTGGCCCTGTCCAGACCTAGTGTCTGGCCTAGTTCAAAATTAGGTTCCAAGGCTTATTTGGGGACTCAAACGGAATCTAAAAATTATGAAAATCGGTAGGATGATACTTCTAATACTTCTCAAGCTCAAGGACTCCTTGGCTTGAACAAAATGAAGTTACAAAAATGGAAAATGGTATTTACAATGGTTTTTAGTGATAAAAATCACTATTTTTATAGGGATTTCTTCTAAAAATTTGACATGTGCTTCTTGGAGCTCCCTACATGCTCCTTCTTCTTGTGTGTCCACTTCATTGATGCGTTTTGATGCTTGTGTGTCCACTTCATTGATGCGCTTTGATGCTTGTGTGTGACCTTGACTTTCAACACTCCCCCCCTCTAGAGTCTGCCGTCCCTGACAGACCCTTGTTGTAGTGGTTGTTCCATGTAGTACTTTGAGAGGTAGACTTCCTCATGCCTTCACTAGTGCAATCTATCTTCCACCTGTAGCAAGGTCCATCGTCTTTTGTTTAGTTTGTAATTGCTAGGCCATGGAAGTGTTCTTCCCTTGGCATGTAGCTCTTCCTTGGATTCCAGCATAAATGTGTCATTGTGAGCTTCCAAAAAATGCTAGTTGCTTAGAGGAGTTTGTCATTGTTGATTTTGAGCAACTATTGACTGTGAATTACTTCCTAGGTATTGATGTTGTGGCGTGGATATTCTTGGATCTTCCAATCATAGATTTTACAATTTTTATGCCAAGTACTTGTAACCCATAATTAATGATGGGTAAGGCATTAGTGCATGGGTTGGAAGAAGAATGAGCCTCGTTCATGGCCTTGTAATGTAGCCCTATGCATGCATACCTAGAAATGTAGTGGAAGAATTATGGTGCAAGAAGTTCGGTCTTGAGCTAAGTGCTCAAGGGTATGCCGACAAAGAGGTTTCCTAATCGATCATGGTTATGTTGTTGTTGAAGCATACAATTCTTACCATGGTGAAAAGTTCGTTGATTTGCATCTCTTCAGGCTGTACTTCCATGATGGTGATTGACCAATGGCTTGTATTTTGTGTTGATGGATGTCCATGTTGATGGTTCGCATCACATATTCTTCAAATGCAGAATCCCGTTCCTTTTCTCCTCTTCTTCTTCTTTTTTTTTTTTGAACAAGGTCACAAAACAAGAAGAAAGATGTTAGCATTAAAAATATTTTACATGTGTCCCATGTGTTACATGTGCCTGGGATTCTCAATTGTGTCTATGCAAGGCTGTGTAATGTGGCCCGATATTGATGCATACTTTGGAAATGCATGACCGGAATGGTGCAAAAGACAAGGTTATGCTAAAGGCACATGGTTGTTGCTGGTCGAGGCTTTCAATGTTTCTTGTAGATGCTGATGTAGCCTTTGTTGGAGGAATCCCTTGGATCCTCGAATGACAATTGATCTTTCCTCCCTATAGGGATCCATCTTAAAACTGTGTGTGGCTGTGTATAGGTTACTTTTGACGTCTTCGTCTTTGAGTGGTTGCTTAATTTTGTAGCCCTCGTGGTTGGTTCTTTGGTTTTGTGTGTTTTACTGGTGCTTTTGGCTTCCAAACCCGTATCCTTGATGGTTGTCTTTTGATTACTGGCGAGGAGATGAATTTATCTTGTTTTGGTCTCTGCCCTTGGTGTCGACTCTTGCTTCTCCATGGTGTTTTTAGTGAGATTTTTCTCGGGAGAGAGATCATATGGTTTTGTGCATGTAAGAGTGCCTTGGGTACCCACATTTGTAATTGCCCTTGTTGAGCTGCAGCTAATTTCTTTGGCACCCAAATTTGTATGTTATTATGGTCGGCCTCCATCGATTTCTTTGGTACCCAAATTTGTCGAAGACCGTATGATTGAGCTGGTCCTCGTTTCTTGGTGCTTCTTTTAGCATGGTTGGATTGCCTCACTGGGAAGGATTGTGGCAAAGCTGGCGGTTGTTCTCCTTTTCGTACCCACATCTGCTTCATGCCCTGAGCTTCTTTCTTCTTGAATTTTGTCTGTCTAGTTGATATAACAGATGTCTTTTTTACTTGCTTCTTTGGTTGAGCGATGCTTGCATAAGTCTGTGAAGAAGAAGAGAGGTTTGCTGGCCTTTGAGCTTGTGCTTCCATGATTGAGTCCGTTTGCTTTGTAGGGCGATTGACACACACAACATTTTCTTTGAAAATATTGATTCCGGAAGAACTAAGAGAATGTGTGACCTCTGGATTTGTGAGCATGCGATTGTCTAATTCTAAGGTAATACATTGTTCATGTACCCAAACTTGAAGAAGTTGGCTTTTAAGATTTAAGTTGACTGCATGGTCATAGATCCAGTCTTGACCTAGGACAAGTGGTTCTGTAAGGTCCTCATCTTCACACACTAGCATTTTGACTCTCATTGGAACATCTTGAAGATATAGGGGAAGCTCTACCTCACCCAAACAGGGGGTTTCCACACCTCCTAATCCTATGAGATAGGCTTCAATGGAATTGATGTTCAATTGTAGATCTTGGCAGTATGAAAGTCTAACTGCACTAGTTGCCGCACCTGAGTCAATCAATGCTCGCATAGTCCTTGCATTCTTCCCTTGTCCTATCGTGATGTTCACAAAGGGACGTCGGTCAAGTATTCGAGAAGCAATTGCACTAGATGTTTGACACATGCCTATGTGGTATCTTGGGGCTGCAAGATTGACATCTATGCCTAGGTGTCTTAACTTATTTCTCCTAATGTGTTTGCGAGCCTCTGCCTCTAACCCTTAACTCCTCTTCTTTTCGCTTCTTAGCAGTGTTGAGTCTCATTAGTATATTCTCTGTAAGAGGTTCTTGATATAGCTTGACTCGACAACCACTGATGTAGTTTGGGAGGATATCACCTTCTAGTGTGGCCAATTGAATTGCACCGCTAGTGGAAATTCTATTAATGATCATGGGTTCGTATCCTCTTTTTTCCAATTTGCGGGCATGTTGCTTTAGTGTATAAACCAACACTAGGTCTCCCTCTTTCAGTCCTTTATCTTTAATGTGTGCATCAAAGTATGCCTTTTGCCTTTTCTTTGCAGCATAGATGCTTGCTGCCGCTCCTAGCCTTGTCTCACCTAAGCGTTCTAGATCAAAGATCCTAGAGGATAACTCATGTCCATTCTAGTCATGCTCTTGTGCTACTTTTAAAGTTGGGATTAGGAAGTCCAATGGTAGCACAACATTTTGTCCAAATCCCATCTGAAATGGGGTGGCATTGAGTACCTGTAGGCAACTCGGTAAGCCCAAACAATATGATGAAGCTATTTATCCCAATCAGAGTGCTTATTATTTACTAGTTTTGTCAGTACATTACATAGGATCTTATTTGTGCTCTCAGCTTGTCCGTTAGCCTGTGGATGATAGGGGGCAGACTTCTTATGTATCACCAAGAATTCTTGGAGAAGATTTTCAATGACTTCATTCAAGAAGTGCGTACCTCTATCACTCACTAACTCTATTGGTAGTCCATATCTAGTGAACACGTTCTCAAATAAAAGATTAGTTCTAGTTTGAGCATCGTTCTTTGTTGTGGCTTTTACTTCTACCCACTTTGTAAGGTAGTTTGTGGCTACAATAATGTACTATGCATGGGAGTTTCTAGCTGGGGGGTTAATAGGACCTACAAAGTCTATGCCCCACTTCGAGAATGCATGTCCTCCCATCATTGGCCTCAAAGGCATCTCATCTTTTCTAATTGGGTACTGGGCACGTTGGCATGTGTCACATTTCTTCACATAGGTATGTGCATCCATATGAAGAGTGGGCCACCAAAGTCCTGAGAATAGAATAGTCTTAATTACTCTGTCAGGCCCAAAGTGTCCACCTGCAACACTACTGTGTGCAGTTTCCAAGACTTTCAAGTAGTCTGATTCATGAACGCAAAGTCTTAAGCAACCATCTTTGCCTCTCCGATATAGGTTGTCTCCTACTAAGGCATAGTCTAGAGCCTCTTGTTCCATACTTCGTTTTCTTGCTAGACTTTCCTCTCTAGGTAGTGTTCCTGATCTCATAAATTCTACCAATGGAGCACTCCAATCTGGAATTAACGACACGTGATAAAGGGTGGCATGCTCCACTGGGGGTTTTTCCTGGCACCCTGGACAATTCTTAATCCACTCATGAATTTCTTTATCCATACTAGGCCAATACACTCCTAAACGTCTTAGATTTTGCAATGTTTGTTGTTTAGAATAGTGATTTCCTAGCAATCCTTCATGGGCTTGTTGCAACCAACTACTATGTTCGTCATCCTCCACACAACAAGCTAGAACACCTTCCATATCTTGTTTATACATGCTGCCTGCCAATATTTGATATTTTTGTGATTTTATAATTTCATCTTTGTTTGTTTTTACATTCTTATTTGAGGGTCTGAAGGTTAGGACTGGCACCAACTTATTTGCCCATTTACGGACAACTTCTAAATTGAACAGATAAGCATCAGGCAATTCATCAGACACTCCTTGCAGTGGCTCTCCTGAAGTGATGCAAGAAAGGTGATCTGCTCTGAGGTGGGTCTTACCTTTCCTAACAACAACTTCAAAGTCATATTCCATTAGTAAGAGAAACCATCTTACTAAGCGTCCTGTATTGCAAGGTTTATTGACCAAGTATAATAAAGCTTGATGATCACTGAAAAACTTGAACTTGTTGGCCAATAAGTAGTGTCTGAACTTCTTTATGGCATATACCATGCCTAATCCTTCTCTTTCAGTTGTTGTATAATTTCGTTCTACAACATTTATTTGTCTGCTCGCATATGTTATAGGCAAATCTAGATTGCATTCACCTGTGGGTTGTGACAACACACATCCTATTGCATAATTGGATGCATCCACATGTACATGGAATGGCTTATTCCAATCAAGAGTGGTCAGTATTGGTGCTGTGCACAAACGTCTCTTCAGCTCATTGAAGGTCTTCTCGCATTCGTCGTTCCACTCAAACTTTGTCAACAAGGCATAAAGAGGCTTAGCTATAATTGCATACATGTGAATAAATCTTCGGTAATATCCACAATGGCCCATAAAGGCTTGTACCTCTTTAACATTCCTTGGCCTCTGCAGTTCTGCTATGGCTTTTACTTTGTCCTCATCTGTTGATATTCCGTTCTTAGAAACAATATGAACTAAGATTTTACCTTGACGTACCATGAATACACACTTCTATGGGTTCAGACACACTTGGTAGTCTCTACACTTGTTGAAGATCTGTCTGAGCTCAGGAATGTGACATCTTCTCTGGGTTCAGACACACTTGGTAGTCTCTACACTTGTTGAAGATCTGTCTGAGCTCAGGAATGTGACATCTCCTTTCTTGGGAATGAGCACATAAATCATCCACATATACCTCTAAGCTCTTTCGCAAGAACTCTTTGAAGACATGACACATGAGCCTTTGGAATGTTGCAGGTGCATTGGTGAGTCCAAATGGCATCACACGAAATGCAAAGACTCCCCACTCTATGGAAAATGCCATTTTGTGTTGATCTTCAGGGGCATTGGCTACTTGATTATAGCCTGAAAACCCATCAAGGAAGCTATAAACTTCCTTGCCTGCAACATGCTCCAATAAATGGTTGGTGATTGGAAGTGGATAACTATCTCTTATCGTAGTGACATTAACTTTTTTAAGGTTAATACACACACGTAACTTCCGGTTCTTCTTGGGCACCACTACAATGGGGGACACCCATTCAATATGCTCAATCTCATAGATGAATCCGGCTTCAATTAATTTGTCGATTTCCTCTTTTATTTTAGCTGCATAGATGTCATTATATGTGTAGGGCTTCTGTTTGGTGGGCTTGGCATCTGCTACCATGGGGATCGTATGAGAACAAATCTCCGGATCTACTCCCTTCAAGTCTTTATAGTGCCATGCAAACACGTCCCTATATTCCCTTAATAAAGCCACCAACTCTACTTCCTCTTCTTTACTTAGGTCATCTCCTATGTACGTACATCTCTCTTCGTTCTCTTCGATGGTGACTACATTTTTTTTGGTCTTTTCTTTGTTATCATATGCTTCTCCTGTGGTGGCCTCTCTCTTAGGCATTCATACCAAAACATGTAGTGCTAACCACTGTGTTGTGAGTCCCCGACTTGGTTGTGTGGTTGACACTAGCCTTGGATGATTTTGTACTTTATCTATCTCTTCCCAAGTGTCTACTTGATCTTAGGTTCATGAGCCTTGGCCACAAGACATCCAGAATTGTCCCTTGAATTGCTCAAAATCTTGTGGAACCCCTTGCTTCCTAGTCCAACCTGGGGGTCAACTTTAAAATACCCTATCTAATAATCCGCGTATTAATTTTACTGTATGAGAAAGTTATGCCAGTTCAGGGTTCTGGGGGTTAAAACAAGGAAATAGGATTCCTCTGGGAGTACCTAAGGACAGGCGATACGATACCAGATTTACACGATACCACTATAGACGATACGATACCACCGGGAAGACCAAGATCACGATACCAACTTCCACGATACGATACTGCTATCCACCAATACGATATTGGAACTGATCATGATACGATACCTCTGATTTGCACGATACAATACCAGCCTCACGATATGATACCAAATTGCTCACGATACGATACCAAAATGATAGGCGATACGATACCAAAGATTTACACGATACGATACTCGAACTCTCACGATACGATACTGGTTCTATGGACGATACGATACCAAAGGGTTGGACGATATGATACCACCTTTTTGCACGATACGATACTAGAATAGGCACGATATGATACCAATCATGCACGCGATACGATACCAATCAGTCAATGATACGATACCGAGACCGACACGATACGATACCATCGGGATGATTGCGATTGCGATACCAGCACTTGACGATATGGTACCAGAATGGTATCACGATACCTCAAGTGGGCATACACGATATGATACCTCAACAAGTATCGCAATACTCGGGAATTCTGGTATCGTGATACCAAAACTCAACCGGACATGATACTTGGAGATTTTGACACCCAAATTCAATTTTTTTGTAGATATGTGTACCTTAGGTTCGCCTTGTCACTCCTATGTGCCTGTAGGTGCAAAGTCACCCTTCAAAGTCACGATACGACACTCACGATACCAGACGTAGCTCTTGTCACTTCGTGATAGCACTGTTTAGTTTTTTTGATGTTTTGGTGGCACAAATCTTTGTATTTCAAGGGTGCCTAAGCTTTGAATCCTCTCTGAACTCCTCGCATAGCCAAAAAGGAAGAAAAAAGAGGTAAAATAGGAAACGTACAGTCAAAAAAGCGGAAAAATAAGAGAAGGTGAAGATAAGAGGAGATGGTGGTGATGATGATGATGAAGAAGAAGGAAAACTCAGAAACTGAATTGAAAATGATGATTTTTTTTACCTTCCAACATCGCCACTCTACATCTTACCGTCACACGCTCGTCCTCCAAGCTCTCTCCCCGACAATGGCGCCAAATTTGGTGTCACTCTAGCACAATGGCAAGTACTAACGTGGGGAGCTTCACCTCATAAATGTCAATCCGCGGAGATGTGAGGACCGGTATGAAGACCAAGAGCAAGTGAAGTGCACAAGTGCATGAATGAAAGCATACAAATATGCACACACATACACACACACGCGCACAAGGTAAGAGCAAATGAAAGTGGGTACCTGGCTTGAACTTCCATCAATCTTGCAGCTCCCATAGTCTAGCTTGTCCAAATGTAAAGAGGAAAGTGCTACTTACTTATGGTTTTGACACCTCCAATCTAGGTAACTCATCCCCAACAACAATGCCAAAAAAGAGATGATGTGGATGGCATTGAAGATGATGATATTGTTCATGTTCCTGTTCATGCTGCAATTCTTGCTGCACCTATTGTAGAGCAACTTTCTTGGGATGGCAGAGATGCTCAAGCACATGCATTGATAGCCTTGTTTGTCAAATCAAACATGCCATTATTCCTCATATTCTCTCTTGGAAAACAACAAAGGATGCTTGGGATACACTTACCACTTTATACTAGGCAAGGAATAAGGCTCGTGTTGCTTACCTCCAAAGACAGTTGAAGAGTGAGCACATGAATGAAGGGGATTCCATGGAAAGTTTTTTGACAAAGATCGAAGATTTGAAGGAGTAGTTGAATTCTGTTGGTGAAGTCTTGCCAGACAATTCACTTGTGCAAACTGTTTTAAATGGTCTTCCAGAGTCATATCAGAGTTTTGCTTTTACTCTTTGATTGATGATGAAAGGCAATCCAGTGCCTTAACATTTGAGGAGTTAGTCTCTCTTTTGTTGCAAGAAGATGAGTGTAGGTAGAACAGGTCCATTATGCATGTTGTAGATCAAGCTTCCTGGCTAGTCAAAAGGACAAAGGTAAATGGAGTTCGTCTACTAGTAAGCAAAGATATGCTGATTCTGCACAATCAAAGATGGATGACAAAGACAATAAGTAAAAAAAAATTATTTTGCAAATACTGTAAAGGAAATGATCATGTCATAAAGATTTGTCCAAAACTAGCTACAAAAGAGGCAAAGAAAAAAGAGGCTAGAATGGTTGTTGTAGAGGCCTCTACACACAAATCAGAGTCTGTAAATCTTGTGCATAATGAAAAATGGGCATTTACTATTGTTTGCAGTTATGATCCATCTTCTCATGGACAATGTATGTCTGCAATAGACTTAGATGTTTGGTACTTTGATAGTGGGGCAACTAAACATATTACCTTGTAGCATAGTTTCTTCACTTCACTTGAGCTTGCCCCGATAGGAAATACATCACATGCGCCAACAACTCTTCTTATCTTGTCATGGGAGTTGGTAAGATTATTCTGACTACTGGTGACGATAGCTCTTTTACATTGTCGGATGCTTTATTTGTGCTAAGTATCAAGTGTTTCAAAATTATCCAAGATCGACTTGGTTGTGAAATTTATTGATGATGAATGTACAATTCATTATCTGTCAAATGGAAGCATCATTATTATTCTAGCATTTTATGTCGTGGGTTGTATAAGCTCCTAGATTATGCAGAATATTTGAATGATTCAACATGTGCAGCTCAAGATTCTCACACTATGTCAGATGCAAGCTTTGGCATGCATGCTTTGGTCATCTAAATTTTGCTAGTTTTCTATGCTTGTAGAAATCTGAAGTGGTGTCCTCTCTACCCAAACTTAAAGCACCTTGCAAGCATGTTTATGAAGTCTATATTTTGTGTTGACATCCTTTTCACCTTCACCTTCCAACAAGGCCATGTCCCATTGCAGTAGTAGGGACTTGATGACAAAGAATTGAGAAAGGGAATCCCTTTTTAATTTGTCAATCCAAGAACAAGCTAACCCGATTGGTGCTTAGAGACTAGTGCTTCAAAAACCACACATTAATCATGCACAAAGGATGCAAGCAAGCACACTTGAGAGAAGTTCCATGAGGAGTGATCTATGTAAAAAAGAAACAAACATGAAGAATGAAACACAACTTTCTAGAAAACACGACTCTTTGTAGACATGAAAGCTAGAAATTTCAAGAGGTCATAACTCCCTCATAGATGCACCTAATTGAGTGATTCAAGTGCCTTTTCCACATGTAGATTTGCATTATGGCCCCGGAATAAGGAGATCTAGAGTGAAACAATAGGCGAGAGAGATTCATGCTCAGACGACTTTACAAAAGCGATGATAAAAGATAGAATTAGCAAAGATTTTCTTCTCCAAAACTTCACATACAACTAGAACATCCATCCACAATTGCACAATCAACCAAATAACACCCCAACACTTCCATAAACCACAAAGAAGACAAAGGAAACAAGAGATGACACAGGTATCACAGCCAAAGGAGCTTCTCTTCTCATTGCTACAAAGGTTACAAGAGGAAAATGGCCCATAACTCTTCACATTTGTGCCTTTTGTACTGTTTTGGAGAGAATCACGATTTTTTTCCCAGTAGAGAGTCAAGATTTCCTACAAATCTTTTCTCCATACAAATGGGAAGGCTTGTCTAATTGGGGTTGGATGCTCTTGGGTCACTATAGGAAGACTCTTCTTGAATGTTACAAAATTGGAGCTTTTATTACAAGACATCAAGATAAAACACTATTTGAATTACTTTGTCAACATTCTGGGCAAAATATAGCATTCCTCCTTCCCAAAAGATGGTTCAATACGAGCTACTCAAAAATTGGAGTTTGTTCAAACTAATGTTTGTGGTCCTATGCAAACACTTTCTTTTGGGAACTACCTTTACTTCATGACTTTCATTGGTAATTTTTCTAGGCACGCATGATGCTTGCACTCAAGTTCAAGAACAAGACAAAGGAATGCTTCAAAGAAGTGGACACATAAGAAGAGGGAGCATGTAGGGAGCTCAAGAAGCACACGTCAAATTTTCAAATGAAATCCCTATAAAAATAGTGATTTTTATCACTAAAAACCATTATAAATATCATTTCTCATTTTTGCAACTCCATTTTGTTCAAGTCAAGGAGTCCTCAAGCTTGAGGAGTATTAGAAGTAGCCTACCAATTTTCATAATTTTTAGACTCCGTTTGAGCCCTCAAATAAGCCATGGAACCTATTTTTTAACTAAGCCGGACACTAGGTTTGGAGAGGACCAAAACTAGTCCAAAAGCTATAAGAAGAGCTAGAGAGCCCATTTTGGAGGATTTTCTTAGTAGTTTGTGAGAGATTGGAGCTTTCGTAAGAGAATTCTTTGCAATAGAAAGCTTTCCATTATTCCTCTCTTTGATCTTGCCTTGCATGCGTGTGTGTATGTGTGTGCATGATAGTGTGCTTCTCACTCATGCATTTGTGCCTTCAGATGCTCACTATCTTCATACCAGTCCTCACGTCTCTACGGATTGACAAGTAAAGGAGGTGGTACTCATGCTTGAGCTACACCAAATTTTGGCACCGTTGCCGGGGAGCGTTGCTCGAGGACGAGCATTGTGATGGTAAGATTGTAGATTTGCAATGTTGGAAGGTAAAAAATAGTCATTTTTTGTCATTTTTCTGATTTTTCTTGATCACCTTCATCATCATCATCATTAGCATGTTCTTCCGTCTTCATCTTTCATAGAAATTTTACGTTTTTGACTATACATTCCACATTTTCACCTCATTTCTCATTCATGAGTATGCAAGAGGGACAGAGAGAGGCAAAGTATTGATGTGTACAAGTCTCTATGATTTTTGTGGCCTCTGCATGACACACAGGCCTTAGTGCTGAAGTTCGAAGTTCCCACCAAAAATCTCAAAAAATTGTGATTCTATGGTGAAAATCACGATTATGGGAAAAATTCAAATTTTTTGAAAATCGCGATTTTCTTAGTTCTAGAATTTCTTGCCTAAAAGCTTTCTAAAAAGAGAACACAATTTTGAGGTCATTCTGAGAATCACGACTCTCAGGTTGTGCTCAAAATTGCGATTCTCTAAGTTTTTCGAAAAAACATGATTCTCTGGTCATTCTCAGAATCATGATTTTTTGGCAATTCTCAAAAACACGACCTCTAACAAAATCACGATTTTCAAGTCAAAAACACGATTTTAACAAAACAAGATTTTTAGTCAAAATTGCGATTTTTTTGTCATTCTCGAAATCACGATTTTCAAGGTGTCTCAAAAACATGATTCTCTATCAGATTTCTCATGATTCTTTGTCAGGATCATGTTTTTCATGATTCTCTATGAGGATCATGTTTTTCACGATTCTCTGAAAAGATCACATTTTTCATGATTCTCCGTCAGGATCGCATCTTTCACAATTCTCTGTCAGGATCGCATTTTTCATGATTCTCTGTCAAGATTGCATTTTTTTTGGATTGTTCAAGATCGTGATTCTCAAGCAAGATCGTAATTTTTTGGATGTTTCAGGATCATTCTTAATGCAAATCATGATTTCCAAGTAGTCTCAAGATAGCGATTTTCAGTGAAAATCGTGATTTTCTCATAAGATCTTGTTTCCCTGTTTTGACCCTAGGAGCCTAATTTGATGTAACTTTTTCATAAAAAGTCCCTTTTTTGAGCTCTATAGCTCATTGGAAAGCTTGTTTCGAATCCCACATGATCTCAATTGTTTTTCTTAAGAATAGTGCACTGCTTTTCAAATAGGGTAATTTGAAGTTGACCGTCACGTGGGATTAGGAACCGAAAAGAGCTCAAGATAATTTTTTATTGATACAAAGGGGAAAATTGAGAATTTTAGATAAAACTTATGAATTTGAGATCAGGTAGACACCTAGGACAAGATAGACAAAGTACCAAATCTTCTGAAACTAGTGCCAATCACACAGCTAGGTCATGGGCACAATAACTTAGTGATTCTGAAATGTCCTTTAGCATGGAGAGACCCACAAGTAGCTCAGGTATTGCCTATTTATAGAACTAGAAGGTCCCTATAAAACAATTGGAATATATCAGGACCAACCAATTAGGTGCACACATGAGGATGGGCTGAGGCGATCAGTGGTCCAACTCAAAAATCTTGATCAACCCTTCGGCCTTGAACATCCAATGGTCAAGTTTGAAGATGGTCCTTACATTGATAAGCAAGGAACCATGTATGTGGTTACTAACTTACCAGATAGGACAAATGAGTTTGGAAACATCATTCTTGAAAATGAGAGAGGAGACCTAGAGCAAGGTGATGTAGGACGAGAACCCAAGTCTCCTAAAGGTAAGTCGATTTTGACCAAAGTGATCACTCCAGATTGGATCCCTCAAGACAACAAAAGCATAGAACTATTCTTGAATAGAGAAACATAGGAAGCTTTTTGGAGATTCAAGGCAGATTAACCTAGCAAAATAGGCAGAGTCATCATCTACGAGTTTTAAGATCATGAGATACCAAGAAAAGTTGTCTATTTGGATAATACATTAGAGAGAATGTTTTTGGTAACAGAGCATAGCAAGCATGCATACACTTGGCAAGGCGAATTGATTTTCCCTCCACCAAGATCTAATGTTTCCCATGGCATCTAAGGAGCAGGATCATCACATGCTCATGAAAACTAGAGGGAAAGAGCCAGAGAGAGACCTGAGTAAGCTTTGCACACACTGTGGGTAGAGAAAGATCAGGATTTGAAAGTGAAAGACTAGAAAGAGAGAGACATAAAGCACATAGGTATCAAAGAGACGAACATGATTTTTCATTACCTAGACTGCGAGAGTACCCAAGAACCCTTGGAACTTCTAAAGTGGTCAAGACAATGAAAAAATACTTTAACGGTTCAAGAGATCCTTATGATCATGTGGCCGAGTTCAAAGAATTGTTAAGAGCTAAACAGGTCGATGACTTGTTCACCCAGTTCGAGGCATTTGGGTTGACTCTCAAGGGTACTACTTTAGCTTGGTTTCAACCTCTAAATAGTTGTAACTACCAAAATATAGGTCAACTTCTAGAAGCATTCATTATGGAATTTTCCAAGAGTGTCATCATGCATCACACATCATCCTTGATCCATAGCTTCAAGCAGACACCCCAAGAAACAATGTGACTTGCAGGAAGACGATTTAGACAGTACTTAGAAAGATGCCATGTTCTAGAGTTACCCACACCAATGAAACAAGTGGCTTTGTTTTTAGATGGTATACTAAGCACAAAATTAAGATCATATGTGTACTTGAAAGAGACTAGATCCATAGAAGAGTGTGTGCGCATGTGCATAGACATAGAAGACAACCTGGGTGAGGAGTTAGAATTATCCAAACTCTATGAAGATTCTAACAGTTCTACTACTCATACTTCTATACCCTCCATTGAGATAGATGAGATAGTGAGCAGGCTGCCAAGAAGCTATGAGTTCAAAAAAGACAAACACCTAGGGTCAGCTCATTCAAGCAATTTTATACTTGCGAAGGCAAGCACATGGCTAACGTATGCCCATTGCAAAACCAGAACATGAGAGAAATGAATGCCCCATATTGCACTATTGAGAGAAAGTACATGAACCACACAGCTCAGTATTGTCCCTACAATAGATAGGCATTTAGAAAAAACTTATCAGTAGCCTTACCAACAGGGTAGGTATCAAAACTAATACCAACAAGTGGCTGCTATACAAGTAGTCACTAGGGCACAAGCCTTAAAACAGGCTAAACTAGCTAAACAATCAGAGTCAAGTGAATCAAGAGAGCCTAGTAAGAGGAAAACAAGAACATGGAAGGATACCAGAGAGAAGGCCAATTGTAAGTGGGCTAGAAAGTTATAAGAACTAGAAGAAAGCTTGAAAGATGCAAGAACAAAAATAGCAGACATAGCATTTCAAAACCCCTCACATGTCAAAAATCCATCCACCCCACTTCATCCCACACCACCACCCATTGTAAATAGATCGTAACCAGGGTCTATTCTCGCAAATCCAACCCCACAAGACTTGGACATGATGTTCAAGGCCTACCAGGATTGACTTCAAGAAGGGCCAACAACTGCAAACCTAGACAAGAGTTACCCTAGAGTAGATTTAGAGATTGAACAGACAAAAATATGCATGAAAATGGTAGAACTAGCTCAGGCTATGCTCGAGGCCAATCAATTGTTCAATTAGACAAATTCATCAAACTAGGTTTGCATTTTCATGGCTTACTAGAAAGATTAGAGCAGTTGGTAAATAAGCCGCAGGTTTCTTTATCTCCACAAGCTCAACCTATTGTTGCAAGAGAAATTTCACCACCAATGAAAGTTTATGTTCTTGATTCCATGGAGGATGGAACACCTCTTTCAATCAAAGAGTACTCTCAAGCATTCTTGTGGGAAATACAAGAAGAGAAATAGGCCAAGGAGGAAGGTAATCCCCCTCCTATTCTTGAAATTGATGACCTTCATGATCAATTTCCCCAAGACATTCCATCTATTTACGGAGACCATGTAGAGCAACTAGAAGATGAAAAGTTAGATTTTGAATCTAATTTTTTACAAGAGTTGCCACAATTCACGGTTCCATGGGAATCTGAATCTCTCCATATCAGAGCTCCCACAATATTGGTAAGAAATGAAGACTCAATGGTTCCAAGGAACACTGAAATTGTGAAGAACACTAAGGTTCAGTGTCATCTCATGGAAGGGCTGCTCAAAGTAAAACCTGAGTTATGGAAACATGTGGAGAATCAAGTTCCAGAACTTGGTTCTAATATGTCAAAAGGAGGATCTAAGCAAAACGTCCTAGAGATACCTCTAGACAAAATAGGAGACATGAGTGAAGGTGAAGAAGGTAATACTTATCTTCCAATCACCTACCAAGGTTATACAACCAAAGCTATCTTAGATTCAGGTGTTGATGTTGCAATTGCGATCACCTGTTGGAAGCAATGGGGCAAACCCGCATTAAGACCAACCAGAATGAAGCTTCAAATGGATGATGGCCATATTGAAAGACCTTTAGGATTGATAGAATGGATAACTCTAACCACTTGTGGAGTAGAGTTTGAACACACCTTTGCTATATGTGACTTTGGCAAAAATAACATCTATGAAATGATCCTAGGAAGACCCTTTGTATGGAAACTACAAATAGTGCAAGATTGGGGAACCAAATCCTTGTACTTGCAGCACTTAGGGGTCACAACCAAGGTCAATTTCAAGGATTATACCTTCACAGATGTACCACCCCTACAGTGGAATCCTATCCACAAGGCAAAAGAAGATTCAATCTCTGTGCATTTTGAAAGTTTGTCTGATCCATCCTAGATGTATGAATATACTCATTTGTGGATGTGAAAGGTTGTAGAGGAAGAGGAAAGATGCCTAAAAGCAAGAGAGGAAGGAACTTCTCAAGGAGATCGACTGGTTAGAGACCTAGCCTACACACCGATGATCTTTCCAGATGAGGAGTTTGAGCCTCATGGTTGGGCAAAAATCTTAGCCACCATGGACATTGTTGTCAATGAAGAACAGTGGACACCTCATTGTGATGAGGAGGGTTATGATATATCTGTGTTCATGTGTGAGCCCTTTCTAGAAGAGTGTGACCCTAGCAATGTCATAGAAGAAGAAGAAGACGATGATGATCTAGAATCCATTCTGATGGATAATTTCTTTAATTCAGAGGAGCACTACCTAGAGAATTTAGGAGTATATACCCGAAAAGAAGAAGAACCCTTCACAAGCATTAAACCTGTAAATTCAAAGGATGGAAGTGAAGGTGGTCAAAAGAAAAAGAAAAGAAAAGCAGTGAAACAAGAAGAGCACGAATCATTGTTCAAAGTACCAAAGAATTTCAAGAAATATGAAGTTGAAGATCGAAGAATTTTGGTACGAATGCCTAAGAGAGAGGCCATCACAAGAGAAGCATATGATAATAAAGAAAAGACCAAAAGAATTGTAGTAACCATTGAAGAGAATGAAGAGCGTTGTACGTACATAGAAGAAGACCTAAGTGCAAAAGAAGAAATAGAGCTTGTAGTTTTATTAAGGGAATATAGGGACGTGTTTGCATGGAATTATAGAGACTTAAAGGGGGCAGATCCAACAATATGTTCTCATACGATCCCCATGACAGCTGATGCCAAGCCCAACAAACAAAAGCCCTACATATATAATGACACTTATGCTACAAAAATAAAAGAAGAAATTGACAGATTGATTGAAGATGGATTTATCTATGAGATTGAGAATACTAAATGGGTGTACCCCATCATAGTGGTGCCATAGAAGAATGGAGAATTGCGAGTGTGTATTAACCTTAAAAAAAGTTAATGCTACCATGATAAGAGATAGCTATCTGCTTCCAATCATCGAACATTTATTGGAGCGTGTTGCAGGCAAGGAAGTTTATAGCTTCCTTGATGGATTTTCAAGTTACAATCAAGTGGCCATTGCCCCAAAAGAACAACACAAAATGGCTTTCGCCACAGAGTGGGGAATCTTTGCATTTCGTGTGATTCCATTTGGACCCACCAATGCACTTGTGACATTTCATGTGTCATGTCTTCAAAGAGTTCTTACGAAAGAGTTTTATGTGCTCATTCCCAAGAAAGAAGACTCCACATCCATGAGCTCAGACATATCTTCAACAAGTGTAGAGAATATCAAGTGTGTCTGAACCTAGAAAAGTGTGTGTTCATGTACCTAGGTCATATTGTTTCTAAGAATGGAATATCAATAGATGAAGCAATTGTGGATATTACTGCACGTTTATCCACATGTATGGGATCATACCTAAACCTCTTTATGCGTTGTTGAAAAACTTTGAGTGGGATGACGAATGTGAAAATTCCTGAATGAGCTAAAGAGACGTTTGTGCACATCATCAATATTGACCACTCTTGATTAGAGTAAACCATTGCATGTCCATGTGGATGCATCCAATCATGCAATAGGATGTGTGCTAGCACAACCCACAGGTGAAGGAAACCTAGATTTGCCCATAGCATATGCTAGCAGACAACTAAATGCAGTCGAACAAAATTATACAACAACTAAAAGAGAAGGCTTAGGCGTGGTATATGCCATGAAGAAGTTTAGACACTATCTATTGGCGAACAAGTTCAACTTTGTCACTAATCATCAAGCTTTATTATATTTGTTCAATAAACCTTGCAATACAGGATGCCTAGTAAGATGGTTCCTCTTACTAATGGAATACAACTTTGAAGTGGTTGTTAGGAAAGCTAGGACCCACCTCAGGGTAGATCACCTTTCTCACATCACTTCAGGAGAGTCACCACAAGGAGTGTCTGATGAATTTTCAGATGCTTATTTATTCAATTTAGAAGTTGTTCCTAAATGGGCAAATAAGTTGGTACATGTCCTAACCTTTGGACCTACAAATAAGAATGTGAAAACGAACAAAGATGAAATTGTAAAATCACAAAAAGATAAAATATTGGCAGGAAGAATGTACAAACAAGATAGAGAGGGTGTATTAGCTTGTTGTGTTGAGGAGGATGAACATAATAGTTGGTTGCAACAAGCTCATGAATGATTGCTAAGAAATCACTATTCTAAACAACGAACATTGCAGGATCTAAAAGGTTTAGGAGTGTATTGGCCTAGTATGGATAAAGAAATACATGAGTGGATTAAGAATTGTCCAGTGTGCCAAGAAAAACCCCCAATGGAGCATGTCACCCTTTATCATGTGTCGTTAATTCTAGAATGGAGTGCTCCATTGGTAGAATTTATGAGATCATGAACACTATCCAGTGAGGCTAATCTAGCAAGAAATCGAAGCATGGAGCAAGAGGCTCAAGACTATGCCTTAGTTGGAGACAACCTATACTGAAGAGGCAAAGATGGTTACCTAAGATTGTGCATTCATGAATCAAACTATTTGAAAGTCTTAAAAACTACACACAGTGGCGTTGTAGGTTGAAAATTTAGGCCTGATCGAGTGATTAAGACCATTCTATTCTCAAGAGTGTGGTGGCCCACTCTTCATATGAACACACATACCTATGTGAAGAGATGTGACACATGCCAACGTGCACAATATCTGATCAGAAAAGATGAGATGCCTTTGAGACCAATGATGGGAGGACATGCATTCTTGAAGTGGGGTATAGACTTTATAGGTCCTATTGACCCCCCCAACTAGAAACTACCATGTAGAATACATCATTGTAGCCATCGATTACCTTAGAAAGTGGGTAGAAGTCAAAGCTACAACAAAGAATGATGCTCAAATGATGGCTAAGTTTTTATTTGACAATGTGTTCACCACATAGGGGTTACCAATAGAGTTACTAAGTGACAGAGGCACGTATTTCTTGAATGAAGTAATTGAAAACCTTCTCCAAGAATTCTTGGTGGTTCATAAGAAGTCTGCCCCCTATCATCTACAAGCTAATGGACAAGCCGAGAGCACAAATAAGACCCTATGTAATGTATTGAAAAAGTTGGTAAATAATAAACACACTGATTGGGATAAACAACTTCATCACGCGGTTTGGGCATATTGAGTAGCCTAAAAAACGGTACTCAATGTCACCCCATTTCAAATTGTATTTGGACAAAATGTTGCGTTACCATTAGACTTCTTGATCCAGAACTTGAAAGTAGCACAAGAGCATGAGTGGAATGGACACGAGCTATCCTCCAGGATCTTTGATCTAGAACGCCTAGGTGAGATGAGGCTATGAGCGGCAGTAGGCATCTATGCTGCAAAGAAAAGGCAAAATGCATACTTTGATGTGCACATCAAGGATAAAGGATTGAAAGAGGGAGACCTAGTGTTGGTTTATACACTAAAGCAGCATGCCCATGAATTGGAAAAACAAGGATATGAACCTATGATCATTAATAGAATTTCCACTAGTGGTGTAGTACAATTGGCCACTCTAGAAGGTGACATCTTGCCAAAGCTATATTAGTGGATGCTGAGTCAAGCTATATCAAGGACCTCTTATAGAGGATAGCTTAATGAGACTGAACACTGCTAAGAAGCAAAAAGAAGAAGAGTTAAGGGTTAGAGAAGAAGCACAAAAAGAGGCTAGAGAATGCATTAGGCAAAATAATTTAAGGCGACTAGGCCTTGATGTCAATCCCAAAGCCCCACTATATCACATGGCCATGTGCCATCAAGTGCAATTGCTTCTCGAATAATTGATCGACGTCCCTTTGTGACCATAGAGGTAGGACAAGGAAAGAATGTAGGGATTGTGAGAGCCTTGATTGACTTAGCTACAGAAACCAATGCAGTTAGACTCTCATATTGCCAAGACCTGCATTTGAACATCAATTCCATAGAAGCCTATCTCACAGGATTGGGAGGTGTGGAAACCCCTTGTTTAGGCGAGGTGCAATTTCCCATCTACCTTCAAGTTGTCCGAATGATAGTCAAAATGCTAGTATGTCAAGATGAGGACCTTATGGAACCACTTGTCTTGGGCCAAGATTGGATCTATGACCATGTAGTCAACTTAAACCTAAGAAGTCAAATTCTTCAAGTTTGGGTACATGAACAATGCATTACATTAGAACTAGAGAATTGCATGATCACAAATCCACGTATCACACATTCTCTTAATTCTTCTAAGACTAATCTTAGAGAAGAAGATGTTGTGTGTGTCAAAAGCTCTATGATGTAGAAGGAGGCAATCATGGAAGAACATGCTCGAAGGTGAGTGGATCTCTCGTCTTTTTCAAAGACTAATGCAGCCACAGTAGTTCAACCATAGAGGCAAGTGAAAGAGTACAAGACAATCACTATATCAAACAGACAAACATAATTCAAGAAGAAAGTAGTTCTAGGCATGAAGCAGATCTGGGTACGAAAAGGGGAGCCATCAATCACACCATTGCAATCAAACTCATTACCAAAGAAGCAATGGAGAAAGCCAAGGCAACAAGTAGCAGAACAATGAAGATCTCTATTTCAAAGAGTACTCCAAATTCGGGTACCAAATCAGTCAATGAAGGTTGACCACAATAGCGTACCAATTTGGGTGCCTAAGGAATTAGCTACTACTCAAAAAGGGTGATTAGAAATGTGGGTACCCAAGGAACTCTTACATGCACAAAACCCTAGGCTCTCATTAACAAGAAAATTCTCAACAAAAAAGCCCAGGAGAAGTAAGAGTCAGAACCAAGCACAAAGATCAACAGAAGATCAACTCACCTCTTCCGCAATAATAACAGACAAGCATCAAGGGTATGGCTTTGGAAGCCAAAAGCACCAGTCGTCCCCATAGAACTAAAGAGACAACCACATGGGATACAAAATTTATAAAACCATCTGTTAGAGAGAAAATAGAGCACTAAAGAGGAGCCCCAAAAATTTCAAAATTATGGGCATAATTTTTCTTCTTCAAATGCTTATGGAAATCTCATGAAAGCCATGCAAATGCACTAGAGGATCCTCTAGATGCATAAGCCCAAATCATTGTAACATAACTCTTGTAAAATAGTAGGAAATTAGAGTTAGTAAATAAAGTGCCGGTCTCTTGTGTGAAAGGACCATTTTTAGGGCACATGTATCTAAGTCACTTTGTGACTCTTGTAAAGAACTTTTGCCATTGTGAAGAAGTGAAGAAGAATTTCGAATTTCCTTCTTTCTTGCTGATTTCCTCCTTCTCCATGATCTTTTGCGTGTGGGTAATGCTTGGAATTATGTGTAGGACTATTATCTATCCCTTCCCATCGCTTTTGAACGACTGTAGTGTGTGTGTGAGCCATTAGGAGTTGTGAAGAAAGTGTTGGTGCATCTCGCCATGCACTATTTTGCTCATAACTTGAAGAGCATTTCTCAGATTTGAGTGAATGTCGCCAATAGATGCGTCTCGTCGAGAGCTTTGAAACAAACTCGCCATTGGCCATATTCAGAGTTCGGAGCGAGAAAAGTTTAAATTTGTGCTTACTACTGTAAATGGTATTGCGGCATGCATTTTCAAAGCATTAGTGAGTTAGAGAGGTAGTTAAGTCTTTTCACATGCATTGTAGCTTAGCCACTTCACTTTCCATCATGTGCACACACGTCTTCATACTCTTGGTTCTTATGGTTCCTCGAATTGATAATTAAATGTGTATGAGAAGTTAGAGAGCATACTTGCAAGATCTGCCAAGGAAGAAAAAAATCAAGGAAAAGATGAGGCAAGTAAAAGAATAAGCCTTCCCCCACAGGAAGCTTTTGTGCCCAATTCCACTAAACGAGACACCTCCTCTTCTATGAATAGGTACACACCAGAATTCCTAAGAGAGATTCAAGAAGACAAATGGGCTAAAGAAAGTGAAGTTCCTCCTCCCATTGAACGTGTGGATGACACGCATGATCAATTCCCACAAGATATACCTTCCATTTATGGAGAGCAAGAGAGTGCACAAAGTCAAGAGAGATTAGACTTCGAGTCTAACTCCCTACAGGAATTACCCCATTTCACAGGCCCATGGGAAGCCAAGTCTACTTGTATGAGAGCACCCACGATCATGGTAAGAAACGAAGACTCAATCATACCTAGGAATACGGAGGTAGTGAAAAACACTAAGGTGCAGTGCAACCTCACTTTAGAAGATCTACTCAAAGTTAGGCCAGAATTATGGAAACATGTAGCTAACCAAGTGCCAGAAGTAGCGAAACCCCGGTCCCAGGAAGGTTCTCATAGAACAGTGCCAGAAATTCCTCTAGACAAGATAGGAGATATGAGTGAAGGTGAAGAAGGAAACACCTATCTTCCCATTACCCATCAGGGGTACACAACCAAGGCAATTCTACAGGAGTTGCTATTGCCACCACTTCCCTATGGAAGCGTTGGGGCAAGCCAGCACTCAGGCCCATGAGGATGAAATTGCAAATGGCTGATGGTCACATAGAAAGACCCTTAGGCTTGCTGGAAGGAATAACTCTCACTACATGTGGTGTGGAGTTTGAGCATACTTTTGCCATATGTGATTTCAGCAAGAACCATGCCTATGAGATGATTTTGGGAAGACCATTTATGCGACAGTTGCAAGTGGTCCAGGATTGGGGAACCAATTCCTTGTATTTGCAACAGTTATGTGTTACGACCAAAGTCAATCTAAAGGATTACTCTCATAGAGATGTACCGCCTATTCAATGGAATCCCATCCATAGAGCCAAGGATGACACGGAGTCCGTGCACTCCATAGGATCAGGATCCTCATGGATGCATGAAGACACTCACTTATGGATGTGTAAAGTGGCAGTGGAAGAAGAGAAGAGAGAAAAGGCCAGAGAGACAGGTGCAAAAGAAACCCATAGATCCATTCAAGACCCAACCTATGCACCTGTAGTATTTCTTGATGAAGAATTTGAGCCTCATGGTTGGGGAGAAATTTTAGCAACAATGGATGTAGCCATCAACGAAGAAAAATGGACACCCCACTGTGATGAGGATGGCTATGACATTTCAGTCTTCTCCATAGAACCAATCATGGGAGATGCAGTGTTAGAAGAGTGCGAACCTAGCCCTGATGCATTTGAGGATGCAAGTGACTCCGATCTAGACTCAATCATTATGGACCCACCTTTTGCATCAGATGAAGAATACTTCTATGAAGCAGAATTTCAGCCCTAGAGACATGGAGAGCTTACAAATGATGTGAGATTAGCCACACAAGTGACCCCTAAGGATGAAGGAAAGAAAAGAAAGAAGAGAGAAGTCACACCAGAAGAGGAAGAATCTTTGTTTGAGGTCCCTGAAAACTTTAAAAAGAATGAGATAGACGACAGGAGAGTCATGATAAGAATGACTAAACGAGAGGCACAATCAGGAGAAGCCTATGATAACAAAGAAACCACCAAGAAAATAGTGGTAGCCCTAGAAGAAGGAGAGGAGAGATGCACGTACATAGGCCATGACCTAACAGAGGAAGAAGAGCACGCGTTAATAGCCTTGCTAAGAGAATACAGAGATGTATTCGCTAGAGTTACAAGGATTTGAAAGGTGTTGACCTAGACATATGCTCACACACAATTCCCATGACCTCAGACGCGAAACCCTCTAAGCAAAAACCATACACATATAATGATAATTATGCTGCTAAGATCAAAGAGGAGATATATAGACTGGTAGAAGCTGGATTCATCTATGAAATTGAGTACACTGAGTGGGTATCCCCCATTGTAGTGGTGCCCAAGAAGAATGGAAAGCTAGTGTGTGCATTAACTTGAAAAAGGTCAATGCAACCACAATTCGAGATAACTATCCGCTTCCTATCACAGAACATCTCTTAGAAAGAGTAGCAGGCAAGGAAGTGTACAGCTTCCTTGATGGATTTTCGGGCTACAATCAGGTAGCCATTGCTCCGGAAGATCAGCATAAGACAGCTTTTGCCACAGAGTGGGGCATATTTGCCTTTAGAGTAATGCCATTTGGGCTTACCAATGCTCCTGAAACTTTCCAAAGATTGATGTGTCACGTGTTTAAAGAGTTCTTGAGGAAGAACTTAGAGGTCTATGTTGATGATCTCTGTGCTCATTCCAACATTAGACAAACCCATATCCCTGAACTCAGACAAATCTTTGACAAATGTCGAGAGTATCAAGTCTGCTTGAACCCAGAAAAGTGTGTTTTCATGGTTAGGCAAGGCAAGTTTCTAGGACACATAGTGTCAAAGAATGGCATATCCACCGACGAAGAGAAACTAAGAGCCATAGCCGAGTTACCTAGGCCAAAGAATGTCAAGGAAGTACAAGCTTTCATGGGGCATTGTGGCTATTACCGACGCTTTATACACATGTACGCCATCATTGCCAAGCCTCTGTACGGACTTTTGACCAACTTTGAGTGGACTGATGAATGTGAGAATTCCTTCAATGAGCTTAAACGGCGATTATGTTCAACACCAATTTTGACCACACCAGATTGGAATAAGCCTTTTCATGTTCATGTAGATGCATCCAATTATGCTTTTGGGTGTGTACTCGCACAACCTACGGGCGAAGGTAATATGGATCTTCCAATTGCCTATGCTAGTAGACAGTTAAATGCCGCTGAACGGAATTATACCACCACTGAACGAGAAGGATTAGGCATGGTATATGCGGTTAAGAAGTTGAGACACTATTTGCTTGCAAGTAAGTTTAAATTACTGATCATCAAGCATTGTTGTACTTGGTAAACAAACCATGCAATACAGGTATATTAGTAAGTTGGTTTCTCTTACTAATGGAATACGACTTTGAAGTTGTGGTGAGGAAAGGGAAGACTCACTTGAGAGCGGACCACCTCTCTAGGCTCACATCTGGAGAAGCCGCACAAGGAGTATCAGATGACCTTCTTGATGCTTACTTGTTTAATTTGGAAGTTATATCTCAGTGGGCTAAGCCATTAGTGCCAGTATTGACATACGGGCCTAACCACCCAGTCATAAACACTCAAGGTAGAGAGGTAGTAAAAGGCCAGAAGTACCACATCATGGCAGGAAGCATGTACAAACAAACAGATAAAGGGATCCTTGCTTGTTGTGTGGAAGAGGATGAATACGCTAAATGGTTGCAATTAGCACATGTAGGTGCATTAGAGCAACACTACTCAAAGCAACAAACCCTACAGACACTAAGGAGACTCAGAGTGCATTGGCCGACTATGGAAGCTGATGTCCAAAAGTTGTGCAGGGAATGCCCAATCTGTTGCACTAAACCACCTGTGGAACATGCCACTCTTTATCAAGTGTCCATAATGCTAGATTGGAGTGAACCATTAGTAGATCTCCTGAGGACGAGAACATTCCCTCAAGATATGACACTGGCCAGACAAAGAAGTCTAGAACAAGAAGCCCTAGATTACTCACTCATTGGTGATAATCTATACAAGCGTGGTAAAGATGGTTACCTGAGACTATGTGTCCATGAAAGTGAATATCTTAAGATCTTGGAAACTGCTCACCAAGGTGTAGCAGGAGGAAACTTTGGACCATATCGGGTGATCAAGGCAATCCTATTTGCAGGACTTTGGTGGCCGACCCTTCACATGGATGCACATACCTATGTGAAATAGTGTGACATTTGTCAGCAAACTCAGTATCCTATACGCAAAGATGAGATGCCTTTAAAACCTATGATGGGTGGTCATGCATTCTCTAAGTGGGGAATAGACTTTGTAGGTCCTATTAATCCCCCAGCCAAGGGTTCACATGCTGAATATATCATTGTGGCCATAGAGTATCTAACCAAGTGGGTAGAAGTAAAAGCTACCACAAAGAACGATGCTCAAACGACAGCTAAGTTCTTATTCGAGAATGTGTTCACAAGATATGGGCTACCTATAGAGCTAGTCAGTGATAGGGGGACTCACTTCTTGAATGAGGTCATTGAAAATATTCTCCAAGAATTCTTGGTAGTACATAAGAAGTCTGCCCCCTATCACCCACAAGCTAATGGCCAGGCTGAGAGCACAAATAAGATCCTATGCAATGTGTTGACTAAATTGGTAAATAATAAACGCTCTGATTGGGACAAACAGCTACACCATGCTGTTTGGGCATACCGAGTGGCCTATAAACGGTACTCCAAGCCACACCCTTTCAAATGGTATTTGGCCAAAATGCGGTGCTACCTCTGGACTTCTTGATTCCCACATTGAGAGTAGCACAGGAGCATGAGTGGACGGGCCATGAACTCTCTTTGAGAATTTTTGACCTCGAACGATTAGGTGAAACGAGACTAAGAGCTGCAGCAGGAATATGTGCAGCTAAGAAAAGACAGAAGGTGTACTTTGATGCCCATGTGAAGGATAAAGGATTGAAAGCAGGGGACTTAGTGTTAGTCTACACTTTGAAGCAACATGCGAGAAAACTAGAGAAGAGAGGCTATGGACCTATGATCATAAATAGGATCTCGACTAGTGGAGCAGTCCAATTAGCCACACTTGAAGGCAATATTCTCCCTAGCTACATAAGCGGATGCAGAGTCAAGTTATATCAGGAACCTCTCACCGAGGAAATTCTCAATCGAACCAACACTGCCAAGAAACGTAAGGAAGAGGAAAAACGAGTTCGAGAAGAAGCACAGGCAGAAGCCTTGGAACGCATCCAAAAAATGAAGATGAGAAGACAAGGACGAGATCAGCCAAGGATAGATGACTATGCGAACCCAGGATATCATATGGCTATGTGTGAAGTCTCAAGTGTAAGCCCCCATAGAATAGTTGACCGACGTCCTTTTGTAACCTTGGAGATAGGACAAGGGAAGAGTGCAAGGACTGCACGGGCCTTGATTGACTCAGGTGCAGCCACTAGTGCCGTTAAAGTTTCTTACTGTCGAGAATTGAAATTAAAAGTCAATCCTATAGAGGCATATCTCATAGGATTGGGAGGTGTGGAAACCCCTTGCATGGGCCAGGTGGAACTCCCCCTCTACATTCAAGACGTTTTAATGACAGTTAAAGTACTAGTGTGTCAAGATGAGGACCTCACTGAGCCTCTAGTCTTGGGTCAAGACTGGATCTATGATCATGCAGTCATCACTTAGCTCATAGGATTAACCACACACACAATCATCGAGCACTCGCTGATCGACTAACTCATCATTCACCTCATGTTAATGTTGTAACGGGGACAAAAAAGTTGTTCTATCTTATCCATTACAATGTTAACGCATGATTCTATATTCTCACAGAACCAGCAAGCAGGCAATAACATGGCAGAAACCGGAGGCACCAGCTCCCAGGCAGGGTCTAGCGCACAGATTGTGGACATAGAAACCCTCCTCCTCGAACCCCAACTCACTGAGAGGCCTCAAGAACTTCAAGCGGTGCATGTGCTTCCTATTCAGGACCCGCCTCAGGGGCACACTTCTCAAGTGGGGAAGCATGCACATTGGTTCAGTGATGTTGCAGGGCCATTGGGTGATGGCACCTACTTCTGGGAAGCAGAAATTGAGTTCAATGGCAAATGGGGACGCTACCATTTCTTCACTCGCGAATTTGAGCAATATCAGAATGCAGAAGTGATGCGATCCGTATGGACCAAAGCGTGCTTGGATGACTATTTCCGGGGATATTTACCTACACCAGATTTCCTGCGCTGTTCCTATTTTATCAGTACCATCACCCCTAGCAGGGCCAAGGGAGGCGATAGTACTTTTGTGCTACCTTCACTGATGCCAGGCCACGAACTCAAGAGATTCAAATTGACCCTCAACCTAGTACGAGAAGCATTGAAGATGCAAGGTATGCATATTCCCACTGAGAAGGAAACAATGATTCCAGGAAGGATGAAGCACAAGGATCTCAACAAATTGAAGGACATGGTAGCAATGACACCAACCATTGCTCTCCACCTACGAACAATCATGCAACACTTCGCTTTCCCCGCCCAAGAACGCTTCACAATGCCACCTAAAAAGATATGGTTCAGCTTGTACTTGGCAGAGACAGAGAATCTCACCATCAATTTGCCACACTGGATCATCGATCAAATCCATCTAGCCCATCAACGATGGAATAAGAAAAAGAAGAATGTGCTTCATGGGTGCTGTGCTCTGACAAGAATAATTTACAGGTGCTTAGCGTACGACGTGCCCATTCAAAGAGCACTAGTATGGTCCAGGGCCCAAGAATTCCAAAGACGGCTGTCAACGGCGGGTCCTCCATCAAAGAAGATGAGAGGGGGAGTTCAATTACGATGTGCTCAAGCAAGGGGAGCCACCACCACACCAGAGGTGACCCCTCCACAAACACGACGTGTCCGACCATTTACCATTCGCCTACCCAGGCCAAGCGCCGAAGGACCCAATCTGGTGTTCCCTCCGATTCCATCGGACTTGGAGTTCCCACAAGGTTACACCCTTGCTGATTTGACAGATGAAGAAATTGCCCGTTTGATCAATGAGTCTAACCTGGAGACAGAAGCAGAGCCGACCCAAGGACAACAACCCATGACTACAACTTCAGCCCCGACCCAACCGGGAGTAGTAGAAGTAGAAGAGGATGAAGAAGAGACAGAAGAAGAAGAAGAAGCAAATGAGGAGTATGATCAAGAATATGAAGAACTTTCAGAACTAGCAAGTGCCCCGGCATACTCAGCCCAAATAAAAAGATTATATGAAACCATGAAGCGAGTCCAAGAACAACACAAACTGTCGCTCGAGACAGGAAAGATGATCATGAGCCAAATGTTAGCCGAGGAAGGTGTGGATGATATGTTTATTGAATCAATGAACCTGCATGCTGACGCAGTAGGTTTAGATGAGGCTGTTCATGCAGCCATGGCTTATATTCATCGATTTGAGAAACGAGTGCCTACTCACCCCATGCGATGTGGCAAACAAATCCACGTCAATGTATCAGAGCCAGGAGGTAACACACAAACAGAAGAACATCAGGCGAAACCACTCTCACCACCCACCTCACCTCTCACTACACAAGTCACCTCACCACCTGGCACTACCACGCCTATTCCTGCCATTACCACATTCGTCATGGGAATTCCTCTCTCTCCCGGCATCCAATTCACAGGAGTTACCATGCCCACTTTCACAACACTCTTCACAAATATCACATCCACCCCACCCACTGTTCCCATCTACACAGTCACACACACGTTCGACACAATGGAAACATCACCAGCCACAGCACCACTCCCTCCCCCCATGCAGCCTCAATCTCCCATACCCCCTCCACCTACCTCACCACTTGACTCCATAGCATTCACAACTCCCTTCCCCTTCCCCATTCCCCCTGCATCTTCATCTTTCCCTGCATCGTTTAATGTAAATAGTATATTCATGGCATTACATCAATGTGTGTATCAACTTCAGAGTGAGTATCAGGCTCTCGAAGACCGTCATCATCAACTGACTACGAATCATCAACAACTACAGAGACGGCTTACAATTATAGAAGAAGAAAATGCAGACCTCAATCAACGTTACACCACACTCGAGCAAGCTCATCAAACCCTCCTAGAGACACCCCAACCATCACAAGTGCCAGGTGTCAAACAACTCGAAGCTTTACTAGAAGTCTACCAAGCAGATAATCTAAGAGTCCGGCGTAATTCGACTCTACTCAGAAAACACATGGCTACTGCACTTGAAGAAAACAAGCGTCTACAGAAGCAAAACGAAGAAAACCTGGAAGCTGCCATGGAAGGCTCTCCCCACATAATCGACCCATAACAATTCAAAGCAGTCCCCTTAGAAACAATGAAGACTATCCTGGAAAGCTATGCAGTCTATTAGAAGCACATGATGATTTGGAAAAGGAACGGGATGCACTACGCCGCCAGCTCAGGGAACAGGAGGCACAACCCAAAGTCATAGAAACTACCACGACTTCAGAGGAAGTAAAGGCATTAACAGAGGAGGTGGCAGAATTGCAGAAGAAGTTACTGGAATATGAAAGACAGCCCTCTCCAGTTGTAGAACCAGAGCCAGATGAATTGATACCCATTGAGGTAGACGAATCGTATGAGGAACCATATGTTCCTATGCCGCTACCAGGAGGTTAGCAAACCTCAGAAGGAATGGATACCTTGGAAGTCGAAGTACCCGAATGGCTCCAAACACTCGAAAAGACAGCAAAAACCCATGAAGATCGAGTGGCAATCCAAATCCAATCAATGGCCAAATTAGAAGACACCATCATAAAGTCATAGTATTTCTGCAGTATGTCTCATCATAGATGGATAGGCACCAACGACGATCAGTATGTGCCATATTGTGTACTCCTGGCAGATTACAACGCAGAGATTCAACGACGATGTGGCAAGGCTCCAACCTTCGCCACACAATTTGGGCCCGATGATATCCCAGAGAGTGCTAAAAAAGGATCCATTCATCAACCCACCTGGAGGATCCGTCTTCTTGAGACCTATCCAGAGATGGTTCGTACTTGGACTAACATGCCACTCTTTATTAAATATAATCCCTATTATGTTCCAGTCTTCCGCAGACGCACCTGGCCCAAATTTACCATTGCTGTAAAGAACGTCAAAGGTTGTGCAAAGTGGTTAAATTATGTCTATGTAGCACCTCCACAAGGACCTCAAACTGTTGCTTACATGATTTCTACAATCCGTCACTGGAGCATTTGCCTACGGAACACCCCTGATGTGATAACACAGATGTGCATGAAGATCTTCGAATTAATGCTCATCACATTCAGGACATTCAAGAATATCAAGGACCCCCACTTTTCAGGAGTTGGCTTCACTGCAAGCAACCAAGATATGGTATATGACATGAGCACTACCCCCTCAATAAAGGTAGTATATGCCTGACACATAAGAATAAAATACCTCCCAGCATGCTTCAAGCAGACCTTCGGGGAGATGTTCATCATAGGGTTCTGGGAATATCACTCAGAAATATTTGTACCCAAGCCCTCACATCTCCTCCAACTATTCGTTGTGGAGAGGACCATCTACTCAGATCAATTGTGAGTGCCACATCCAGACGTCCCAGGTCCAGTGGATTGGGATGCATTGTTGATAGACCTAGCACGGGGGCTACGATTAGAAGACACCACCTCGCTTCCGATATGGTTCAATATTACGTCCAACGCACGGCTAGACAAGGGTCTGTCAGAGACGACAGACGCGAGAGAGGGGGGGGTGTTGGCAGTAGTCAAGGAACTGAAGGACTCACAAGACAAGGAAGCCTACGAAGGGAGTCGGAGCGCAGAGAAAGCACAAGCAGACACAGTAGTCAAAGAAGATCTGGCAAGTAGGCCATTTAAATTTTTCATGCATCAAAGAGTTGGGCACACAAGAAGAAGGAGCAAGTAGGGAGCTCCAGGAAATGTATGTCAAAATGTTAGAAGAGATCCCTACAAAAATAGTGATTTTCATCACTAAAAACCATTGTAAATACCATTTCATATATTTGTAGCTCCATTTTGTGCAAGCCAAGGAGTCCTTGAGCTTGAGGAGCTTTAGAAGTACCTCCCTATCAGTTTTCACATTTTTTAGACTCCGTTTGAACCTCCAAATAGGCCCTAGAACCTAATTTTTAACTAGGCCGGACACTAGGTCTGGACAGGGCCAAAAGCTAGTGAAAAACTATAAATAGAGCTAGAGAGCTCATTTTTGAGGTTAGCTTGTAATTGAATTGAACTTGTATGAGCATCTTGAAAGTAATCTAAAAGAACTCCATTGTCTTTCTCTTTGTCTTGTCGTGTGTGCGCGTGTGTGTGTATGTGTGTGCATGTTTGTGTGCTTCTCACTCACTCACTTGTACCTTCAATTGCTCGAGGTCATCATACCATCCTCATGTCTTCCCGGATTGACATTAAAGGAGGTGTTACTCATCACTGAGCTACAGTAAGCTAAAACAAGTTTTTGATATTAATACTTCAAAAACACACTCGCACGTGATTAGAGTCGTTTTTGGTATCATGGGGAAGGACAGAGAGTTTTTTGAGAGTTTTTGAGTGATACACAGGGCCGAGAGTGAAGAAGGGAGAGAAATAAATATCCTTGCAGAAATTTTTTTGAGTTTGGAGCAAATTTGGCTACGATCGATTGAGTTTTGATATCGTGATACCAAAATTCCCTAGTATCGTGATACTCGCCTGGTATCGTATCGTCGCATACCCACTTGAGGTATTGCAATACCATTTTGGTATCATATCATCAAGTGTTGGTATCGTGATTGTGATCGTGATCACCCAGTGGTATCATATCGCAGTCCACCTGGTATCGTATCGTCCTGGTCACGGTATTGTATCGTCAACCGAGCGGTATCGTATCGCATGCCAAGTTGGTATCGTATCACCAACTCAGTATTGTATCGTGCCTATTTTAGTATCGTATCGTGCAAAAAGTGGTATCGTATCGTGCAAAAAGTGGTATCGTATTGTCCGACCCTTTGGTATCGTATCACCCTTAGAATCAGTATCGTATCATGAGACTTTTGATATCGTATGGTGAGTTTTTCCATTATTGTATCGTGTAAATCTTTAGTAACGTATCATGCATTGAGCAGTATCGTATCGTCGACTGTTCAGGTATCTCTACAATATGTGTCCATCAATCCGCAAGGGATCCCTATTTACCTTGATGGTTTAAATAGGTCCGTTGCAAGAATGGTAAGCTCTGGTGAATCAACAATAGTGCCCAGGCCCACAGTTAAGTATGAGGGAGGAGTGTACATGGATAAATTAGGTCACATCTACGTAGTGACAGAAAACCCAGATCGGATCAATGAGAGAGGAGAATTGGAGGGACAAGGATACTCGGGGAGACCTGACCCTGAAGAGCTAATGACCACACCAAGAGGTAAGTCTATGGTGGCTCGAGTCTTGAGAGGGGATTCGATACCTCAAGTTGACTACCTATTGGATGTATACCTGATCCACGGGTCAGACCTTCTATTACAAACTGATTCACCCACATGAAGACCGAAGCCCAATGACTTTCTATGAGTTGAAAGATCTTGAAGATGAGTCTAGAGTCACATACCTAGACCAGAACCAAAGAAGGTATTGGCCTGTAGATGCATTTGATAGGTCTCAATTGAAGTATATGGGATTGCCTGTATTTCCTCCTCGAGAGCAGGCAACCACCTCACACAATCCTTTTGGAACTCATCCAAGAAAGGAGAATACAATGTCAGGAAAAACGAGCCAACGAAGTGTTCCCAATCAAACTCATGTGAAATTCACAATGCCAAGAGTGCAATCACAGAGCCAAAACCACCCAGGAATAGGCAACATGAACCGTCCACCCATTAGACCAAGACCACAACCATGTGTGCAACCAGGAATACCCCCAATTAGACCAGCAATTCCTGTGATGCCCAGACCACTAGAACCAATAAGGA
Source organism: Ceratopteris richardii (assembly GCA_020310875.1). Taxonomy (NCBI): domain Eukaryota; kingdom Viridiplantae; phylum Streptophyta; class Polypodiopsida; order Polypodiales; family Pteridaceae; genus Ceratopteris; species Ceratopteris richardii. The sequence goes on from CM035439.1 coordinate 145,681,230, forward strand.
GGCTGAGACTAATTGAGGTGGCTAAATGCATGAGAAATCACTATGATTGAATGGGAGAACCATATGACCATATCGCAGAGTTTAAATAGGTATTAAGATCCAAACAAGTGGATGACTTCTTTGTGTAGTATGAATCCTTTGGACTTATCCTCAAAGGGACGGCTTTGACTTGGTTCCAACCATTGGACCCAAATCAATTTGGAAATATTGAGCAATTTTTCCAAGATTTCATTGGAGAATTTACCAAGAGAGGGATTTCGTTGGAGAATTCACCAAGAGAGGGATTAAACAAAACTCATCATCCTTAATCCATAGCTTCAAACAGAACCCAAATGAAATTGTAAAAACCACTGCCCAAAGATTTAACCAATATGTCGATAGATGCTCAACAATAGAAAGACCATCCTAGGAAAAAAAATGATATCACTATTCTTAGATGGATTGACTAATGGGACCTTAAGGACATGAAACAACTCCAGACATTGAATGAGTGCCTTCAAGAATGTATTGACCTAGAAGACAACCTAGCTGATGACCTCAAAAGTACGCCAAGCCCTGCTAAATCAGAAGACACTAGAAGTATAGTGACATCTAACTCCAGTAATGTGGAGGAACTAGTAGAACTGGTAGCGAAGAAGTTAGGAGTCCACGGGCAGAGAAATTACCAGAACCCACCTATGAGAATGCCGATGCTTTGGAATGCAGCCTATGTGGTGGAGATCACCCATCTCACCTATGTGCAAGGGGAGGAATAGGCATGCCTCAAGCTTACCCATACAATAGGTAGCCACCTCAAGGACCCAACCTATACTGCCATATAGAACAAAAATACACTAACCATACTACTGAAAATTGCCCATTCAATAGACAGTCAAGGCCCTGAAATCAACCTCAGTATACGCCTTATGGATACCCTCCTAGAGAACAAGGACAAGAGATTCCAAGATACAATCCATATCCATGTCCACAAGGAGCACCTAGACCATATGAACAAGGGCAATATGGCCAACTGCAGCTAGTATTAGGACAATGACCACCCCTTCCACAGAACGTAGTGCCACTTAAATATACTCAACTAGAGGAAAACATGGAAAGAGCCATAGTACCAACTACACCTTTAGCTAGTACAGAAGCAACAACTCAGGGATATGAGCAAACCCAAGGAGAATACTACCCTTATGACACCATTTTGATGGAGTATAACCAAACTTATGACCCACAATACTATGGTTATGAAGGATATGACAACACTTATGGACCGGAGTATGCAACCCTAATGTACACCACACCTAAAGCACTAGCTTCCATGAGACCACCCGTTAGACTGCCTGTGCCAAAAGGACCCTGCTATAGATGGGGAGGAGATCACTTCATAAGAGAATGCACTCTGCCATACAAACCACCACCTCCTAGGACTTGGGAAGGGTACTGCAATGAATGTGGAAAAGAGCATCTATTTAGAGATTGTCCAAAGAATCCCAATAAGACTCATAACACAACACAAATCAATGTGATCGAAGTAATTGAATCATCAAGAAGTGACAAGGAGTACACAATACCATTGAAAGCTATCACATGAGCGCAAGACAAAGGACAAGAGAGAAAGAAAGTAGACTCCGAACAAGAGATGAACAAGGACCTAGAGCCAAGGGTACAAGTAGTGGAAGATTCGGAAGATCCATGTGAGAGCAACCAAATGAAGAAGATGCAAAGTTGGAAAATGAGAAGGGAAAAAATTAGAAACGAATGGATGAAAAATAAGAATAAGGAGGACAAGAAGGATGTAAAAAATGGTAAGAAACCTGAGGAACTGGAAGTACAAGAGAATACACCACCTAAATCCCACACCCAAAAATGAGATAAACTAGGATAAGTTCTAGCGGATCCAAGACCAGATGACCTAGATATGTGGTTGAAAGCTTATCAAGTTAGAATCATGACTGGGCCAAACATAGAGTAGCACGAGAAAATCTACCCACAAGGGGAATTAGAGAAGGAGAGATTGGCAATATGTAGGAAGCTCATAGAGGTAGCCCAAGCCACTCTAGAGAAGACTATCCCAATCCTACCAGAGAGCAGAATATCTGAGAATCAATACAATGAGTGTTTTAAGTAGATTGATAAGAAACCAACAGGAACACCTAACGAGAAAGATAGTAAGGAATAACAACAGAGCACTCAAGGCAAATCACTTTCTATAATCCCTGAACTAGAAGCTGATTGGCCACAAGATTTGTGGGCTAAGATTCAAGAAGACCGTTGGAAAAAGAATGGGAGTTCAAGATCACCCTTTGAGGAATTGGACATTGAGGAAAACGAGCCGACTCCAAAATTGGATGAAGTATATGAAGAGGTTTCTATGTTAGACCGAAATAGGGAGGAAGCACATAGCAATTCCACCTTACCGAACTATATGGGGGAATACGAGAAAAGGTCTATAGTTTTTCACGCTCCCACAATTCGAGGCAAGGAAAAGGGATCTTCTCACAATTTAGCAAAAATCAAGAAGACCAAGGTACAATGTCAGTTGATCGTGGAAGAATTACTATGAGCCAAACCGCAACTATGGAAACAGTTGGGGGGATAGTTGAAATTGGAAAATGAGTAGAATGACAAGAAAAATAAAGAAACTGAAGCCCTTTCTACCATACAAATCCCTGTTGATAAAGTCGGAGAATTCAGTGAGGGAGATGAGGGCAACACATGCTTACCCATCACATATAATGGATACATGACTAAAGCCATTTTAGACACAAGAGCAGGTGTAGGCATAGCCACCAAAGAAATTTGGGAGAAATGGGGAAAGCTAGACCTGCGACCTACACGTATGAAGCTTCAATTAGGAGATGGCCATGTAGAGAGACCCCTAGGAATACTGGAGAAAATTAAGTTAACTACCTGCGGAGTGGAATTTGAGCACACACTAGCCGTATGTCAATTTGGAAAAGCAAATAACTAGGAAATGATATTAGGATGACCGTTCATGAGACAACTTAGGGTAGTACAAGACTGGGGAAGAGATTCGTTATACCTACAACATAAAGGGACCACTATCAAGATCAATTTGCACACATTTTGATATAGGGATGTACCCCCACTGTAATGGAATCACATACACAAGGAAGAGGATGATTTGTCAATTCATAGTGCGGGTTCAAGTGACCAATCATGGATGCATGAAGATGATCAACTATGGATGTCTAAGGAAGCAAAGCAGGAAGAGAAAAGAACTCAAATATGGCTTGTTGGACATCAAAATTACCGACCAGTAGATGATCTTATGTATATGCCTCAAGTTTTCCCAGATGAAGTTTTTGAACCACATGGTTGGATGAAGATTCTAGCCACATTAGATGTGTGTGCGAATGAGGAGGTACTAACCATGAACTAATGTGTAGACGAAGAAGGCTATGATGTAAATTTTTACATGGTAGTCCTTCAGGAAGTAGAAACAAGAGAACTGTTAGAAAAAGAATGGAAGGAAGAGTACAAAAGCATAGAAATGGAGCCAGAATTTGATTCGGAAGAACGATACTTAGAAGCTATTCTAACCAATGAAATAGAAGGAACACCAAAGGTGTTAGCAATAGAAGCAGCCCAGATAGGACCAAATAAGGAAGAAACGTTAGATAAGGCTGAACCAACCCCAGACCTGTTTGAAGTCCCAAAGCACTTCAAAATATATAAAGTAGAGGAGAGGAAGATAGCTATTCAAATGCTTAAGAGAGAGGCAAGAGAAGGAGAAGCATATGACAACAAGGAACAAACGAAGAAAGTATTAGTAACCATGGAAGATAGAGAAGAAAGATGTACTTACATAGGAAAAGATGTTTCACCAGAAGAGGAAGAAGAATTGATAAGACTGATTCGAGAATATCGAGATGTGTTTGCATGGACCTACAAGGACCTCAAAGGTGTGGATCCATCCATCTGTTCTCACTGAATCCCAATGACACCTGATGCAAAAACATCGAAGCAATGCCCTTACACTTATAATGATGTCTATTCAACAAAAATTAAGGAGGAGATAGACAAACTATTAGTAGCGGGGTTCACTTACGAGATAAAACACACAGAATGGGTGTCACCATTAGTGGTCGTACCCAAAAAGAATGGGAAATTAAGAGTATGTATTAACCTGAAGAATGTAAACGCAGCCACAATCCGTGATAACTACCCATTACCTATCAATGATCATCTCTTGGAAAGAGTCGCAGGTAAGGAAGTCTATAGCTTCCTAGATGGATTCTCGGGGTACAACCAAGTAACCATTGCTATAGAAGACCAACATAAGACTACATTTGCAACTGAATGGGGAGTCTATGCTTTTAGCATGATGCCTTTTGGACTCACAAACGACCCTGCTACTTTCCAAAGGCTGAGGTGTCACATCTTTAAAGAGTTTCTAAGGAAGAGTATGGAAGTATATGTTGACAACCTATGCACGTAATTAGGTCTGAGATAGGAGCATATTCTGGAGTTACGAAGGATATCTGATAAGTATCGACAATATAGAGTGTGATTGAATCCTAAGAAATGCGTCTTTATGTGAGACAAGGAAAAATCCTAGGACACATTGTATCCATGAATGGAATTTCCACTGATGAAGATAAGATTAGAGTAATCCTAGAGCTACCAAGACCAAAAAATGATAAGGAAGTGCAAGCTTTTATGGGTCATTGTGGATACTATCATAGATTTATTCACATGTACACCATAAGTGCCAAGCCATTATATGGATTGTTGACCCAATTCACATGGACGGATGAGTGCAAGAAAGCGTTTGATGAACTAAAAAGACGACTAAGTACAACACCAATTTTGAAGATACCCAACTTGAATAAGCCATTCGACATCCATGTAGATGCATCCAACTACGCAATGGGATGTATATTAGCTCAACTTGCAGATGAAGGAAAATTAGACCATCCTATTGCTTATGCAAGCAGACAACTGAATCAAGCTGAACGAAACTATACGACTACGGAACGAGAAGGTTTAGGAATGGTGTAAGCAGTTAAGAAGTCTAGACCCTACGTTCTCACCAACAGGTTCAAGTTCTTCATTGACCATCAGGCCTTATTGTACCTAGTCAATAAGCCCTGTAACACGGGGAGACTAGTAAGATGGTTTTTGTTACTAATGGCGTTCGACTTCGAAGTGGTAGTAAAAAAAGGAAATACCCATGTGAGAGCCAATCATCTATCTAGGTTAACTCATGGAGAACCACCCAATGGAGTGGCGGATGACCTACCAGACACATATCTGTTCAACTTGGAAGTATATCCTAAGTGGGCAGAGAAGTTAATTCCAATACTCACCCATGGACCACAACATCAAATCAACAAGGATACTAGGAAGGGATTTCTACAATCACGTAAGCTGCACATTGTGGGAGGAAGTGTGTACCTTAAAGAACCCAATGGTGTATTGCTAAGATGTGTGGAAGAAGCAGAATAAAAGGAATCAATGGAACAAGCTCATGTAAATAGATGGAGAATGCATAAGGGAACTCATGGAACACTGAGGGAATTAAAATGATTAGGAGTTTATTGGCCAGATATGCCCAAGGATGTTCATGAACATGTCAACAATTGCTCAGATTGCCAAGAAAATGCTCTAGAAGATCATACCTCATTACAATTCTCTACAATAGCACCAGACTGGAGTAGGACATTGGTAAAGTTCATAAAAAACACGAGAGCATGAGGAAGTAGCAAGTCTAGGTAGAAAGGGATCCCTAGAAGAAATGAGCAAGGACTATGTCATACTGGGGAGACAACTATTCAAAAGAGAAAAGGACAATCAGCTATGACTATGTGTGCATGAAGGAGAGTACTTACATATATTAGAAATGGCGCATGCAGGTGCCGCAGGGGGACATTTTTCAGCCGAAAGAACTGTGAAAATGATTCTCTTTGCAGGCTTGTGGTGGTGAACTCTATATATGGATGCAGACACTTATGTATGGAGTTGTGAGGTATGCCAAAGAGCTAATTATCCTATTAGAAGAGATGATATGCCTCTAAGACCCATGGTTTGTGCAAGAGCCTTTTCCAAATGGGGCATTGATTTCATAGGACCGATTAACCCACTAGCCAAAGGATCACACACTGAGTACATAATAGTGGCAACAGATTATCTAACTAAATGGGTAGAAGCAAAAGAAACTACAAAGAACGATGCTCAAACCACAACCAAGTTCCTCTTTGAGAACATCTTTACTTGCTTTGGACTACCTATAGAGATAATAAGTGATAGAGGAACACACTTAATTAACGAAGTGATAGAATCTTTGATGAATGAATTCCTAGTGATTCATAAAAAATCAGCCCCCTATCACCCTCAAGCCAAGGGTCAAGTAGAAAGTTCTAATAAAGTGTTGTGTATGGTGTTAACAAAGATAGTGAATAATGGAAGGTCAGATTGGGACAAAAAATTGCACCATGCAATTTGGACCTTCCATGTGGCTTACAAAACAACCATTGGAACTACTCCATTTAATCTAGTCTATGGACAAAATGCAATCTTGCCAATTGACTTTTTGGTAGCTACTTTACGAGTAGCACAACAGTATGAGTGGACAGGACATGAGCTATCCAAGCAACTAGAGAAAATTGAGAAATTGCACGAAACAAGACTGCAAGCAGTTGTAGGAATTTATGCAGCTAAAAGGAGATAGAAAGCGTATTATGATGCACATATCAAAGACAAAGGTTTAAAGGAAGGAGATTTAGTCCTTGTGTGTACATTGAAGCAACATGCCAAAAAACTGCAACAATGCGGATATGGACCCTTATTGATCAATAGAATCTCAACCAGCAGAGCAGTCAATCTTAGAGCCATTGATGGGGAAATACTTCCTAACTACATAAGTGGATATTGAGTGAAACGATATATGGAGCCATTGACAAATAAGATGTTAGCATGACTCGTAGGAGCACAAAATCGAAAGAAAGAAGAGGAAAGGATTCGAGAAGAAGCACACCAAGAAGCCTTAGAGCATGTCAAGAAATAGAAGGAGTGGATGAAACAAAGGGATGAACGATATTTCCAGAGAGAAGAACATATACCTATGGCCAACTACCAAGTCAGTAATACCAGTAATGGAAGCTTGAGTATCTCCCAACCATATTTAAGCCTAGGAATTGGAACCAAAGAGTACCAGTTAATAGATGCTCTAATTGACTCAAGAGCTGCCATAAGCTGTATACGAAAGATATCAATCACACACTTTGAAACGAACATAAGTCCCACTAAAGCATGCATGATAGGAATTTGAGGCCACATTATAGAATGTGTTGGAGAAGCTCAAATATCTTTGCGCCTAGCAAATTCTTCAATGGAACAATAAGTTTTGGTATGCAAGGACGAACACCTAATTGAAAATCTGATCCTAGGGAAAGATTGGATTATCGAGAATGAAGTGAGAATTCATCTAGCACAAGGATACATATCAATCAAAATAGGACATAAAAAAAGAAAATAGAAGATGAATCAATCAAAAGCATACCCAAAGAATGCCCTAAGCTAGAATTGCCTACAAATAAGGATGTGTTGCATGATGATATAATCACCTTTCCCATGAAGGATGAATCCAAGAGAGAAAGTGAGGACAATGCTTCTAAATTAACCTACTCAAAGAGAAGAACATCCACATGGAAGTCTATTACTCGAGCATCATATCCATGGAACACTCGTCTACAATGGGTACGAAAGGATCGAATGATGGAACTAGACAAGCCAACACAGAAGCAAATCAGCCACCCAATGAAGACGAGGAGAGACAACCATTCCTCGTCATTACAATCAGAACCACAAAGGCTCCTATTTGTATGGCTTCCAAAAATCATTAGTAGCAGCCCAAAAGACACACCAATGTATTGTTGAAAATCAAGTCTCAATCATGTAAAAAGGCTCAACCACAACTTTTGCAAGTGGACTAATAAAAAAGAAGGACCCAAAGTCATGGAATAAAGTTAGAAGCTCCACCAAACTCAATCAAATTCAAATCTCATCAAATCAGCCACCAAAAAGTGCACCTAAACTGATTGGTGGGTGGTTAGCTAGATTGTAGGAAAAGTAAAACTCTATATAAGCATCATCTCGCCCTTGTTTCTTGCATTGTATGCATTCCACGAGTTTCCCACTTATTTTAGTGAAGTCATAAACTCTAGCAAGCAGCCCCCTTGCTTGCTTACCTCATTTTCTCATGATTTTGCTCCTCTCTATCTAGCGGTGTAGTTAGGCTTTTCCAAATCTGATTGTATCAGATTATAGAGCATTGTTTGCTCTCTCATTATACTCATTTTCATTGATTTCAAGCTTCATTTGGTCTCTCATATTGTGCCCTAAACTTTGCCAAAGTTTCAAGTTATTTGGCTAAGTGAGTTGTGAGAAATTGCCAACTTTGTGAAGGTATATCTCTCCACATAGGCAAAGAGTGTTGCAAACAAGTAGCCTGTTTTGCAGAGGGTGGTCTCCCAGCTGGAATATCCATTTGGGATGATTTAAAGCTTTTCAGGTAGCACTACAAGTCTGCAAAATTTCATCTTAAGTCTCTATACAGGTGGAGAGAAAAGTTCAAAACAGTGAGCATATATCACTGCTTGTGGACCTAGTGGAGGGTAGTCATCTTCCATTTTTGCATTGGGGTGTTAGAATCATCCCCATCAGTGGTATCAGAGCCATTTTGGAGGCTCCAAGCCATCAATGGCATCATATTGAAGACTTTAAGGGATCAAGACAACTCGTGGACGCACAAGGAGGACTCATCAAAGCAAGAAGACATCGAAAGGGGGCTACGTTGATCGAGATCTCAACTAGTCGAAGGTTAGCAAGGGAGAAGCTATCAAAAGGTAATATCCACACCTTCTAAAGCATACAAACACTTGAGGAGAAGCTAGAGGAGCATCTTAGAGCTCAGTATGACTGAGTATAATGCACAAATAGAGAAGTTAGAGAAAGGCAATTATCAACCATGGAAATTTAGAGTTAGCAACTACCTTATGTGCAAAGGATTGTGGGGATTAGTGAGCGGCACATAGCCAATGCCTCATGTACATGATCCACCACTTCAAGGGCAGGTCAAGGCACTTAATGAATGGATAGAAAGGGATAGGAGAGTCATATTCATTCTATCCCAACACATAAGCAATAGCATGATAGGGCATATACAAGACTTGGACACATCTAGAAGGTTTGGGAGACCTTGGAGAGATTGTACTCTTCATCAACCAAGGCAAGGAAGATTTAGCTCAAGAATGAGCTGAATAATCATAGGAACTCACCAAGTACTAACATAAATGATTACATTTTGAAGGTTAAGGAGCTTACAGATGCTTTAGGCTCAATTGGGAGCCCAATCGAAGACAATGATCTTGTTGCCACACACACTCTCAATGGCTTGAGAGAGGATGAGAGGTGGAAAGCATTCACCACATCAGTTTATGTGAGGGATTACGTACCGGAATTCGATCAATTAGTCACATTGATGGTGACCAAGGAGATGAACCAAGGAGGTTCACAATCAAAGGGCAGCCAAGCCCAAGTTTTCTATGCAGGTAGAGGCAAAGGCAAAAGAGGTGGACAAAACTCCCAACGCAGAGGGAGAGGAAGGTCAAGCTCAAGCTCAAGCAACCAAGAAGGCTCCAACTAAAGCTATGGATCAAGAGGAAGAGGAAGGAGTAGAGGAAGAGGAGGAAGATCACATGGAAGAGACACATCCAATGGAGAATGCTACAATTGTGGAAAACCGGGCCATTATGCAAGAGATTGTCAGTCCAAAGGAGGAGGCAATCAAGGATACAAAAGGAACCAAGGTAATTATGCTAGTACTTCAACAAATTCAGAAAAGGAGAACTTGCTTATGATGTATCGTTCAAGTGAAAGAGTCAATTCAGATTTTACATGGTACATTGATAGTTGCAATAAAGATGTTTTCTTTAATTTACATTCACCCATCACTCAAGGACATGTAGAGACAGAGGATGCCACTGAGCACAAGTTTACACATGTGGGAGATGTTGCATTGAATGGATCTCAAAGCTCGAAGGTGTTGAAGGATGTGTTGCAAGTGCCAACCATCACAAAGAACTTGGTTTCGGTAGGTCAAATGGTTGAAAGAGGTTATGAGGTGAGGTTCAATGAGGAAGGATGTTTTGTTGAAGACCCCATGCAGGACTACAAGCTCATAGAAAAAGGAAAGAAGCAAGAAAAACTCTTCACCATGGAGGTAAAGCCATCAACCCCTCACACTGTCTACTTGTCAATTGGAAATAAACAGATTGCAGAAATCGACTTATGACATAAAAGAATTGGGCACATAAACTTATAAAGGATGAAGGACATGCAAAGGAAGGGCTTGGTGAGTGGTCTACCTGATCTTAGATCTCAGAATATGCAACATTTGTGCCATGCTTGTCAATTAGGAAAACAAAGCAGATTGCCATTCAAGAAGGGAGCACATGTGAGCAATGAAGTGTTGAATCTCATAGACACAGATGTATGGGGACCTACAAGGGAGACATCCATCAGAGGTAATAGATATTTTTTCACATTTATAGATTATCATTCAAGGTTTGTTTGGATGTATTGCATGAAGTCAAAGTCAGAGGTGTTTTACCACTTCAAGAGGTTCAAAAACCTAGTGGAGAAGGAAACAGGGAAGTATCTAAAGACTCTCAGTTCGGATGGAGGGGGAGAGCATTTTTCAAATGAATTTTCAGATTTTCTACATGACCATCGCATCAAAAGGCAATTCACTTGCAGGTATACACCTCAACAAAATGGGGTGGCAGAAAGGAAGAATAGATACATAACAGAAGTGGCTAGTTCTTTGTTAAATGAAATGAGTGTTCCTAACTCTTATTGGGCTGATGCAACAAATACAGCCATATACATTATGAATAGGTGTCCAACCTTAGAAGTACATGGAGTTACACCTTATGAAGCTTGGTGTGGCAAGAAACCCAACCTTTCACATCTGAAAGTATTTGGTTGTGTGTGTTAGTGAGACACAAGTTAGACCTGAAGGAAGATAGGTGTATATTTCTTGGATATTCTTCAGAGCAAAAGGGTTTTAGATGCTATAACCCTTGCACCAAAGAGCTTAAGGTATCTAGGGATGTAATATTTGACAAATTTCTACCTTGGTATGGTAGCAAAGATGTGTTACAGGTTTACGATGCATATGAAGCCGAGAAGAAGTTCAAAGAGCAACAACAAAGCATGGAGATAAGTGGTCCAACCACTTCAAGCACACCATCAGAGGAGAATAGTACATCAGCTTTTCATGGAAGGACAAGGAATGAAGCTCATTCAAGTGAAGGAAGTAGCAAAGTAAAGGAAAAGGCAAATGATGAAGACCATCGATGGGTAAACATGGAATCTACAAGTGATGAAGATATGGAAAAATTAGAAACTCTAGGGAGGAGGAGATTCCTACCCCCTAATGGTGAGGTAAGGTCATCCAATAGGGTTAAATACCCTGTTCAAAGTTTAACTTATGATTGATTCATTGCAAGACACTATGCCTACATGATTCAAGTTATATCTTGTGAAGAACCTAACTTTATGGAAGAAGCAAATAAGCATAGGGAATGGATTGAAGCCATGGAGGAGGAAGTCAAAGCACTTGAAGAAAATGATACTTGGTCATTGATGCCAAGAACAAAGGACAGGAAAGTCATCGGCAACAAATGGGTATACAAGGTAAAGATGCATGCAGATGGGAGCATCTCTAGGTATAAAGCAAGGCTGGTTGCCAAAGGTTTTTCTCAAACCTATGGCATAGAATTTGAGAAAACATTTAGTCTAGTAGCTAAGATGTCCACCATCAAAAGTTTGATTGCAATTTCAGCCTCAAAAGGTTGGAAGATGTACCAGTTGGATGTGAAGAATGCTTTCCTAAATGGAGAGCTTGAAGAGGTAGTCTTCATGGACCAGCCCCAAGGCTTTGAAGGTGAGATGTTTCCACATCATGTATGTAGGCTAAAGAAGGCTCTTTATGGACTCAAGTGCCCCAAGACCTTGGAACCAAAGACTTGTGGACTACTTGGTAAAATGTGGATACAATCAGGGTCATGCAGACCCATCACTCTTTGTGAAGAAGAAGGTAGCAAAATTGTTTTCATTTGTATATATGTTGATGATTTGATCATTACAGGGGATGATGAAGCCAACATCAAGGACATAAAGAGGAAGCTTGGATGTGAGTTTAAAATCTCATATTTAGGGATTTTAAGGTACTTCCTTGGGATTGAAGTACTATATAAAGAGGAAGGTATATACTTGATGCAAAGGAAATACATTCTTGATCTTTTGAAGAAGTTTGGCTTGTGTGATTGCAAGCCCATTTCAAATCCATTAGAAGTAAATGTTAAACTTAGTGCTCATGAAGGTGAAGAAGTGAAGGATGTGACCATGTATAGGTCAATAATTGGTTCTCTCTTGTATGCTACTATGACAAGACCTGATATTGCACGTGTAGATGGAGTGTTATCTCAATTTTTGCAAGCACCAAGAGTACCTCATCTTGTTGTAGCCAAAAGGGTACTTAGGTACCTCAAAGGATCAGTGAATGAAGGTCTATATTATCTATTTGATGATGGATTAAATGTACAAGCTTATTGTGATGTTGGTTCGGCAGGTTCCAAAGATGGCAGGAGGAGCACTAGTGGAGTTTTATCATTCTAGGGAAGAAGACCATCTCATGGATGTCAAAGAAACAACCAACCATGGCTCTTTCATCGATCGAAGCTGAGTATAGAGGCTTAGCACAAGTCTCATGTGAACTTATGTGGCTCAAGAAGTTGTTTGTTGATCTTGATTTGCAGGTTAAGGAAGTACCTATTCTTTGTAACAACATAAGTAGCATATGCTTGGCTCAAAATCCAGTGTTCCATGCAAGGCGGAAGCATATAGAAGTGCATTACCACTTTATTCGAGAGAAGATCATGTCAAAGGATGTCAAGGTGAAGCATGTCAATACAAAAGACCAATATGTAGATATGTTTACCAAAGCATTGGATGGAGTAAAGCTACAACACTTCAAGGCATGCATTGGAATGAAGGACCTAGGCATTGAGACTTGAGGGGGAGTGTTGAAAATCAAGTCTCAATCATGTAAAAAGGCTCAACCACGACTTTTGCAAGTGGACCAATAAAAAAGGAGGACCCAAAGTCATGGAATAAAGTTAGAATCTCCACCAAACTCAATCAAATTCAAATCTCATCAAATCAGCCACCAAAAAGTGCACCTAAACTCATTGGTGGATGGTTAGCTAGATTGTAGGAAAAGTAAAACTCTATATAAGCATCATCCCACCTTTGTTTCTTGAGTTGTATGCATTCCACCAGTTTCCCACTTAGTTTAGTGAAGTCATAAACTCCAGCAAGCAGCCTCCTTGCTTGTTTACCTCATTTTCTCATGATTTGGTTCCTCTCTATCTAGAGGTGTAGTTAGGCTTTTCCAAATTTGATTGTACTAGATTACAGAGCATTGTTTGCTCTCTCATTGTACTCATTTTCATTAATTTCAAGCTTCATTTGGTCTCTCGTATTGTGCCATGAAGTTTGCAAAAGTTTCAAATTATTTGGCTAAGTGAGTTGTGAGAAATCACCAACTTTGTGAAGGTATATCTCTGCACATAGGCAGAGAGTGTTGCAAACAGGTAGCCTGTTTTGCAGAGGATGGTTCTTCCAGATGGAATATCCATTTGGGAGGATTTAAAGCTTGTTGAGTAGCTCTTATAGTCTACTACAAGTCTACAAAATTTTATTTTAAGTCTCTGTACTGGTACAGAGAAAAGTTCAGAATAGTGATCATATATCACTGCTTGTGGACCTAGTGGAGGGCAGCCATCTTCCATTTTTGCATTGGGGTGTTAGAATCATCCCCCATCATGTATATGGATCCCAAAGAAGGTCAGATTGACTGCTAAACAAGAGCTAGACAAGCTTAATGTGATATTATGCCAGCAAAGCGAAACAAGGAGGTCCAAAAGGAATCAGCAAAGGTACAAAAAGAACACGACATCAACCACTGAGACTGTTGAGAGCAGTATGGGCACCCAAGGATTGACTAGACAAGGAAGCCAACGGAGAGAGTCAGAACAAGGTGAAGGAGTAAGTAGACAAAGCAGTCGACGCAAATCTGGCAGATAGGCCCTTCAATTTTTCCAAATCTACATCTTTTAACAGTGATTCTTATCACTAACAATCATTGTAAATACCATTTCATATTTTTGTAGCTCCATTTTGTGCAAGCCAAGGAGTCCTTGAGCTTGAGGAGCCTTAGAAGTACCTACATATCAATTTTCATATTTTTTAGACTCCGTTTAAGCCCTCAAATTGGCCCTGGAACCTAATTTTTAACTAGGCCGGACACTAGGTCTGGACAGGGCCAAAACCTAGTCAAAAACTATAAAAAGAGCTAGAGAGCTCATTTTTGAGGTTGGATTGTAATTGAAACAAACTTGTAAGAGCTTTTGAAAGTAATCTAAAGAACTCCATTGATTCTCCCTCTTTGTCTTGCCGTGTGTGCGCGTGTGTGTGTATGTGTGTGCATGCTTGTGTGCTTCTCACTCACGCACTTGTGCCGCCACTTGCTCGAGGTCTTCATACCATCCTCACGTCTTCCCGGATTGACATTAAAGGAGGTGCTACTCATCACCGAGCTACACCAAATTTTGGCGCCGTTGCCGGGGATCGAGCTTTGAGGACGAGCGTGTGATGGTAAGACGTAGAGTGGACGCGTTGGAGTTGTAGGTATTTTCTTCACTCTCATCGATTTTCTTTTACTTTCTTTACCATCTTCATTTCCATCATCATCATCACCATCTCCCACCTCCATCTCCATCATCGCGAAAATTTCAGTTTTTTGACTATATCCCCACCTCCACCTCATTTCCCTCATTTCACTTGTGAGAGAGAGCGAGAGAGCGAAATTGCATGTGCTGTTTTTGCATGTTTCTTGAGCTATCTTGCAGGTACAGGTCACATCACCATCTCCAGCTTCCCGCGCAGGTACGGAACTCGACGAAACTGTCTCGCAGTCGCCGCCTTCTGTCCATCGCGATTGACAGAAATTTTCACTTGTTGGTAAATCTGAGTGCACTACAGTGGACTAGAGACCCTGCACACCACATTCCCACTAAAATTTTTGAAAATCTTGCAAAATTTCAGTCCATCGCGATTGACAGCCCTGTCCATCGCGATTGACAGCTCTGTCCATCGCGATTGACTGCCAGTCCATCGCGACCGACTGAATTCTCTGTCCATCGCGATTGACTGAGTGTCCATCGCGATTGACAGCCCTATCCATCGCGATTGACAGCCAATTTTAGCCAAATTTTTTAGGGTTTGTTAATTGAAAAGTTGGGCTAATTTTGGGCACAAATATTATGCTCTTGAGCACATGGGGAAGCCTTAGGAAAACAACTTGGGGAAAACCTGTTGCACAGTGATCCTGTTTGAACCCTGTCGTAACCCTAGAACCCTGAACGGTCACAACTTTTTCATACGAGATCCATTTTTTGAGCTCTAGGGCTTGTTGGAAAGCTCGTAGCATATACTACACGCCCTCAACTGTTTTTTATAAAGATAATGCATTGATTTTTAGATAGGGTATTTCGAAATTGACCATACCCAGGGGGATCAAAGTCAGGGGTCCTTAGGATTGTTTTCTTGAAAATCACTATGCAAGTTTGTGTTTGTGCTACATGAATGAAAATAATTGGTTCTGTCTTTGGAATGTAAATTTCAAAGCTAACTTTGAAACTCTTACAGAGCATCGAGAGGCGTTCTAAGCAAGTGTAAGTGCGAGCTTGGGAACACATTTCCTGGGCACTCAAGGGCAACCGAGCAGGAAACAAAAGGTTGGACACTTTTAACCCCCTCTGTCAATTCATAGCTTAGGCTAAGAACGACGAGAGGTAGGAGTAAGTCAGAGCGACGATAGGCAGTTATCAAGTTGAAGACTACCTAAAAACTCAAGTTCAAGATAAAAATCTAATCTCTGTACTGTCGGTAACATAAAGGAAAGAACCTAGCGTGGAACGATCAACCTGAAAGTACGAAGAACACTCAAGTATTCCGACGACGTGATATCAGACAAGAACTCAAACGTGATAAAATAACTAAAACGAATCAAGTGACTGATACCAATTGAGCGGCAACGAGGTTGTACTCTGGGCAAAGAATTGGGCTACTTAGATAGGCATATGAACCTTAGATCAGGACGACATTTAGCAAGGGAAAGACAAAGCCTTAGATCTTCAGAGGCTAGTGTCAACCACACTGCTAGGTCCTGGGCCCAGCAGTTGAGCCACCACTCGAACTACCCTAGCTCTGAGACCAGTGAGTCAGAGATGTCTCAAGGCTTGGACAGACCTACGGGAAGTTCAGGAGTGCCTTACCTGTACAGGGTAGAAGGCCCTTACAAAACGCAGCTGGAGTACCTTAGGACCAACCGATTAGGTGCTAGCATCTATGAGGACGGCTTAGGAAGATCTGTGGTCCACATTAAAAACCCTGATCAATCCATTGGACTAGAACACCTAGCTGTCAAGTTTGAAAATGGTGCATACCTGGACAAAGAAGGAACTATATATGTAGTCACTAGTCACCCTGATAGG
Source organism: Ceratopteris richardii (assembly GCA_020310875.1). NCBI lineage: Eukaryota > Viridiplantae > Streptophyta > Polypodiopsida > Polypodiales > Pteridaceae > Ceratopteris > Ceratopteris richardii. The sequence goes on from CM035439.1 coordinate 145,697,867, forward strand.
ACCGATGACTTTGGGAATGTAATCTCAGAAGCAGACTTAGGTGACCTGGAACAAGGGAACATGGGTGCGGAACCTAGAACCCCTCGAGGTAAATCAGTTCTCACTAGGATTATCACGCCTGAATGGGTCCCCCAAGACAACAAGAGCATAGAGTTGCTCCTTGTTGGCAGTAGCCTTGGTACACCAGGACGTACAAGACATGAAAGTCAAAGAAGGGAGTCAGAGCGAAGGGACAGCACAAGCAAAGAGGGCAGTCAAAGAAGATCTGGCAAGTAGGCCAATATTTTTTCAAGACACTAATGCAAATCAAAGAGATGGACATGCAGGGAGGAAGAGCAAGTAGGGAGCTCAAAGATATGTATGGCAGATCACTAGAAGAAATCCCTACAACAACAGTGATTTTTATCACTAACAATCATTGTAAATATCATTTCACCTTTTTGTAGCTCCATTTTGTGCAAGCCAAGGAGTCCTTGAGCTTGAGGAGCCTTAGAAGTAGTTGCGTACCAATTTTCGTATTTTTTAGATCTCGTTTGAGCCCCCAAATAAGCCCTGGAACCTAATTTTTAACTAGGCCGGACACTAGGTCTGGAGAGGGCCAAAACCTAGTCAAAAACTATAAAAAGAGCTAGAGAGCTCATTTTTGGGGTTAGATTGTAATTGAAACGAACTTGTAAGAGCATTTTGAAAGTAATCTAAAAGCTCCATTGATTCTCACTCTTTGTCTTGCCGTGTGTGCGCGTGTGTGTGTATGTGTGTGCATGCTAGTGTGCTTCTCACTCACGCACTTGTGCCGCCACTTGCTCGAGGTCTTCATACCATCCTCACGTCTTCCCGGATTGACATTAAAGGAGGTGCTACTCATCATTGAGCTACACCAAATTTTGGCGCCGTTGCCGGGGATCGAGCTTTGAGGACGAGCGTGTGATGGTAAGACGTAGAGTTGACGCGTTGGAGTTGTAGGTATTTTCTTCACTCTCATCGATTTTCTTTTACTTTCTTCACCATCTTCATCACCATCATCATCATCACCATCTCCCACGTCCATCTCCATCATCGCGGAAATTTCAGTTTTTTTTACTATATCCCCATCTCCACCTCATTTCCCTCATTTCACTTGTGAGAGAGAGCGAGAGAGCAAATTTGCATGTGCTGTTTTTTGCATGTTTTGTGAGCATTCTGCAGGTACAGGCCGCATCATCATCCCCAGCACTCTGCGCAGGTACGGAACTCTGAGTAACTGTCTGTGTGTCGCCGAGCTCTGTCAATCGCGACCGACTGAAAAATTGCTCTAATTGCTAAACAAAGTGCATATCCATGACCTACAGGCCTAGAGCTTCCCAAAAATGTGTTTAGTTTTTTGAAATTCCACAGATTTCTGTCAATCGCGATCGCTCTGTCAATCGCGATCGACAAACCACGACGGACAGATCTGTCAATCGCGATCGACACGTCAATCGCGACCGACAGCCCACGACGGCTCTGTCAATCGCGACCGACAGAGTCAACGACCGATTGACCACGACCGACTGACCATACGCGTGACACGTGTCAATCGCGATCGAGCCATCAATCGCGATCGACTCATCAATCGCGACCGACACGGTCAACGACTGTTTGACCACGATCGACAGACCCTCGCGACCGACCTGTCAATCGCGATCGACTCATCAATCGCGACCGACAGAGTCAACGACGCTTTGACCACGATTGATTGACTTTTCGACCACGTGTCAATCGCGACTGACCAGTCAATCGCGACTGAAAGCCACGACGGACCTGTCAATCGCGACCGACAGACTTTGCAAACGCGTTAGAAGGGCAAATTAGGTCAAATTTTCAAGGCAAAATTATTGGTCTAAATTGTGATTAAGTGTGGGACAAACATTAGGGTGTGGTATTGCATCGCGAGGCCGTGCCACAAGTTACTCGAGTAATCCTGTTTGACTGTTAGCTCGTTTTGAATCCGGATCTAACCTCCTAAACCCTGAACAGTCATAACTTTTTCATATGAAATCCAATTTTTGAGCTCTTGGGCTTGTTGGAAAGCTCGTGGCATATACTACACGCCCTCAACTGTTTTTTATAAAGATAATGCGTTGATTTTCAGAGAGGGTATTTTGAAGTTGACCATACCCAGGGGGCTCAAAGTCAGGGGTCTTTAGAATTATTTTCCTAAAAGTCACAATGCAGATGTGTGTTTGTGTCACATGAATGAAAGTGGTTGGTTTTGTCCCTTGAATATAAGCATTGAGCTAACCGTGGGACTTTTATAGGTCCATTGAGAGCAACTGAGAGCGTACAAAGCAAGGTTTCTTTGCAAGCTTGAGAACCGGGTTCTTGAGCACCATAAAGCAAGGGATCAACAAGTAAGGTTGGATTATTCTCAACTCCCTCTGTCATTTCCTAGCTCAAACTAGAACGAGTAGAGATAGGAGTAAGCCAGGGCGACGATAGGCAGTTATCAAGTTGAAGACCACCTAAAAACTCAAGTTCAAGTTAAAAACATAATCTCTGTACTGTCGATAACCTAAAGGAAAAGAACCTAATGTGGAACGATCAACCTAAAGTATGAAGAACATTCAAGTGTTCCTGACGACGTGATATCAGACAAGACCATAAACACAATAATTAACTAAAAAGAACCAAGTGACTTGTACCAATTGATCGGCAACGAGGTTGTACTCTGGAAAAAAATTGGGCTAATCAGTTAGGCATATGAACCTTAGATCAGGACGACATTTAGCAAGGGAAAGACAAAGCCTTAGGTCTTCAGAGGCTAGTGTCAATCATACTGCAAGGTCTTGGGCCCAGCAGTTGAGTCACCACTCTCATTACCCTAGCTCGGATACCAGTGAATCAGAAATGTCTCAAGGCATGGACAGACCTACGGGAAGTTCAGGAGTGCCTTATTTGTACAGGGTAGAAGGCCCTTACAAAACACAGCTGGAATATCTTAGGACCAACCGACTAGGTGCTAGCATCTATGAGGACGGCTTAGGAAGATCTGTGGTCCAGATTAAAAACCCTGATCAATCCATTGGACTAGAACACCCAGCTGTGAAGTTTGAAAATGGTGCATACCTGGACAAGGAAGGAACTATATATGTAGTCACTAGTCACCCAGGTAGGACAGATGACTTTGGGAATGTAATCTCAGAAGCGGACTTAGGTGACCTGGAACAAGGGAACATGGGTGCGGAACCTAGAACCCCTCGAGGTAAATCAGTTCTCACTAGGATTATCACGCCTGAATGGGTCCCCCAAGACAACAAGAGCATAGAGTTGCTCCTCAATCGAGAAACTGATGAAGCCTTTTGGAGGTATAAGTCTAATCGGCCAACAGACATAGGAAATATCATGATCTATGAGCTTAAGGATCCGGATAGCCCAGGCAGAGTGACCTACTTAGATCATGCTTCAGAACGGATCTTTGTGGTGACAGAAAATGATAGGCATGCCTACACTTGGAAGGGTGAATTCATTTTCCCCCAACCAAGATCAAATGTATCCTATGGTCACCCTGGGGCTGGAACTTCCCAAGCTCATGGTACGCAAAGAGACAGAAGTAGAGATAGACCGGAAGTAAGCTTTGCCAACCCTGTAGGCAGAGAAAGAACGAGAACGGAGACGAATAGGGTAGAACCTCCTGAGATACATAGAGCCCACAGGAACCAAAGAAATGTAGATGGATTCCCTCTGCCGAGGCCTAGAGAGCACGCAAGAACTTTGAGACCCACCCAGCTAGTTAAGTCCATGAAGAATTACTTTGACGGCACAGGAGATCCCTATGATCATGTGGCGGAGTTCAAGCAAGTCTTGAGAGCTGAACAGGTTGAGGATCTGTTCACGCAGTACAATGCCTTCGGTCTAACCCTTAGGAACACAGCACTTACATGGTTTCAACCATTGGATGAGCGTCAGTTCAGGAGCATAGACCAACTCCTAGAGGCTTTCATTGTAGAGTTCTCTAAGAGTGGCATAAGACACAATACTTCCTCATTGATTCACAGCTTCAAGCAAACCCCTCAAGAGACTGTGAGACTTGCAGGAAGAAGATTTAGACAATATCTTGAAAGGTGCCCAATTTCGGAGCTACCCACATCTGCTAAACAGGTAGCCTTATTCCTCGATGGATTGCTGAGTACGAAATTGAGATCCTATGTGTATCTGAAGGACCCTAGGACTATAGAAGAGTGTGTACGCATGTGCATTGACATTGAAGATAACCTAGGGGAAGAGCTAGAGCTTTCCAAAATCTACAAAGATTCAGATAGTGCATCTAGCCACTCTTCCACGCAATCTACATCAATTGAGGAACTCGCTGAGAAGGTAGCTCAGAAATTAGGTGTAACTAGCAAACAGATCCCAAGGTTTGCCCCTGTGAAAAGGTGCTATACATGCGGTGGTGACCATATGGCGAATGTCTGCCCTATTATGGCTCAACCCCAAGTAAACCCTAGTAGCCAGTACTGCACCATAGAACGGAGATACACCAATCACACCGCACAAGATTGCCCATACAACAAGCAGGCAGTTAGGCAACCCTACCCGCAGCCCTACCAACAAGGCAGATACCAAAACCAAAATCCACCACCACAATATGCTAGACCCCAACAAACCTACCAACCACAATATCAGGCCCAACAGAGACCCCAACCGGTGCTAGCTCAACAGCCCCCAAACCCCGCTAACGTGATTCCAGTAAAGTATGCTGTTGCAGAAGAAAACCTGAATAGGGCCATAGTACCAGTAACCCCATTGATCTCAGAAAGTGACCCAAGTGACCATAGCTTTGATTCTACACATGTCGATAGTCCCCAGGCTTACTACATGCAGTCTCCAAAACATGGTGAGTCTTACTATAGTGAAGAACCAAGTGAACCTAGTTGGGAGTCAGATTACACGAACGTCATGTATGCAAACCCCAACCCCAGGCCTCAACCTAGGCAAGTAAGACCTCCATTCCCAAGAGGACCGTGCTACAGATGCCAAGGAGATCATCTCATTCGTGATTGTCCCTTGCCTCCACCTACACAACCCCAGTCAGTGACTATCCAAGGTTTTTGCCAAGATTGTGGAAAAGAACATCTCTTACGAGATTGCCCTAAGAACCCCAATAATATGCCAAAAATCACTCCTATCAATGTGATTGGTTTGGTTGTAGATCCCTCAGGAAGCGTCACTTCCACTGCACCAGTGCAGGTAGTCACTAGAGCTCAGGCATTGCAGCAAAACCAAGAGACAAGCAAGGAAAAGGGCCCAGAGGCTAGCGAAACCGAGAGCGTAACAAAGAAAAGGACTAGAGCATGGAAAGATAGTCGAGAAAGAATGAAACGACAATGGGCCAAAAAGATGAGTGAGCTTGAGGAAAGCATAAGAGAAACCAAAGCGAGGATAACTGAACTCACAGCTCAAACTCCCTCTCACATCACCCCGCCTCCACCACTCCCATCTCCATCCGACTCACCACCTTCCCCACCGCCTCATCAAATCCCACCACCCCCTAGAGTAGGATCAGTCCTAGCAGATCCCACTCCTGAAGACCTAAACATGATGCTTAAAGCATATCAGGCCAGAATCCAAGAAGGGCCAAACGTCACGGATCATGACAAGTGCTATCCTAGAGCTGACCTAGAGATAGAAAGAACCAAACTGTGCGCGAAAATGGTCGCATTGGCTCAGACTATGTTTGAAGCCAGTCGCCTTTTCAATTACTCGGGCTCAGCCCAGACGCAATTACACTTGGATGGATTCCTAGAAAAGTTAGAGAGGATAATTGCAAGATCTGACAAGGAAGAAAAAAATCAGGAGAAAGGAAAAGCAAGCAAAAACCTGAGCCATTCCCCATCGGAAGTTTATGCAGCCAATTCCACTAAACCAGACAACTTCCCCTCCTTAGAAAGAATAGAAAGGCTAATTGCACAATCAGAAAAGGAACCTGTCCCTCAAAGAAAGGAAAGGGCGAGAGAACAGATAAGCAAGCCTCCTCAAGAAGCTTATCTCCCCCCCCAAAAGTCACAGGAGCCTCCCTCGAAAGCTTACGTACCTCCACAGGTAACCCACATTCCTTCCCAGAGAGTGTATGAGCGTGCTCGGAAGAGTAATAGAATAAGCAATCCTCCCCAAGAAGCTTGTGCTCCAGCCATTTATGAGAGCAAGGAGAGAGCCAACGGAAGAATAAGCCCTCCTTCCCAGGTTGCTTATGTGCCCAATTCTACGGAGCCGGACACTTCTTCTTCTATGAATCGGTTTGCACCAGACTTCCTACGAGAGATTCAAGAAGACAAATGGGAAAACGAAAGCGAGGTCGCCCCTCCTTTTGAACTTGTGGACGATGCACACGACCAATTCCCACAAGACATCCCATCCATCTACGGGGAACATGAGAGTACTCAATCTCACGAGAGATTGGACTTTGAATCTAATTCCATACAAGAGTTACCCCACTTCACAGGCCCATGGGAAGCAAAATCCACGTGTATGAGAGCACCCACAGTCATGGTAAGGAACGACGACTCAGTCATACCAAGGAACACGGAGGTAGTAACGAACACCAAGGTGCAGCGCAATCTCACTTTGAGAGAGCTGCCTGAGGATAGACCAAACGCGGGGAAATATGCAGCCAGTCGAGTAACTGAAGTTGCAAAACCTCATTCCCGGGTAGGATCCCATAGGACAGTGCCAGAAATTCCCTTGGATAAAATAGGAGATATGTGTGAAGGTGAAGAAGGGAACACCTATCTTCCCATTACCTATCAGGACTACACCACTAAGGCAATTTTGGACTCAGGTGCAGGAGTTGCAATTGCCACCACTTCCCTTTGGAAGCGTTGGGGCAAGCCGGCACTCAGGCCAACGAGAATGAAATTGCAAATGGCCGATGGTCACATAGAGAGACCCCTAGGATTGCTAGAAGGAATAACTCTCACCACTTGTGGTGTCGAGTTTGAGCATAGCTTTGCTATATGTGACTTCAGCAAAAATCATGCCTATGAGATGATTTTGGGAAGACCATTCATGCGACAGTTGCAAGTGGTACAGGATTGGGGAACCAATTCTTTGTACCTGCAGCACTTAGGTGTTACAACCAAAGTCAATCTCAAGGATTATTCTCATAGAGATGTCCCTCCTATCCAATGGAATCCCATCCATAGAGCCAAAGATGATACAGAATCGGTGCATTCCATAGGGTCTGGATCCTCATGGATGCATGAAGATACTCACTTATGGATGTGCAAGGTAGCAGTAGAAGAAGAGAAGAGAGAAAAGGCCAGAGAAATAGGTGCAAACGAAACCCATAGACCCATTCAAGACCCAGCCTATGCACATGTAGTTTTTCCAGACGAGGAATTTGAACCCCATGGCTGGGCAGAAATTTTAGCAACAATGGACGTAGCCATCAATGAAGAACAATGGACACCTCACTGTGATGAGGATGGCTATGATATTTCAGTCTTCTCCATAGAGCCAATCATGGGAGAAGCAGTTTTAGAAGAATGCGAACCTAGCCCTGATGCATTTGAGGATGCAAGTGACTCCGACCTAGAGTCAATCATTATGGACCCTCCATTTGCATCAGATGAAGAATACTTCCATGAAGTAGAATTTCAACCGCAGAAGCATGGAGAGGTTACAAATGATGTAAGATTAGCAACACATATTACCCCGAAGGAAGAAGGAAAGAAACGAAGAAAGAAAGAAGTCTTACCAGAGGAGGAAGAATCTTTGTTTGAGGTCCCAGAAAATTTTAAGAAGTACAAGATAGATGACAGGAGAGTCATGATAAGAATGCCTAAACGAGAGGCACAATCAGGAGAGGCCTATGATAACAAAGAAACCACCAAGAAAATAGTAGTGGCCATAGAAGAAGGAGAGGAGCGATGCACGTATATAGGCCATGACCTGACAGAAGAAGAAGAGCATGAATTGATTGCCTTGCTAAGAGAATACAGAGATGTATTCGCTTGGAGTTACAAGGATTTGAAAGGTGTTGACCCTGACATATGCTCACACACTATCCCCATGACCTCAGATGCCAAACCCTCTAAGCAAAAGCCTTATACATATAACGATAATTACGCCGCTAAGATCAAAGAAGAGATAGATAGACTGGTGGAAGCTGGATTTATCTATGAAATTGAGCACACTGAATGGGTATCCCCCATCGTAGTGGTGCCCAAGAAGAATGGCAAACTGCGTGTGTGCATTAACTTGAAAAAGGTTAATGCCGCCACGATTCGAGATAACTATCCGCTTCCCATCACAGAACATCTCTTAGAAAGAGTGGCAGGCAAGGAAGTGTACAGCTTCCTTGACGGATTTTCGGGCTACAATCAAGTAGCCATAGCTCCAGAGGATCAGCATAAGACAGCCTTTGCCACAGAATGGGGCATTTTTGCTTTTAGAGTAATGCCATTTGGGCTTACCAATGCACCAGCCACCTTCCAGAGGCTGATGTGCCATGTGTTTAAGGAGTTCCTGAGGAAGAGTTTAGAAGTCTACGTTGACGATCTCTGTGCTCATTCCAATGTTAGACAAACCCATATTCCTGAACTCAGACAAATCTTTGACAAATGTAGAGAATATCAGGTCTGCCTGAACCCAGAAAAGTGCGTTTTTATGGTAAGGCAAGGCAAGATTCTAGGACACATAGTGTCAAAGAATGGCATATCTACCGACGAAGAAAAAGTGAGAGCCATAGCAGAGCTACCTAGACCAAAGAATGTCAAGGAAGTACAAGCTTTCATGGGGCACTGTGGGTATTACCGACGTTTCATCCACATGTATGCGGTCATCGCAAAGCCCATGTACGGACTTCTGACTAACTTTGAGTGGACGGATGAATGTGAGAATTCCTTCCAGGAACTTAAACGAAGATTATGTTCAGCACCAATCTTGACCACACCAGATTGGAATAAGCCATTCCATGTTCATGTGGATGCATCCAATTATGCCATTGGATGTGTGCTTGCACAACCTACTGGTGAAGGTAATATGGATCTTCCAATTGCCTATGCCAGTAGACAATTGAATGCGGTTGAACGGAATTACACCACTACAGAGCGCGAAGGATTGGGCATGGTATATGCAGTCAAGAAATTTAGACACTATTTGCTTGCAAATAAGTTTAAATTTTTTACTGATCATCAGGCATTGTTATACCTAGTAAACAAGCCATGCAATACGGGAAGATTAGTAAGATGGTTTCTCTTGCTAATGGAACATGATTTTGAGGTCGTGGTAAGAAAAGGGAGGACTCACTTGAGAGCAGATCATCTCTCTAGACTCACGTCTGGAGAAGCCCCACAAGGAGTATCAGATGACCTTCCTGATGCTTACCTATTTAATTTGGAGGTGGTGCCGCAGTGGGCTAAGCCATTGGTACCAGTCTTGACATACGGGCCTAACCATCCAGTGGTAAACACACAGAATAGAGAGGTTGTAAAAGCCCAAAAGTATCACATCATGGCCGGAAACATGTACAAGCACACAGATCAAGGGATCTTGGCTTGTTGCGTAGAAGAGGATGAGTACGCTAAATGGTTGCAATTAGCACATGTAGGTGCATTAGAGCAACACCATTCAAAACAACGAACTTTACAGACTCTAAAGAGATTCGGAGTGCACTGGCCAACTATGGAAGCGGATGTCCAAAAGTTGTGCAAGGAATGCCCAATCTGTTGCACTAAACCACCTGTGGAACATGCCACTCTCTATCAAGTATCCATTGTGCCAGATTGGAGCGAACCATTAGTATCATTCCTGAGGACAAACACATTCCCTCCAGACATGACTCTAGCTAGGAAAAGGAGTTTGGAACAAGAAGCCCAGGATTATTCACTCGTTGGTGATAATCTATACAAGCGCGGTAAGGATGGATACCTGAGACTGTGTGTCCATGAAAGTGAGTATCTTAAGATCTTAGAAACTGCTCACCAAGGTGTAGCAGGAGGACACTTTGGACCAGATCGGGTGATCAGGGCAATACTATTTGCGGGCTTTTGGTGGCCTACACTTCACATGGATGCACATACCTATGTGAAACGGTGTGATGTCTGTCAGAGGACTCAGTATCCTATACGCAAAGATGAGATGCCACTGAAACCTATGATGGGTGGACGTGCATTCTCTAAGTGGGGAATAGACTTCGTAGGTCCTATTAATCCCCCAGCTAAGGGTTCTCATGCGGAATACATCATTGTGGCAACAGATTATCTCACCAAGTGGGTAGAGGTAAAAGCTACAACCAAGAACGATGCTCAAACAACCGCCAAATTCTTGTTTGAGAATGTATTCACGAGATATGGGCTACCTATAGAGCTTGTAAGCGATAGAGGCACTCATTTCTTGAACGAAGTGATTGAAAATCTGCTCCAAGAATTCTTGGTAATACACAAGAAGTCTGCCCCTTATCACCCTCAAGCTAATGGACAAGCCGAGAGCACTAATAAGATTTTATGCAATGTACTGACAAAATTGGTGAACACAAAACGCTCTGATTGGGACAAACAGCTGCACCATGCTGTTTGGGCATACCGAGTTGCCTACAAAACGGTACTCCAAGCCACCCCCTTTCAGATGGTATTCGGCCAAAACGCCGTGCTACCCTTGGACTTCCTGATTCCTACATTGAGAGTAGCACAAGAGTATGAATGGACAGGTCATGAACTCTCTTCTAGGATCTTTGACCTTGAACGATTAGGGGAAACAAGACTAAGAGCCGCTGCAGGAATATATGCCGCCAAGAAGAGACAGAAGGCATATTTCGATGCCCACGTGAAGGATAAAGGCTTGAAAGCAGGAGATCTAGTCCTAGTCTATACACTCAAACAACACGCGAGGAAGCTAGAAAAGAGAGGCTACGGACCTATGATCATCAATAGGATCTCCACAAGCGGAGCGGTACAATTGGCCACATTAGAGGGTGATGTTCTCCCAAATTATATTAGCGGTTGCAGAGTCAAGTTGTATCAGGAACCCCTCACGGAGGAAATGCTTAGCCGACTCAACACTGCTAAGAAACGCAAAGAGGAAGAAAAGCGAGTGCGAGAAGAAGCTCAAGCAGAAGCTTTAGAACGCATTAGAAGGATGAAATTACGTAGGCAAGGTAGAGAGCAGCCTAGGACAAATGACTATGCAGATCAAGGATATCATATGGCAATGTGTGAAGTCGCAGGAACCAGCTCACCTAGGATAACTGATCGACGTCCTTTCGTAACCCTCGATATAGGACAAGGAAAAAGTGCAAGGACTGTAAGAGCCTTGATTGACTCAGGTGCAGCCACTAGTGCTGTTAGAATGTCTTACTGTCAAGAGTTACAGTTAACCGTCAATCCTGTGGAGGCATATCTTATAGGATTGGGAGGCGTGGAAACCCCTTGTATGGGCGAGGTGGAACTTCCCCTCTACATTCATGATGAAGCAATGACAGTTAAGGTACTAGTGTGTCAGGATGAGGATCTCACTGAACCTCTTGTCTTGGGTCAAGAGTGGATTTATGACCAAGCAGTCAATTTAAACCTAAGAAGTGGACTTCTCCAGGTTTGGATCAATCATAGTCGAGTTACAGTAGAATTAGACAATGGAGCACTCAAGGAACTAGGAAAGGCACAGACTCCTGGTCCTTCCAGGGGTACACATGAAGATGACCATGCTGTTCTTGTCCAAAACTATGTGTTGCAGAGGAATGATATTCGCAAAAAAGAAGTCAGGAATGCAACGGAACTCCCTTCTTTTCCAAAGGCTAGAAGGAGGCAGCAACCCAAGGCGGATCAAAGGCAGAAGAAGCAGAGTACTACCTATGTCCGAGATCAAAAGTACCTGCGCAGCAGAATGGCCCAGAAAATAAACCAGGTGTGGGTGCGGAAAGGCGAACAACCGGTTGCAATACCGTCAACTACAGGGGCAAAGCCTCTTATTAGTGACCAACAACACGACGCTAATAAGAAGTCTTTCAGAAATTCTTCTGCTAAAGTAAAATCTATTTGGGTGCCCAAGAAGTCGATGAAGGCAAGTCCACAATCAAGACAAATTTGGGTGCCTAAGGCTTGCTTGATGGCACAAGTCGCTACGCTGAGGCCACATCCTAAACAGCATAACGCAGCTACGCATACTGCCAGTATTCACTTGTTCTCAACGCTCATGAACACACCAAGACCCAAGAGCGTGCATGTAATCAATTGTAAATGGGTCCCAAAAAGGCCTCGTTTTCAAACCACGACATCGAGGAAGCTCTCTAGAGACTCTCCGAAACCGAAAACAAAGCCCATTCACTGCATTTGGCAGCCTAGGGCCTGTAATAAACCCCTCGACCCCAATTTGTAAATTCATGCCCACTTACTAACTGCAGTAGTCTCCTAGGACAACACAAGCACTAACTACACACACTGTCTTCATGCACTTACTAACCACTAACTCACCATCCACCTCATGTTAATGTTGTAACGGGGACAACACAAATTTATTCTGTCCATTACGATGTTAACACTTGGTTCTATATTCTCACAGAACCAACCAGCAAACAGGGCCATGGCAGAAGCAGGTACCAGTTCTCAAGCCGGATCTGGTGCCCAGATTGTGGACATAGAAACACTTCTCCTTGAGCCACGTCTCACCGCAAGACCGCAAGAGCTTCAAGCAGTGCATGTGCTCCCCATCCAGGATCCTCCTCAAGGACACACTTCTCAAGTAGGTAAGCATGCGCATTGGTTCAGTGATGTTGCTGGACCACTGGGCGATGGAACCTATTTCTGGGAAGCAGAATTGGAATTCAATGGCAAATGGGGTCGATACCACTTTTTCACACGCGAGTTTGAAAGCTATCAAAACGCCGAAGTTATGAGATCAGTTTGGATCAAAGCGGGTGTGGACAGTTATTTCAGGACTCACTTACCAAAGCCGGATTTTTTACGATGTTCATATCTGATCAGTACCATTACGCCAAGCAGGGCCAAAGGAGGCGACAGCACCTTTGTCCTGCCATCACTGCTGCCGGGTAATGAGTTTAAAAGATTCAAGTTGACCCTCAATCTGGTAAGAGAAGCATTGGGCATGTATGGCATGCACATCCCAACAGAAAAGGAAACCATGGTTCCAGGTCGAATGAAGCACAAAGATCTTAATAAGTTGAAGGACATGGTAGCAATGACACCTACCATTGCGCTTCACCTGCGAACCATCATGCAACATTTTGCTTTTCCCGCCCAAGAACGATTCACAATGCCCCCGAGAAAAATATGGTTCAGTTTATATCTAGCAGAAACTGAAAGCCTGCCCATCAATGTGCCACACTGGATCATAGATCAGATCCACCTAGCGCATCAAAGGTGGAACAAGAAACAGAAGAATGTGCTCCACGGGTGTTGTGCTCTGACCAGAATAATTTATAGATGCTTGGCTTATGACGTACCTGTTCAGCGGGCACTCGTATGGTCCCGAGTCCAAGAATTCCAGAGAAGACTATCAGCAGCAGGTCCCCCATCAAAGAAGATGAGGGGAGGAGTCCAACTACCCTGTGCCCAACCAAGGGGAGCTACCGCTACACCAGAAATCACCCCTCCCCAGACACGACAAGTTAGGCCATTCACAATCCGACTACCAAGACCAAGCACAGAAGGGCCTAATCTGGTGTTTCCACCCATTCCATCCGATTTGGAATTTCCGCAGGGATTTACTCTTGAGGACCTCACGGATGAAGAAATTGCCAGATTAATCTATGACTCTAACCTCGAAGCTGAAGCAGCACGAGCTCAGGAACCACAACCCCAAACAACATCGGCCCCCACCCAACCACAAGTTGTAGAAGTCGATGTAGATGAACAAGAGGCAGGAGGAGACGAAGAAGAAGCCGACGAAGAACAACATCAAGAATATGACGAACTCTCCGAGTTAGCAAGTGCCCCGGCATATTCGGCGCAAATCAAGAGACTATATCGAACCATGCGACTGGTTCAGGAACAGCATCAGATGTCTCTAGAACAGGGCAAAAGACTCATGAACGACTTGCTAGCTGAGGAAGGTGTGGACGAGTTGTTCATTGAGTCCATGAACCTTCATGCCGACGCCGTAGGACTGGACGAGGCCATTCATGAGGCAATGGCCTACATTCACAGGTTTGAAAAAAGGGTTCCCGTTCGTCCCAGGAGGTCCGGGAAGCAAATTCACATCAATACATCAGCACCAGGCGAGGCAGCGCAAGCAGAAGAATATCAGGAAGCACCGTTGTCACCACCATCCCCACCTCACACTACACAATTCACTCCACCACAGGACACTAGCACCACCACATCCACTACCATTACCATTGTCATGGGCATCCCACTCTCTCCGGGAATCCAATACGGGGGAGTCACCATGCCCACCTTCACCACCCTGTTCACCGATGTCACATCCACTCCACCCACGATTCCCATCTACACCGTCACTCAAACAGTTGACACGATGGAAACATCACCAGCCACAGCACCGCTCCCTCCCCCCATGCCACCTCCATCACCCATACCCCCTCCACCCACATCTCCACTTACATCCACATCATTCACCTCTCCCATTCCCGCCCCCATTCCCCCTGCATCTTCACCCCTCCCAGCATTATTTAATGTAAATAACATATTTTTAGCATTAAACCAATGTGTATACCAGCTCCAGAATGAGTACAAAGCTCTGGACAACCGGTATCAGCAACTGGAAACGCACCATCAGAACTTACAAAGACAGTTTCACATTCTACAAACAGAAAATGCAGAACTGAATCAGCGCTACACGACGCTTGAGCAGGCTCACCAAACATTATTGGCGGCACCCCAACCATCGACAGAATCAGGTGTCAAACAACTAGAAGCATTGCTCGAGGTATACCAAGCCGATAATCTCAAAGTCCGACGTAACCTGGCACTTCTCAGAAAACACATGGCGGCCGCCCTAGAAGAAAACAAGAGGCTGCAGCAGCAAAATGAAGCAAATCTAGAAGCAGCAATGGAAGGCTCTCCACACGAAATTGATCCAGAGCAGTTTAAAGCTGTGCCCTCAGAGACAATGAAGACCATCTTGGACAGCTATGCAGATCTATTAGAAGCTCATGATGACTTGGAAAGGGAACGTGATGCGCTGCGCAATCAACTCCAAGAGCAACAGACAGCACCCAAAGTCACAGAAACGACCATGACTTCAGAGGAAGTCAAGGCATTGAAAGAGCAGGTGGTCGAATTACAGGCAAGATTACTCACACATGAAAGGCAACCCTCTCCAGTTGTCGAACCAGAACCCGAGGATTTGGTACCCATCGAGGTAGATGAGACGTATGAGGAACCTTACGTTCCTATGCCAATGCCAGGTGGTGAGCAAACCGCAGAAGGAATGGATACGTTAGAAATCGAAGTACCTGAGTGGCTCCAAACACTCGAGAAAACGGCATCAACTCATGAAGATCGAGTGGCAGTTCAAATCCAATCTATGGCAAAGATAGAGGACACTATTATTAAATCAGAATACTTCCGCAAGATGTCCCACCATCGATGGATCGGAACCAACGATGATCAATACGTGCCCTATTGTATACTCCTGGCGGACTACAATGCAGAAATCCAACATAGATGTGGCAAACCTCCAACGTTTGCTACACAATTTGGGCCAGATGATATCCCAGAGAGTGCCAAAAAAGGATCCATTCATCAACCCACTTGGAGGATCCGACTCCTCGAAACCTACCTGGAGATGGTTCGCACCTGGACGAATATGCCTCTTTTTATTAAATATAACCCTTGTTATGTTCCTGTACTCCGCAGACGCACATGGCCAGAGTTTACCATTGCAGTCAAGAATATCAAGGGATGCGCCAAATGGTTAAACTACGTCTATCTAGCACCCCCTCAAGGGCCTCCCACCGTCAATTACATGATTTCCACTATACGGCACTGGAGCATCCGATTAAGGAATACCCCTGATGTAATGGCCCAGATGTGCATGAAAATTTTTGAGTTAATGCTTATTACATTCAGGACATTCAAGAATATCAAGGACCCACACTTCTCAGGCGTCGAATTCCTTACAGGAAACCAAGATTTAGTTTATGACATGAGCACCACCCCTTCCATAGAGGTGATATACGCTTGGCACGCCAGAATAAAATACCTCCCAGCCTGCTTTAAACAAACATTCGAAGAGATGTTCATAACAGGGTTCTGGGAATACCACTCAGAAATATTTGTTCCCAGACCCTCACATCTCCTACATTTATTTGCTGTGGAGCGAACCATTCACTCAGAGCAGTTACGGGTGCCACATCCAGATGTCCCAGGGCCAGTCAATTGGGATGCATTGCTGACAGATCTAGCAAGGGGACTCAGGTTAGAAGAACACCACCTCGCCGCCGATGTTGTACAATACTACGTCCAAAAAGCAGCTAGACAAGGGTCTGTCAGGGGCGACAGACGCGAGAGTGGGGGGGGTGTTGGCAGTAGCCTTGGTACACCAGGACGTACAAGACATGAAAGTCAAAGAAGGGAGTCAGAGCGAAGGGACAGCACAAGCAAACAGGGCAGTCAAAGAAGATCTGGCAAGTAGGCCAATATTTTTTCAAGACACTAATGCAAATCAAAGAGATGGACATGCAGGGAGGAAGAGCAAGTAGGGAGCTCAAAGATATGTATGGCAGATCACTAGAAGAAATCCCTACAACAACAGTGATTTTTATCACTAACAATCATTGTAAATATCATTTCACCTTTTTGTAGCTCCATTTTGTGCAAGCCAAGGAGTCCTTGAGCTTGAGGAGCCTTAGAAGTAGTTGCGTACCAATTTTCGTATTTTTTAGATCTCGTTTGAGCCCCCAAATAAGCCCTGGAACCTAATTTTTAACTAGGCCGGACACTAGGTCTGGAGAGGGCCAAAACCTAGTCAAAAACTATAAAAAGAGCTAGAGAGCTCATTTTTGGGGTTAGATTGTAATTGAAACGAACTTGTAAGAGCATTTTGAAAGTAATCTAAAAGCTCCATTGATTCTCACTCTTTGTCTTGCCGTGTGTGCGCGTGTGTGTGTATGTGTGTGCATGCTAGTGTGCTTCTCACTCACGCACTTGTGCCGCCACTTGCTCGAGGTCTTCATACCATCCTCACGTCTTCCCGGATTGACATTAAAGGAGGTGCTACTCATCATTGAGCTACACTCCTCAATCGAGAAACTGATGAAGCCTTTTGGAGGTATAAGTCTAATCAGCCAACAGACATAGGAAATATCATGGTCTATGAGTTTAAGGATCCGGATAGCCCAGGCAGAGTGACCTACTTAGATCATGCTTCAGAACGGATCTTTGTGGTGACAAAAATGATAGGCACGCCTACACTTGGAAGGGTGAATTTATTTTCCCCCAACCAAGATCAAATGTATCCTATGGTCACCCTGGGGCTGGAACTTCACAAGCTCATGGTACGCAAAGAGACAGAAGTAGAGAGAGACCAGAAGTAAGTTTTGCCAACCCAGTGGGCAGAGAAAGAACGAGAACAGAGACGAATAGGGTAGAACCTGAGATGCATAGAGCCCACAGGAACCAAAGAAATGTAGATGGATTCCCTCTGCCGAGGCCTAGAGAGCACACAAGAACTTTGAGACCCACCCAGCTAGTTAAGTCCATGAAGAATTACTTTGACGGCACAGGAGATCCCTATGATCATGTGGCGGAGTTCAAGCAAGTCTTGAGAGCTGAACAAGTGGAAGATCTGTTCACGCAGTACAATGCCTTCGGTCTAACCCTTAGGAACACAGCACTTACATGGTTTCAGCCATTAGATGAGCGTCAGTTCAGGAGCATAGACCAACTCCTAGAGGCATTTATTGTAGAGTTCTCTAAGAGCGGCATAAGACACAATACCTCCTCATTGATTCACAGCTTCAAACAGACCCCCCAAGAGACTGTCAGATTGGCCGGAAGAAGATTTAGACAATATCTTGAACGGTGCCCTATTTCGGAGCTACCCACATCTGCTAAACAAGTAGCCTTATTTCTTGATGGATTGCTGAGTACGAAATTGAGATCCTATGTGTATCTAAAGGACCCTAGGACCATAGAAGAATGTGTACGCATGTGCATTGACATTGAAGATAACCTAGGGGAAGAACTAGAGCTTTCCAAAATCTACAAAGATTCAGATAGTGCATCTAGTCACTCTTCCACGCAGTCCACATCAATTGAGGAACTTGCCGAAAAAGTAGCTCAGAAATTAGGTGTAACGAGCAAACAAATCCCAAGGTTTGCCCCTGTGAAAAGATGCTATACATGCGGTGGTGACCATATGGCGAATGTCTGCCCTATTATGGCTCAACCCCAAGTAAACCCTAGTAGCCAGTACTGCACCATAGAACGGAGATACAGCAATCACACCGCACAAGATTGCCCATACAACAAGCAGGCAGTTAGGCAACCCTATCCGCAACCCTACCAACAAAGCCGATACCAGAACCAAAATCCACCACCACAATATGCTAGACCCCAACAAACCTATCAGCAACCATATCAGGCCCAACAGAGACCCCAACCGGTGCTAGCTCAACAGCCTCCAAACCCCGCTAACGTGATTCCAGTAAAGTATGCTGTGGCAGAAGAAAACCTTAATAGGGCCATAGTACCAGTAAACCCATTGATCTCCGAAAGTGACCCGAGTGACCATAGCTTTGATTCTACACATGTCGATAGTCCCCAAGCTTACTACATGCAGTCTCCAGAACATGGTGAGTCCTACTATAGTGAAGAACCAAGTGAACCTAGTTGGGAATCGGATTACACGAACGTCATGTATGCAAACCCCAACCCTAGGCCTCAACCTAGGCAGGTACGACCACCCTTTCCTAGAGTACCATGCTACCGATGTCAGGGGGATCACTTCATTCGTGATTGTCCCTTACCTCCACCTACACAAAAGCAGTCCGTGACGATCCAAGGCTTTTGCCAAGATTGTGGAAAAGAGCATCTCTTACGAGATTGCCCAAAGAACCCCAATAATATGCCAAAAATCACTCCTATCAATGTGATTGGGTTGGTTGTGGATGCCTCAGGAAGTGTCACTTCCATTGCACCAGTGCAGGTGGTTACTAGTGCTCAGGCATTGCAGCAAAACCAAGAGGCAAGCCAGGAAAAGGGCCCAGAGGCTAGTGAAACCGAGAGCGTGACAAGGAAAAGGACTAGAGCGTGGAAAGATAGTCGAGAAAGAATGAAAAGACAATGGGCTAAAAAGATGAGTGAGCTTGAGGAAAGCATAAGAGAAACCAAAGCAAGGATAACTGAACTCACAGCTCCAACTCCCTCTCACATTACCCCGCCTCCACCACTCCCACCTCCATCCAACCCACCACTTTCCCCACCGCCTCATCAAATCCCACCACCCCCTAGAGTAGGATCAGTCCTAGCTGATCCCACTCCCGAAGACCTTAATATGATGCTGAAAGCTTATCAGGCCAGAATCCAAGAAGGGCCAAACGTAACTGATCATGAAAAATGCTACCCTAGAGCCGAGCTCGAGCTTGAACGAACCAAAATTTGTGCCAAAATGGTGGAATTGGCTCAGACCATGTTTGAAGCCAGTCGCCTGTTTAACATCTCTAATTCAGCTAAGACGCAATTACACTTTGATGGACTGTTAGAAAGAATAGAGAAGCTAATTGCACAATCAGAAAGGGAACCTGCCCCTCAAAGAAGGGAAAGGGCAAGAGAACGGATAAGCCAGCCTCTTCAGGAAGCCCATGTGCCTCCTCAAGGAGCCT
The DNA here is from genome assembly GCA_020310875.1 of Ceratopteris richardii. NCBI lineage: Eukaryota > Viridiplantae > Streptophyta > Polypodiopsida > Polypodiales > Pteridaceae > Ceratopteris > Ceratopteris richardii. The sequence continues at coordinate 145,717,620 of CM035439.1, forward strand.
ATCTTCCTCCCCAAAAGGCAGACGGGCCTCCCCCGAAAGCTTATGTACCTCCACAGGTGACCCACATTCCTTCTCAGAGAGCGTATGAGCCTGTTCGGAAAAGTAATAGAATAAGTAACCCTCCCCAGGAAGCTTGTGCTCCAGCCACCCATGAGAACGAGGAAAGAGCCAACGATAGAATAAGCCCTCCTTCCCAGGTTGCATATGCGCCTAATTCTACGGAGCCAGACACTTCTTCTTCTATGAATCGGTTTGCACCAGACTTCCTACGAGAGATTCAAGAAGACAAATGGGATAACGAAAGTGAAGTCGCCCCTCCTTTTGAACTTGTGGATGATGCACACGATCAATTCCCACAAGACATCCCATCTATTTACGGGGAACATGAGAGTGCTCAGTCTCACGAGAGATCGGACTTTGAGTCTAATTCCATACAAGAGCTACCCCACTTCACAGGCCCATGGGAAGCAAAGTCCACATGTATGAGAGCACCCACAGTCATGGTAAGGAACGACGATTCAGTCATACCTAGGAACACGGAGATAGTAAAGAACACCAAAGTGCAGCGCGATCTCACTTTGGAAGAACTGCCCAAGGATAGACCAGAAGCGCGGAAATATGTAGCTAGTCAAGTAACTGAAAGTGCAAAACCACGTTCCCGGGTAGGATCCCATAGGACAGTGCCAGAAATGCCCTTGGATAAGATAGGAGATATGTGTGAAGGTGAAGAAGGGAACACCTATCTTCCCATTACCTACCAGGACTACACCACTAAGGCAATTTTGGACTCAGGTGCAGGAGTTGCAATTGCCACCACTTCCCTTTGGAAGCGTTGGGGCAAGCCGGCACTCAGGCCAACGAGAATGAAATTGCAAATGGCCGATGGTCACATAGAGAGACCCCTAGGATTGCTAGAAGGAATAACTCTCACCACTTGGGGTGTCGAGTTTGAGCATAGTTTTGCTATATGTGACTTCAGCAAAAATCATGCCTATGAGATGATTTTGGGAAGACCATTCATGCGACACTTGCAAGTGGTACAGGATTGGGGAACCAATTCTTTGTATCTGCAACACTTGGGTGTTACAACCAAAGTCAATCTCAAGGATTTTTCTCACAGAGATGTCCCTCCTATCCAATGGAATCCCATCCATAGAGCCAAAGATGACACAGAATCGATGCATTCCATAGGGTCTGGATCCTCATGGATGCATGAAGACACCCACTTATGGATGTGCAAGGTAGCAGTAGAAGAAGAGAAGAGAGAGAAAGCCAGAGAGGTAGGTGCGAAAGAAACCCATAGATCAATCCAAGACCCAGCCTATGCACCGGTAGTTTTTCCAGACGAAGAATTTGAACCTCACGGTTGGGCAGAAATCTTAGCAACAATGGACGTAGCCATCAACGAAGAACAATGGACACCTCACTGTGATGAGGATGGCTATGATATTTCAGTCTTCTCCATAGAGCCAATCATGGGAGAGGCAGTTCTAGAAGAATGCGAACCTAGCCCTGATGCATTTGAGGATGCAAGTGACTCCGATCTAGAGTCAATCATTATGGACCCACCATTTGCATCAGATGAAGAATACTTCCATGAAGTAGAATTTACAACCCAGAGGCATGGAGAGCTGACAAATGACGTAAGATTAGCAACACATGTGAGCCCGAAGGAAGAAGGGAAGAAACGAAAGAAGAGAGAAGCCTCACCAGAAGAGGAAGAATCTTTGTTTGAGGTCCCCGAAAATTTTAAGAAGTATGAGATAGATGATAGGAGAGTCATGATAAGAATGCCTAAACGAGAGGCACAAGCAGGAGAGGCCTATGATAACAAAGAAACTACCAAGAAAATTGTAGTGGCCCTAGAAGAAGGAGAGGAGAGATGTACGTACATAGGTCATGACCTAACAGCGGAAGAAGAGCACGAATTGATTGCCTTGCTAAGAGAATACAGAGATGTATTCGCTTGGAGTTACAAGGACTTGAAAGGTGTTGACCCTGACATATGCTCACACACTATCCCCATGACCTCAGATGCCAAACCCTCTAAGCAAAAGCCTTATACATATAATGATAATTACGCTGCTAAGATCAAGGAAGAGATAGATAGATTGGTCGAAGCTGGATTTATCTATGAAATTGAGCACACCGAATGGGTATCCCCCATCGTTGTGGTGCCCAAGAAGAATGGCAAGCTGCGTGTGTGCATTAACTTGAAAAAGGTTAATGCCGCCACAATTCGAGATAACTATCCGCTTCCCATCACAGAGCATCTCTTAGAAAGAGTGGCAGGCAAGGAAGTGTACAGCTTCCTTGATGGATTTTCGGGCTACAATCAAGTGGCCATAGCTCCAGAGGATCAGCATAAGACAGTCTTTGCCACGGAATGGGGCATTTTTGCTTTTAGAGTAATGCCATTTGGGCTTACCAATGCACCAGCTACCTTCCAGAGGCTGATGTGCCATGTGTTTAAGGAGTTCCTGAGGAAGAGTTTAGAAGTCTATGTTGATGATCTTTGTGCTCATTCCAAGGTTAGACAAACCCATATTCCTGAACTCAGACAAATCTTTGACAAATGTAGAGAATACCAAGTCTGCCTGAACCCAGAAAAGTGCGTTTTTATGGTCAGGCAAGGCAAGATTCTAGGACACATAGTGTCAAAGAATGGCATATCTACCGACGAAGAAAAAGTGAGAGCCATAGCAGAGCTACCTAGGCCAAAGAATGTCAAGGAAGTACAAGCTTTCATGGGGCATTGTGGTTATTATCGACGATTTATACACATGTATGCTGTCATTGCAAAGCCCATGTACGGACTTCTAACAAACTTTGAGTGGACGGATGAATGTGAGAATTCCTTCCAAGAGCTTAAACGAAGATTATGTTCAGCACCAATCTTGACCACACCAGATTGGAATAAGCCATTCCATGTTCATGTGGATGCATCCAATTATGCTATTGGATGTGTGCTTGCACAACCTACTGGTGAAGGTAATATGGATCTTCCAATTGCCTATGCCAGTAGACAATTGAATGCGGCTGAACGGAATTACACCACTACAGAGCGCGAAGGATTAGGCATGGTATATGCAGTCAAGAAATTTAGACACTATTTGCTTGCAAATAAGTTTAAATTTTTTACTGATCATCAGGCATTGTTATATCTTGTAAACAAGCCATGCAATACAGGAAGATTAGTAAGATGGTTTCTCTTGCTAATGGAATATGATTTTGAGGTTGTGGTAAGAAAAGGGAGGACTCATTTGAGAGCAGATCACCTCTCTAGGCTCACATCGGGAGAAGCCCCACAAGGAGTGTCAGATGACCTTCCTGATGCTTACTTGTTTAATTTGGAAGTTGTACCGCAGTGGGCCAAGCCAATAGTACCAGTATTGACATACGGGCCTAATCATCCAGTGGTGAACACACGGAATAGAGAGATCGTAAAAGCCCAAAAGTACCATATCATGGCAGGAAGCATGTACAAGCACACAGATCAAGGGATCTTGGCTTGTTGCGTAGAAGAGGATGAGTACGCTAAATGGTTGCAATTAGCACATGTAGGTGCGTTAGAGCAACACCATTCAAAGCAACGAACGTTGCAGACTCTAAAGAGATTCGGAGTGCATTGGCCAACTATGGAAGCGGATGTCCAAAAGTTGTGCAAGGAATGCCCAATCTGTTGCACTAAACCACCTGTGGAACATGCCACTCTCTATCAAGTATCTATTGTGCCAGATTGGAGTGAACCTCTAGTATCATTCTTGAGGACAAACACATTCCCTCCAGACATGACTCTAGCTAGAAAAAGGAGTTTGGAACAAGAAGCCCAGGATTATTCACTCGTTGGTGATAATCTATACAAGCGCGGTAAGGATGGTTACCTGAGACTGTGTGTCCATGAAAGTGAGTATCTTAAGATCTTAGAAACTGCTCACCAAGGTGTAGCAGGAGGACACTTTGGACCGGATTGGGTGATCAAGGCAATCCTATTTGCGGGCTTTTGGTGGCCTACCCTTCACATGGATGCACATACCTATGTGAAACGGTGTGATGTCTGTCAGAGGACTCAGTATCCCATACGCAAAGATGAGATGCCACTGAAACCTATGATGGGTGGACGTGCATTCTCTAAGTGGGGAATAGACTTCGTAGGTCCTATTAATCCCCCAGCTAAGGGTTCTCATGCGGAATACATCATTGTTGCGACAGATTATCTCACCAAGTGGGTAGAGGTAAAGGCTACGACAAAGAACGATGCTCAAACAACTGCCAAATTCTTGTTTGAGAATGTATTCACGAGATACGGACTACCTATAGAGCTTGTAAGTGATAGAGGCACTCATTTCTTGAACGAAGTGATTGAAAATCTACTCCAAGAATTCTTGGTAATACACAAGAAGTCTGCCCCTTATCACCCTCAAGCTAATGGACAAGCTGAGAGCACTAATAAGATTTTATGCAATGTACTGACGAAACTAGTGAACACTAAACGCTCTGATTGGGACAAACAGCTACACCATGCTGTTTGGGCATACCGAGTTGCCTACAAAACGGTACTCCAAGCCACCCCCTTTCAGATGGTATTCGGCCAAAACGCTGTGTTACCCTTGGACTTCTTGATCCCTACATTGAGAGTAGCACAAGAGCATGAATGGACAGGTCATGAGCTTTCCTCTAGGATCTTTGACCTTGAACGATTAGGAGAAACAAGACTGAGAGCCGCTGCTGGAATATATGCAGCTAAAAAGAGGCAGAAGGCATACTTCGATGCCCATGTGAAGGATAAAGGCTTGAAAGCCGGAGATCTAGTCCTAGTCTATACACTGAAACAACACGCGAGGAAGCTAGAAAAGAGAGGCTACGGACCTATGATTATCAATAGGATCTCCACGAGTGGAGCAGTACAATTAGCCACATTAGAGGGCGATGTTCTCCCTAACTATATTAGCGGATGCAGAGTCAAGTTGTATCAGGAACCCCTCACGGAGGAAATGCTCAGCCGACTCAACACTGCTAAGAAACGCAAAGAGGAAGAGAAGCGAATTAGAGAAGAAGCTCAAGGAGAAGCTTTAGAACGCATCAGAAGGATGAAATTACGAAGGCAAGGTAGAGAGCAGCCTAGGACAAATGACTATGCAGATCAAGGATATCATATGGCAATGAGTGAAGTCGCAGGAACCAGCTCACCTAGGATAACTGATCGACGTCCTTTCGTAACCCTAGATATAGGACAAGAAAAGAGTGCAAGGACTGTAAAAGCCTTGATTGACTCAGGTGCAGTCACTAGTGCTGTTAGAGTGTCTTACTGTCAAGAGTTACAGTTAACTGTCAATCCTGTGGAAGCATATCTCATAGGATTAGGAGGCGTGGAAACCCCTTGCATGGGCGAGGTGGAACTTCCCCTCTACATTCATGATGAGGCAATGACAGTTAAAGCACTAGTGTGTCAAGATGAGGATCTCACTGAACCTCTTGTCTTGGGTCAAGACTGGATCTATGACCAAGCAGTCAACTTAAACCTAAGAAGTGGACTTCTTCAGGTATGGGTCAATCATAGTCGAATTACAATAGAGTTGGATAAGGGAGCACTCAAGGAACTAGAAAAGGCACAGACTCCTAGTCCCTCCAGGGGTGCACATGAAGTTGACCATGCTGTTCTTGTCCAAAACTATGTGTTGCAGAGGAATGATATTCGCAAAAAAGGAGTCAGGGATGCAAAGGAATTCCCTTCTTTTCCAAAGGCCAGAAGGAGGCAACAACCAAAGGTGGAGCAAAGGCAGAAGAAGCAGAGTACTACCTATGCCGGACATCAAAAGAACCTGCGCAGCAGAATGTCTCAACAAGTGAACCAAGTGTGGGTGCAAAAAGGCGAACACCCGGTTGCACCCACGCCAACCGCACGGGCAAAGCCTCTTATTAGTAACCAACAACACGTCACTAATAAGAAGTCTTTCGGAAATTCTTCTGCTAACGTGAAATCTATTTGGGTGCCCAAAAGGTCGATGAAGGCTAGCCCACAATCAAGACAAATTTGGGTGCCTAAGGCTTGTTTGCGGGCTCAGATAGCTACACCAAGAACACACCCTACACAGCATGATCCATTCACTCGCACAGCCTACATCCACTCATTTTCAACACCAAGGCACATGAACACGAACAGAATCAGTTGTAAATGGGCCCCTAAAAGGCCTCAGGTTAAAGCTGACACACCTATAAAGCTCTCGAGAATCTCTACGGAACCACGAGTAAAACCCATCCACTGCATTTGGCAGCCCAAGACTTGTAACAAACCCCCTGACCCTATTGTAAATCCATGACCACCTACTAACCGCTTCACATCATTTCGCTTAGCTCTTAGGTCTACCTAACTCCTAACTACACACACCAGCACCGAGCACTTATTAACTCCTAACCACTCCAGAACTTTAAGTTAATATTGTAACAAGGGACACCATGTCATTTTTGTGTCCATTGCAATGTTAACGTTTATTCATATATTCTCACAGAATCAGCTGCGACATTTTCAACATGGCGGAGGCAGCAGGAACTAGCTCTCACACAGAAACAAACCCACAAGTGGTGGACTTGGACAGTTTACCCGTTTTGCCTGAGACAGTTGAAAGACCAGAAGAATTGCAGGCCGTCAAAATCATACCTATTGCGGACCCTCCGCGTGGCCACACCATGCCCGTGGGAAAGACTTCACATTGGTTTACCGAGGTAGCAGGACCTTTGGGGGAAGGAACGTATCTATGGGAATCAGAGTTGGACTACAATGGAAAGCAAGGCAGATACCATTTCTTTACAAGAGAATTTGAGAAGTTACAAAATGCGGAAGGTCTACGTCCGATATGGGAAAAAGCCGGATTGAGTGCCTATTTCAGTGCCCGACTCCCAAAACCTGACTTCATGCGATGCTACTATCTCATCAACACCTTGACTCCAAATCCGAACCCAAAAGGTGCAAGCTCATTTGTGATTCCATCTCTGACAAAGGGGAATGAGCTCAAGAGGTTTAGGCTATCAAACAATTTGGTGAGAGAAGCTCTGGATATGCGCGGCATGCATATTCCTACAGAGAAGGAAACCCTAGTACCGGACTACATGAAGAATCGAAGTCTCACCAAACTCAAGGACATGGTATCCATGACGCCTAATATTGCAATACACCTTCGCATGTGCATGCAACACTTTGCTTTCCCGGCGCAGGATAGATTCACCATGCCGCACAAAAAGATTTGGTTTAGCCTGTATCTGGCAGAGACACAGAGCCTCACCATCAACCTACCCCACTGGATAATTGATCAGATACACTTAGCTCACAAACGCTGGCCGCGGAAACAGGTTTTATATGGTTGCTGTGCTCTGACAAGAATCATTTATAGGTGTTTGGCTTATGACATTCCAATCCAACGAGCCCTGATGTGGAATCGGGTAGAGCAGTTTCGAGGCAGGACATCCACTGGACCCCCTTCTAAGAAGATGAGAGGCACGGTCCAAGTCCCATGTGCTCAACCACGTGGGGCCACCCTAACACCAGACGTCACCCCGCCACCCCGAAGAGTCCGACCATTCACACTCCGACTTCCAAGACGCAGCACGGATGGTTCCACCTTGATATTCCCTCCCATCCCAACGGATCTCGAATTTCCTAGTGGTGCACCTTTAGAAGAACTCACTAATGAAGACTTCGAACAACTATTACAAGATGTAGAGCTGGAGGCAGAAGAGGCACAACAAGCGGAGAATGTACAAACGCAGGCCACAACCTCCCAAGCACCTGTCACACCTGTTGAAGTGGAGGAAGAAGAGGACGGAGATGAAGAACAGGAGGATGATGAGGAGGAGTATGATCAAGAGCAACAAGAGGAGCAACAAGAAGTGCCAGAACTTGTAGGTGCACCTGCATATACAGCTCAACTACGAAGGCTATATGACACTATCAAAGCAGTACAAGAAAGACATCAACTCTCTCTGGTATCAGGTCAAGCTTTGATGCAAGAAATGCTATCAGATGAAGGGGTGGACCAACACTTCATTGACACCCTCAAATTAGTGTCAGACTCTTTAGGAGTTCCAGAGGCTGTCCACACCGCAGTCCGCCAGTCCGTAAGATATGACAAACGCAGAGTGGACACGTTACCACGAGCAGGTAAGACTATCAGGATACCCGTCACAGAACCAGAAGTACCTATTGAGACCACAGCCACTCCCACAACCACCACTGACCTCTCCGCTGAAACCTTCGTTCAGACATCACCCATCTCACCCCAGCGTCCTCCATCACCACCTTCTCCACCCCCACCACCACCTCCCACCTCGGAAGAAACGACAGTCATCACCTCTACATTCACTTATAACCCATCCTCATTCAAATCATTCTCATTTCGAGAACCCACCTCACAAGACACCCTCTTCTCCTTCGTCACCAATCCCTTGTACACTTCATCCCGTCTATCCTCTGAACCCATGACTGGCCATCCCATAATTACAAGTGTAGTTGGAAACCCAGCACCCACAGAAGGCACCCTGTGTTTCCCGACCTATCCCCCAATACGGGTACCTCCATTCCATGACCCTCACTTCCCATCTGGTCCCCACACCTCTTTCAACCTGACCGCGCCACCCCAATACCCGTCCTTTGTGGAGCAGTTCTTCCGCTCTCCAATGTTTCAAAGGCACCTTCCTCCGATGTTCGCAACGACATCAATTTACACGAACACCACACTCACTTCACCTACCATACCCACCTATATGGTAGCCCCTGCACACACCACCTTGTCTGACCCAATGGACATTTCACCAACCACAGCACCTCTCCCCACGATTTCCCCACCTTCCCCTCCCTTGCCCCCCACCTCACCACTCACATCATTGGCACACACAGCATTCACTACCCCCCTACCCAATCCCACCTCCTCTGCATTTCAAACTTTTCCCCTTGCATCTCATAATGTAAATAGCACGTTCAACACATTACTTCAGTGTGCACATCAGCTACAACAAGACTACCATCAATTGGAAGAACGCACTGCTGCCCTCCAGGCAGAATCTCAACGTCTCCAAGCTAGAGTCACCACTCTTGAAGCTGACTACCTGACGCTCCTAGACGAGCATACCACACTACAGCAGGCTCACTCCGAATTGGAATCAAAGGCATCAACTGTAGATGACCAAGCAGTCAAGGAACTAGAAACAGTGCTTCAAGCGCAAATGATATCTAACGCTACACTCAGACGCAACATTGGGCTACTAAGAAAGCATATGGCAGCAGCATTAGAAGAGAACAAACGACTTCAACAACAAAACCAAGATAACTTTGAAGCGGCTATGGAAGGAACCGTAGGAGCAACCATTAGCCCTACCAGATATAGAGCAGTTCCATCAGAAGACATCCGCATCCTACTTGAGGAGCATGCAAATTTCCTGGAGTCATATGAAAAACTAGAGACTGAATGTGCCGATCTAAAGAAACAGTTAGCCAGTGTACCCACTGCTCAACAGGAGCCGGTAATCTTGCAACAATCTACAGAAGAAATGGAGACCCTTCGGAAACAGGTGGCAGAACTCCAAGCACGCCTCTTACCATATGAACGACCACCCTCGCCCATTGAAGAACCAGAACCTGAAACAGTAGTGGAAATCCCCGTCGAGGACAGCTACGAAGAGCCATACGAGCCTATGCCGACGCCTGGTGGTCGAACTACAGAAGAAGGACAAGACACGTTAGAAATTCAAGTTCCAGATTGGGTCAGAAGGGTCGAGAAAGTGGGTAAGACACATGATGATCGTGTGGCCGTGCAAATGCAATCTCTCACGAATCTGGAAGAAACGGTCCTTCGGTCTTCCTACTTTCAACAATTATCCCATCAACGGTTAATCACAACATCAGAATCGCAATACATGCCTTATTTTGTCTTACTACATGATTATAATGCAGAAGTCAAAAGACATACAGGGAAGGAGCCCACATTCGCTACTCAATTTGAGATAGGGGATTTACCGACCGATGCACGTGCTGGCTCGATTTTCCAACCTAATTGGCGTGCACGTTTACTCACCGATTACCCAGAGATGATGAGTACCTGGGCTACCATGCCACTCTATATCAAGTATAATCCATGCTATTGTCCAGTGGTACGTCGCAGATCCTGGCAAGCATTTGCAATCAAGGTACGCAACAATAAAGAGTGCTCGGTGTTGGCAGTAGCCTTGGTACACCAGGACTTACAAGACGTGAAAGTCAAAGAAGGGAGTCAGAGCGAAGGGACATCACAAGCAAACAGGGCAGTCAAAGAAGATCTGGCAAGTAGGCCAATATTTTTTCAAGACATTAATGCAAATCAAAGAGATGGACATGCAGGGAGGAAGAGCAAGTAGAGAGCTCGAAGATATGTATGGCAGATCACTAGAAGAAATCCCTACAACAACAGTGATTTTTATCACTAACAATCATTGTAAATATCATTTCACATTTTTGTAGCTCCATTTTGTGCAAGCCAAGGAGTCCTTGAGCTTGAGGAGCCTTAGAAGTAGTTGCGTACCAATTTTCGCATTTTTTAGATCTCGTTTGAGCCCCCAAATAAGCCCTGGAACCTAATTTTTAACTAGGCCGGACACTAGGTCTGGACAGGACCAAAAGCTAGTCAAAAACTATAAAAAGAGCTAGAGAGCTCATTTTTGAGATTAGATTGTAATTGAAACGAACTTGTAAGAGCATTTTGAAAGTAATCTAAAAGCTCCATTGATTCTCACTCGTTGTCTTGCCGTGTGTGCGCGTGTGTGTGTATGTGTGTGCATGCTAGTGTGCTTCTCACTCACGCACTTGTGCCGCCACTTGCTCGAGGTCTTCATACCATCCTCACATCTTCCCGGATTGACATTAAAGGAGGTGCTACTCATCATAGAGCTACACCAAATTTTGGCGCCGTTGCCGGGGATCGAGCTTTGAGGACGAGCGTGTGATGGTAAGACGTAGAGTTGACGCGTTGGAGTTGTAGGTATTTTCTTCACTCTCATCGTTTTTCTTTTACTTTCTTCACCATCTTCATCATCATCATCATCATCACCATCTCCCACGTCCATCTCCATCATCGCAAAAATTTCAGTTTTTTGACTATATTCCCATCTCCACCTCATTTCCCTCATTTCACTTGTGAGAGAGAGCGAGAGAGCGAATTTGCATGTGCTATTTTTTGCATGTTTTGTGAGCATTCTGCAGGTACAGGCCGCATCATCATCCCCAGCACTCTGCGCAGGTACGGAAATCCGAGTAACTGTCTGTGTGTCGCCGAGCTCTGTCAATCGCGACCGACAGAAAAATTGCTCTAATTGCTAAACAAAGTGCATATCCATGACCTACAGGCCTAGAGCTTCCCAAAAATGTGTTTAGTTTTTTGAAATTCCACAGATTTCTGTCAATCGCGATCGCTCTGTCAATCGCGATCGCTCTGTCAATCGCGATCGACAAACCACGACGGCAGATCTGTCAATCGCGATCGACACGTCAATCGCGATCGACAGCCCACGACGGCTCTGTCAATCGCGACCGACAGAGTCAACGACCGATTGACCACGACCGATAGACCATACGCGTGACACGTGTCAATCGCGATCGAGTCATCAATCGCAATCGACTCATCAATCGCGACCGACACAGTCAACGACTGTTTGACCACGACGGACAGACCACGACAGCTCTGTCAATCGCGACCGACACGGTCAACGACTGTTTGACCACGATCGACAGACCCTCGCGACCGACCTGTCAATCGCGATCGACCCATCAATCGCGACTGACAGAGTCAACGACGCTTTGACCACGATTGATTGACTTTTCAGCCACGTGTCAATCGCGATTGACCAGTCAATCGCGACTGACAGCCACGACGGACCTGTCAATCGCGATCGACACGTCGATCGCGACTGACCTGTCAATCGCGACCGACAGACTTTGCGAACGCGTTAGAAGGGCAAATTAGGTCAAATTTTCAAGGCAAAATTATTGGTCTAAATTTTGATTGTGGGACAAACACTAGGGTGTAGTATGGCATCGCGAGGCCGTGCCACAAGCTACTCGAGTATTCCTGTTTGACAGTTAGCTGGTATTGAATCCTGATTTAACCCCCCAAACCCTGAACAGTCATAACTTTTCAGAGAGGGTATTTTGAAGTTGACCATACCCAGGGGGATCAAAGTTAGGGGTCTTTAGAATTATTTTCCTAAAAGTCACAATGCAAATATGTGTTTATGTTACATGAATGCAAGTGGTTGGTTTTGTCCTTTGAATCTAAGCATTGAGCTAACTGTGGGACTTTTATAGGTCCATTGAGAGCAACTGAGAGCGTACAAAGCAAGGTTTCATTGCAAGCTTGAGAACCGGGTTCTTGAGCACCTCAAAGCAAGGGATCAACAAGTAAGGTTGGAATATTCTCAACTCCCTCTGTCATTTCCGAGCCCAAGCTAAGAACGACTAGTGATAGGAGTAAGCCAGGGCGACGATAGGCAATTATCAAGTTGAAGACTATCTAAAAACTCAAGTTCAAGTTAAAAACATAAGCTCTGTGCTGTCGATAACCTAAAGGAAAAGAACCTAACGTGGAACGATCAATCTGAAAGCACGAAGAACATTCAAGTATTCCTGACGACGTAATATCAGATAAGACCTTAAACACGGGAAATAACTAAAAAGAATCAAGTAACTAATACCAATTGATCGGCAACGAGGTTGTACTCTGGGCAAAAATTTGGGCTAATCAGTTAGGCATATGAACCTTAGATCAGGACGACACCTAGCAAGAGAGAGACAAAGTCTTAGGTCTTCAGAGGCTAGTGTCAATCACACTGCAAGGTCTTGGGCCCAGCAGTTGAGCCACCACTCATACTACCCTAGCTCTGAGACCAGTGAGTCAGAAATGTCTCAAGGCATGGACAGACCTACGGGAAGTTCAGGAGTGCCTTATTTGTACAGGGTAGAAGGCCCCTACAAAACACAGCTGGAATATCTTAGGACCAACCGACTAGGTGCTAGCATCTATGAGGACGGCCTAGGAAGATCTGTGGTCCAGATTAAAAACCCTGATCAATCCATTGGACTAGAACACCCAGCTGTCAAGTTTGAAAATGGTGCATACCTGGACAAAGAAGGAACTATATATGTAGTCACTAGTCACCCTGATAGGACAGATGACTTCGGGAATGTAATCTCAGAAGCGGACTTAGGTGACCTAGAACAAGGGAACATGGGTGCGGAACCTAGAACCCCTCGAGGTAAATCAGTTCTCACTAGGATTATCACGCCTGAATGGGTCCCCCAAGACAACAAGAGCATAGAGTTGCTCCTCAATCGACAAACTGATGAAGCCTTTTGGAGGTATAAGTCTAATCAGCCAACAGACATAGGAAATATCATGATCTATGAGTTTAAGGATCCGGATAGCCCAGGCAGAGTGACCTACTTAGATCATGCTTCCGAACGGATCTCTGTGGTGACAGAAAATGATAGGCATGCTTACACTTGGAAGGGTGAATTCATTTTCCCCCAACCAAGATCAAATGTATCCTATGGTCACCCTGGGGCTGGAACTTCCCAAGCTCATGGTACGCAAAGAGACAGAAGTAGAGATAGACCAGAAGTAAGTTTTGCCAACCCAGTGGGCAGAGAAAGAACGAGAACAGAGACGAATAGGGTAGAACCTGAGATGCATAGAGCCCACAGGAACCAAAGAAATGTAGATGGATTCCCTCTGCCGAGACCTAGAGAGCACACAAGAACTTTGAGACCCACCCAGCTAGTTAAGTCCATGAAGAATTACTTTGACGGCACAGGAGATCCCTATGATCATGTGGCGGAGTTCAAGCAAGTCTTGAGAGCTGAACAAGTGGAAGATCTGTTCACGCAGTACAATGCCTTCGGTCTAACCCTTAGGAACACGGCACTTACATGGTTTCAGCCATTAGATGAGCGTCAGTTCAGGAGCATAGACCAACTCCTAGAGGCATTCATTGTAGAGTTCTCTAAGAGCGGCATAAGACACAATACCTCCTCACTGATTCACAGCTTCAAGCAAACCCCTCAAGAGACTGTGAGACTTGCAGGAAGAAGATTTAGGCAATACCTTGAAAGATGTCCTATTTCGGAGCTACCCACATCTGCCAAACAAGTAGCCTTATTCCTTGACGGATTGCTGAGTACAAAATTGAGATCCTATGTGTATCTGAAGGACCCTAGGACTATAGAAGAATGTGTACGCATGTGCATTGACATTGAAGATAACCTAGGGGAAGAACTAGAGCTTTCCAAAATCTACAAAGATTCAGATAGTGCATCTAGTCACTCTTCCACACAGTCCACATCCATTGAGGAACTTGCCGAAAAAGTAGCTCAGAAATTAGGTGTAACTAGCAAACAAATCCCAAGGTTTGCCCCAGCGAAGAGGTGCTATACATGCGGTGGCGACCACATGGCAAATGTGTGTCCCATTATGGCTCAACCCCAAGTTATCCCTAGTAGCCAGTACTGCACCATAGAACGGAGATACACCAATCACACCGCACAAGATTGCCCATACAGCAAGCAGGCAGTTAGGCAACCCTATCCGTAGCCCTACCAACAAGGCCGATACCAGAATCAAAATCCACCACCGCAATATGCTAGACCCCAACAAACCTACCAACCACAATATCAGGCCCAACAGAGACCCCAACCGGTACTAGCTCAACAGCCCCCAAACCCCGCTAACGTGATTCCAGTAAAGTATGCTGTTGCAGAAGAAAACCTGAATAGGGCCATAGTACCAATAACCTCATTGATCTCAGAAAGTGACCCAAGTGACCATAGCTTTGATTCTACACATGTCGATAGTCCCCAGGCTTACTACATGCAGTCTCCAGAACATGGTGAGTCTTACTATAGTGAAGAACCAGGTGAACCTAGTTGGGAGTCAGATTACACGAACGTCATGTATGCAAACCCCAACCCCAGGCCTCAACCTAGGCAGGTACGACCACCATTCCCTAGAGGTCCATGCTACCGGTGTCAAGGAGATCACCTCATTCGTGATTGTCCCTTGCCTCCACCTACACAACCCCAATCAATGACAATCCAAGGTTTTTGCCAAGATTGTGGAAAAGAACATCTCTTACGAGATTGCCCTAAGAATCCTAATAATATGCCAAAAATCACTCCGATCAACGTTATTGGGTTAGTGGTAGATTCCACAGGAAGCGTCACTTCTACTGCACCAGTGCAGGTAGTCACTAGGGCTCAGGCATTGCAGCAAAACCAAGAGACAAGCCAGGAAAAGGGCCCAGAGGCTAGTGAAACCGAGAGCGTAACAAAGAAAAGGACTAGAGCATGGAAAGATAGTCGGGAAAGAATGAAAAGACAATGGGCTAAAAAGATGAGTGAACTTGAGGAAAGCATAAGAGAAACCAAAGCTAGGATAACTGAAATCACCTCTCAAACCCCCTCTCACATTACCCCGCCTTCACCACTCTCATCTCCATCCGGCCCGCCACCTTCCAACCCATGCCATGCGATTCCACCACCCCCTAGGGTAGGATCAGTATTAGCTGATCCCACTCCTGAAGACATAGACATGATGCTCAAAGCATATCAGGCCAGAATCCAAGAAGGGCCGAACGTCACGGATCATGCCAAGTGCTATCCTAGAGCTGACCTAGAGATAGAAAGAACCAAACTGTGCGCGAAAATGGTCGCATTGGCTCAGACTATGTTTGAAGCCAGCCGCCTTTTCAATTACTCGGGCTCAGCCAAAACGCAATTACACTTGGATGGATTCCTAGAGAAGTTAGAGGAAATAATTGCAAGAACTGCCAAGGAAGAAAAAAATCAAGAAAAAGATAAAGCAAGCAAAAACCTGAAGCATTTCCCATCAGAAGTGTATGTGGCCAATTCCACTAAACCAGACACCTCTCCCTCCCTAGAAAGGTTAGAGAGGCTAATTGCACAGTCAGAAAAGGAACCTACCCCTCAAAGAAAGGTAAGGGCAAGAGAACGGAAAAGCCAGCCTCTTCAGGAAGCCCATGTACCTCCTCAAGAAGCTTATCTTCCCCCCCAAAAGGCAGATGAGCCTCCCTCGAAAGCTCAAGTACCTCCACAGGTTGCCTACATTCCTTCTCAGGGAATGTGTGAGCCTGTTCGGAAAAGTAATAGAATAAGTAATCCTCCCCAAGAAGCTTGTGCTCCAGCCATTTGCGAGAACGAGGAGAGAGTCAACAATAGAATAAGCCCTCCTTCCCAGGTAGCATATGTACCTAATTCTACAGAGCCAGACACTTCTTCTTCTATGAATCGGTTTGCACCAGACTTCCTACGAGAGATTCAAGAAGACAAATGGGATAACGAAAGCGAGGTCGCCCCTCGTTTTGAACTTGTGGACGATGCACACGACCAATTCCCACAAGACATCCCATCTATTTACGGGGAACATGAGAGTACTCAATCTCATGAGAGATTGGACTTTGAGTCTAATTCCATACAAGAGCTACCCCACTTCACAGGCCCATGGGAAGCAAAGTCCACATGTATGAGAGCACCCACAGTCATGGTAAGGAAGGACGACTCAGTCATACCTAGGAACACAGAGGTAGTGAAGAACACTAACGTGCAGTGTAACCTCAAGTTAGAAGAGCTACTCAAGGTTAGACCTGAATTATGGAAACATGTAGCCAAACAAGTACCAGAAATAGCAAAACCTCGTTCCCGGGCAGGATCCCACAGGACAGTACCGGAAATTCCCTTGGATAAGATAGGAGATATGTGTGAAGGTGAAGAAGGGAACACCTATCTTCCCATCACCTACCAGGAGTACACCACCAAGGCGATTTTGGACTCAGGTGCAGGAGTTGCAATTGCCACCACCTCCTTATGGAAGCGTTGGGGCAAGCCAGCACTCAGGCCAACGAGGATGAAATTGCAGATGGCCGATGGTCACATAGAGAGACCCCTAGGATTGTTAGAAGGCATAACTCTCACCACTTGTGGTGTCGAGTTTGAACATACCTTTGCCATATGTGACTTCAGCAAAAATCATGCCTATGAGATGATTTTGGGAAGACCATTTATGCGAGAGTTGCAAGTGGTGCAGGATTGGGGGACCAATTCTTTGTACCTGCAACACTTAGGTGTCACGACCAAAGTCAATCTCAAGGATTATTCTCATAGAGATGTCCCTCCTATCCAGTGGAATCCCATTCATAGAGCCAAAGATGATACGGAATCTGTGCATTCCATAGGGTCAGGATCCTCCTGAATGCACGAAGACACTCACTTATGGATGTGCAAAGTAGCAGTGGAGGAAGAGAAGAGAGAAAAGGCCAGAGAAATAGGTGCAAACGAAACCCATAGACCCATTCAAGACCCAGCCTATGCACCTGTAGTTTTTCCAGACGAAGAATTTGAACCTCATGGCTGGGCGGAAATTTTAGCAACAATGGACGTAGCCATCAATGAAGAACAATGGACACCTCACTGTGATGAGGATGGCTATGACATTTCAGTCTTCTCCATAGAGCCAATCATGGGAGAGGCAGTTTTAGAAGAATGCGAACCTAGCCCTGATGCATTTGAGGATGCAAGTGACTCCGATCTAGAGTCAATCATTATGGACCCACCATTTGCATCAGATGAAGAATACTTCCATGAAATAGAATTTCAACCCCAGAGGCATGGAGAGGTTACAAATGATGTAAGATTAGCAACGCATATGACCCCTAAGGAAGAAGGAAAGAAACGAAAGAAGAGAGAAGCCTTACCAGAAGAGGAAGAATCTTTGTTTGAGGTCCCAGAAAATTTTAAGAAGTATGAGATAGATGACAGGAGAGTCATGATAAGAATGCCTAAACGAGAGGCACAATCAGGAGAGGCCTATGATAACAAAGAAACCACCACGAAAATAGTAGTGGCCCTAGAAGAAGGAGAGGAGAGATGTACGTACATAGGTCATGACCTAACAGCGGAAGAAGAGCACGAATTGATTGCCTTGCTAAGAGAATACAGAGATGTATTCGCTTGGAGTTACAAGGATTTGAAAGGCGTAGACCCCGAGATATGCTCACACACCATTCCCATGACATCAGATGCTAAACCCTCTAAGCAAAAGCCTTATACATATAACGATAATTATGCTGCTAAGATCAAGGAAGAGATAGATAGACTGGTCGAAGCTGGATTTATCTATGAAATTGAGCACACTGAATGGGTATCCCCCATCGTAGTGGTGCCCAAGAAGAATGGCAAACTGCGTGTGTGCATTAACTTGAAAAAGGTTAATGCCGCCACGATTCGAGATAACTATCCGCTTCCCATCACAGAACATCTCTTAGAAAGAGTGGCAGGCAAGGAAGTGTACAGCTTCCTTGATGGATTTTCGGGTTACAATCAAGTAGCCATAGCTCCAGAGGATCAGCATAAGACAGCCTTTGCCACAGAATGGGGCATTTTTGCTTTTAGAGTAATGCCATTTGGGCTTACCAATGCACCCGCGACCTTCCAGAGGCTGATGTGCCATGTGTTTAAGGAGTTCCTGAGGAAGAGTTTAGAAGTCTATGTTGATGATCTTTGTGCTCATTCCAATGTTAGACAAACCCATATTCCTGAACTCAGACAAATCTTTGACAAATGTAGAGAATATCAAGTCTGCCTAAACCCAGAAAAGTGCGTTTTTATGGTCAGGCAAGGCAAGATTCTAGGACACATAGTGTCAAAGAATGGCATATCTACCGACGAAGAAAAAGTGAGAGCCATAGCAGAGCTACCTAGGCCAAAGAATGTCAAGGAAGTACAAGCTTTCATGGGGCATTGTGGTTATTATCGACGATTTATACACATGCATGCTGTCATTGCAAAGCCCATGTACGAACTTCTGACTAACTTTGAGTGGACGGATGAATGTGAGAATTCCTTCCAGGAGCTTAAACGAAGATTGTGTTCAGCACCAATCTTGACCACACCAGATTGGAATAAGCCATTCCATGTTCATGTGGATGCATCCAATTATGCCATTGGATGTGTGCTTGCACAACCTACTGGTGAAGGTAATATGGATCTTCCAATTGCCTATGCCAGTAGACAATTGAATGCGGCTGAACGGAATTACACCACTACAGAGCGAGAAGGATTAGGCATGGTATATGCAGTTAAGAAATTTAGACACTATTTGCTTGCAAATAAGTTTAAATTTTTTACTGATCATCAGGCATTGTTATATCTTGTAAACAAGCCATGCAATACAGGAAGATTAGTGAGATGGTTTCTCTTGCTAATGGAATATGATTTTGAGGTTGTGGTAAGAAAGGGTAGGACTCACTTGAGAGCAGATCACCTCTCTAGGCTCACATCAGGAGAAGCCCCACAAGGAGTGTCAGATGACCTTCCTGATGCTTACTTGTTTAATTTGGAAGTGGTGCCGCGGTGGGCCAAGCCAATAGTACCAGTATTGACATACGGGCCTAACCATCCAGTGGTAAACACACGGAATAGAGAGGTTGTAAGAGCCCAAAAGTACCACATCATGGCAGAAAGCATGTACAAGCACACAGATCAAGGGATCTTGGCTTGTTGCATAGAAGAGGATGAGTATGCTAAATGGTTGCAATTAGCACATGTAGGTGCACTAGAGCAACACCATTCAAAGCAACGAACTTTACAGACCCTAAAGAGACTCGGAGTACATTGGCCAACTATGGAAGCTGATGTCCAAAAGTTGTGCAAGGAATGCCCAATCTGTTACACTAAACCACCAGTGGAACACGCCACTCTTTATCAAATATCCATTGTGCCAGATTGGAGCGAACCACTAGTATCATTCCTGAGGACAAACACATTCCCTCCAGACATGACTCTGGCTAGGAAAAGGAGTTTAGAACAAGAAGCCTTGGATTATTCACTCATTGGTGATAATCTATATAAGCGCGGTAAAGATGGTTACCTGAGGCTATGTGTCCATGAAAGTGAGTATCTTAAGATCTTAGAAACTGCTCACCAAGGTGTAGCAGGAGGACACTTTGGACCAGATCGGTGATCAAAGCGATACTATTTGCGGGCTTCTGGTGGCCTACCCTTCACATGGATGCACATACCTATGTGAAACGGTGTGATGTCTGTCAAAGGACTCAGTATCCTATACGCAAAGATGAGATGCCACTGAAACCTATGATGGGTGGACGTGCATTCTCTAAGTGGGGAATAGACTTTGTAGGTCCTATTAATCCCCCAGCTAAGGGTTCTCATGCGGAATACATCATTGTGGCAACAGATTATCTCACCAAGTGGGTAGAGGTAAAAGCTACAACCAAGAACGATGCTCAAACAACTGCCAAATTCTTGTTTGAGAATGTATTCACGAGATATGGGCTACCTATAGAGCTTGTAAGTGATAGAGGCACTCATTTCTTGAACGAAGTGATTGAAAATCTACTCCAAGAATTCTTGGTAATACACAAGAAGTCTGCCCCCTATCACCCTCAAGCTAATGGACAAGCGGAGAGTACTAATAAGATCTTATGCAATGTACTGACAAAATTGGTGAACACAAAACGCTCTGATTGGGACAAACAGCTACACCATGCTGTTTGGGCATACCGAGTGGCCTACAAAACGGTACTCCAAGCCACTCCCTTTCAGATGGTATTTGGCCAAAATGCTGTGCTACCCTTGGACTTCTTGATTCCTACATTGAGAGTAGCACAAGAGCACGAATGGACAGGTCACGAGCTCTCCTCTAGGATCTTTGACCTTGAACGATTAGGGGAAACAAGACTAAGAGCCGCTGCAGGAATATATGCAGCCAAGAAGAGACAGAAGGCATATTTCGATGCCCATGTGAAGGATAAAGGCTTGAAAGCAGGAGATCTAGTCCTAGTCTATACACTCAAACAACACGCGAGGAAGCTAGAAAAGAGAGGCTACGGACCTATGATCATCAATAGGATCTCCACAAGTGGAGCAGTACAATTGGCCACACTAGAGGGTGATGTTCTCCCAAATTATATTAGCGGTTGCAGAGTCAAGTTGTATCAGGAACCCCTCACGGAGGAAATGCTTAGCCGACTCAACACTTCTAAGAAACGCAAAGAGGAAGAAAAGCGAGTGCGAGAAGAAGCTCAAGCAGAAGCTTTAGAACGCATTAGAAGGATGAAATTACGTAGGCAAGGTAGAGAGCAGCCTAGGACAAATGACTATGCAGATCAAGGATATCATATGGCAATGTGTGAAGTCGCAGGAACCAACTCACCTAGGATAACTGATCGACGTCCTTTCGTAACCCTAGATATAGGACAAGGAAAAAGTGCAAGGACCGTAAGAGCCTTGATCGACTCAGGTGCAGCCACTAGTGCTGTTAAATTGTCTTACTGTCAAGAGTTGCAGTTAACTGTCAATCCTGTGGAAGCATATCTCATAGGATTGGGAGGCGTGGAAACCCCTTGCATGGGCGAGGTGGAACTTCCCCTCTACATTCACGATGAGGCAATGACCGTTAAAGTACTAGTGTGTCAAGATGAGGATCTCACTGAACCTCTTGTCTTGGGTCAAGATTGGATTTATGACCAAGCAGTCAATTTAAACCTAAAAAGTGGACTTCTCCAGGTCTGGATCAATCATAGTCGAGTTACAGTAGAATTAGACAATGGAGCACTCAAGGAACTAGGAAAGGCACAGACTCCTGGTCCTTCCACGGGTACACATGAAGATGACCATGCTGTTCTTGTCCAAAACTGTGTGTTACAGAGGAATGATATTCGCAAAAAAGGAGTCAGGAATGCAACGGAACTCCCTTCTTTTCCAAAGGCTAGAAGGAGGCAGCAACCCAAGGTGGATCAAAGGCAGAAGAAGCAGAGTACTACCTATGTCCGAGATCAAAAGTACCTGCGCAGCAGAATGACCCAGAAAATAAACCAGGTGTGGGTGCGGAAAGGCGAACAACCGGTTGCACCACCGTCAACTACAGGGGCAAAGCCTCTTATTAGTGACCAACAACACGACGCTAATAAGAAGTCTTTCATAAATTCTTCTGCTAAAGTAAAATCTATTTAGGTGCCCAAGAAGTCGATGAAGGCAAGCCCACAATCAAGACAAATTTGGGTGCCTAAGGCTTGCTTGATGGCACAAGTAGCTACGCTGAGGCCACAACCTAAACAGCATAACGCAGCTACGCATACTGCCAGTATTCACTCGTTCTCAACTCTCAAGAACACACCAAGACCCAAGAGCGTGCATGTAATCAATTGTAAATGGGTCCCAAAGAGGCCTCGTTTTCAAACCACGACACCGAGAAAGCTCTGTAGAGACTCTCCGAAACCGAAAGCAAAGCCCATTCACTGCAATTGGCAGCCTAGGGCCTGTAATAAACCCCCCGACCCCAATTTGTAAATTCATGCCCACTTACTAACTGCAGTAGTCTCCTAGGACAACACAAGCACTAACTACACACACTGTCTTCATGCACTTACTAACCACTAACTCACCATCCACCTCATGTTAATGTTGTAACGGGGACAACAACGGATTTATTCTGTCCATTACGATGTTAACACTTGGTTCTATATTCTCACAGAACCAACCAGCAAACAGGGCCATGGCAGAAGCAGGTACCAGTTCTCAAGCCGGATCTGGTGCCCAGATTGTGGACATAGAAACACTTCTCCTTGAGCCACGTCTCACCGCAAGACCGCAAGAGCTTCAAGCCGTGCATGTGCTCCCCATTCAGGATCCTCCTCAACGGCACACTTCTCAAGTAGGTAAGCATGCGCATTGGTTCAGTGATGTTGCTGGACCACTGGGCGATGGAACCTATTTCTGGGAAGCAGAATTGGAATTCAATGGCAAATGGGGTCGATACCACTTTTTCACACGCGAGTTTGAAAGCTATCAAAACGCCGAAGTCATGAGATCAGTTTGGATCAAAGCGGGTGTGGACAGTTATTTCAGGGCTCACTTACCAAAGCCGGATTTTTTACGATGTTCATATCTGATCAGTACCATCACGCCAAGCAGGGCCAAGGGAGGCGACATCACCTTTGTGTTGCCATCACTGCTGCCGGGTAATGAGCTTAAAAGATTCAAGTTGACCCTCAATCTGGTAAGAGAAGCATTGGGCATGTATGGCATGCACATCCCAACAGAAAAGGAAACCATGGTTCCAGGTCGAATGAAGCACAAAGATCTTAATAAGTTGAATGACATGGTAGCGATGACACCTACCATTGCACTTCACCTGCGAACCATCATGCAACATTTTGCTTTTCCCGCCCAAGAACGATTCACAATGCCTCCGAAGAAAATATGGTTCAGCTTGTATCTAGTAGAGACAGAAAGCCTGCCCATCAATGTGCCACACTGGATCATAGATCAGATCCACCTAGCCCATCAAAGGTGGAACAAGAAACAGGAGAATGTGCTCCACGGGTGTTGTGCTCTGACCAGAATAATTTATAGATGCTTGGCTTATGACGTGCCTGTTCAGCGGGCACTCGTATGGTCCCGAGTCCAAGAATTCCAGAGAAGACTATCAGCAGCAGGTCCCCCATCAAAGAAGATGAGGGGGGGAGTCCAACTACCCTGTGCTCAACCAAGGGGAGCTACCACTACACCAGAAATCACCCCTCCCCAGACACGACGAGTTAGGCCATTCACAATCCGGCTACCAAGACCAAGCACAGAGGGGCCTAATCTGGTGTTTCCACCCATTCCATCCGATTTGGAATTTCCACAGGGATTTACTCTTGAGGACCTCACGGATGAAGAAATTGCCAGATTAATCTATGACTCAAACCTCGAAGCTGAAGCAGAGCGAGCTCAGGAACCACAACCCCAAACAACATCGGCCCCCACCCAACCACAAGTTGTAGAAGTCGATGTAGATGAACAAGAGGCAGGAGGAGACGAAGAAGAAGCCGACGAAGAACAACATCAAGAATATGACGAACTCTCCGAGTTAGCAAGTGCCCCAGCATATTCGGCACAAATCAAGAGACTATATCGAACCATGCGACTGGTTCAGGAACAGCATCAGATGTCTCTAGAACAGGGCAAAAGACTCATGAACGACTTGCTAGCTGAGGAAGGTGTGGACGAGTTGTTCATTGAGTCCATGAACCTTCATGCCGACGCCATAGGACTGGATGAGGCCATTCATGAGGCAGTGGCCTACATTCACAGGTTTGAGAAAAGGGTTCCCGTTCGTCCCAGGAGGTCCGGGAAGCAAATTCACATCAATACATCAGCACCAGGCGAGGCAGCGCAATCAGAAGAATATCAGGAAGCACCGTTGTCACCACCATCCCCACCTCGCACTACCCAATTTACCCCACCACAGGACACTAGCACTACCACGTCCACTACCACTACCATTGTCATGGGCATTCCACTCTCTCCGGGAATCCAATTCGGGGGAGTCACCATGCCCACCTTCACCACCCTGTTCACCGATGTCACATCCACTCCACCCACGATTCCCATCTACACCGTCACTCAAACAGTTGACACGATGGAAACATCACCTGCCACAGCACCACTCCCTCGCCCCATGCCACCTTCATCACCCATACCCCCTCCACCCACATCTCCACTTACATCCACATCATTCACCTCTCCCATTCCCGCCCCCATTCCCCCTGCATCTTCACCCCTCCCAGCATTATTTAATGTAAATAACATATTTTTAGCATTAAACCAATGTGTATACCAGCTCCAGAATGAGTACAAAGCTCTGGACAACCGGTATCAACAACTGGCAACGCACCATCAGAACTTACAAAGACAATTTCACATTCTACAAACCGAAAATGCAGAACTGAATCAACGCTACACGACGCTTGAGCAGGCTCACCAAACATTATTGGAGGCACCCCAACCATCGACAGAATCAGGTGTCAAACAACTAGAAGCTTTGCTCGAAGTATACCAAGCCGATAATCTCAAAGTCCGGCGTAACCTGGCACTTCTCAGAAAACACATGGCGGCCGCCCTTGAAGAGAACAAGAGACTGCAGCAGCAAAATGAAGCCAATCTAGAAGCAGCAATGGAAGGCTCTCCCCACGAAATTGATCCAGAGCAGTTTAAAGCCGTACCCTCAGAGACAATGAAGACCATCTTGGACAGCTATGCAGATCTATTAGAAGCTCATGATGACTTGGAAAGGGAACTTGATGCGCTGCGCAATCAACTCCAAGAGCAACAGACAGCACCCAAAGTCACAAAAACGACCACGACCTCAGAGGAAGTCAAGACATTGAAAGAGCAGGTGACCGAATTACAGGCAAGATTACTCACACACGAAAGGCAGCCCTCTCCAGTTGTCGAACCAGAACCCGAGGATTTGGTACCCATCGAGGTAGATGAGACGTATGAGGAACCATACGTTCCTATGCCAATGCCAGGTGGTGAGCAAACCGCAGAAGGAATGGATACGTTAGAAATTGAAGTACCTGAGTGGCTCCAGACACTAGAGAAAACAGCATCAACTCATGAAGATCGAGTGGCAGTTCAAATCCAATCTATGGCAAAGATAGAGGATACTATTATTAAATCAGAATACTTCCGCAGCATGTCCCACCATAGATGGATAGGAACCAATGATGATCAATACGTGCCATATTGTATACTCCTGGCGGACTACAATGCAGAAATTCAACAAAGATGTGGAAAACCTCCAACGTTTGCTACACAATTTGGGCCAGATGACATCCCAGAGAGCGCTCAAAAAGGATCCATTCATCAACCCACTTGGAGGATCCGACTCCTCGAAACCTACCCGGAGATGGTTCGCACCTGGACGAATATGCCTCTTTTTATTAAATATAACCCTTGTTATGTTCCCGTACTCCGCAGACGCACATGGCCAGAGTTTACCATTGCAGTCAAGAATATCAAGGGATGCGCCAAATGGTTAAACTACGTCTATCTAGCACCCCCTCAAGGGCCTCCCACCGTCAATTACATGATTTCCACTATACGGCACTGGAGCATCCAATTAAGGAATACCCCTGATGTAATGGCCCAGATGTGCATGAAAATTTTTGAGTTAATGCTTATTACATTCAGGACATTCAAGAATATCAAGGACCCACACTTCTCAGGCGTCGGATTCCTTACAGGAAACCAAGATTTAGTTTACGACATGAGCACCACTCCTTCCATAGAGGTGATATATGCTTGGCACGCCAGAATAAAATACCTCCCAGCCTGCTTTAAACAAACATTCGAGGAGATGTTCATAACAGGGTTCTGGGAATACCACTCAGAAATATTTGTACCCAGACCCTCACATCTCCTCCATTTATTTGCTGTGGAGCGAACCATTCACTCAGAACAATTACGGGTGCCACATCCAGATGTCCCAGGGCCAGTCAATTGGGATGCATTGCTGACAGATCTAGCAAGGGGACTCCGGCTAGAAGAACACCACCTCGCCGCGGATGTTGTCCAATATTACGTCCAAAAAGCATCTAGACAAGGGTCTGTCAGGGGCGACAGACGCGAGAGTGGGGGGGGTGTTGGCAGTAGCCTTGGTACACCAGGACTTACAAGACGTGAAAGTCAAAGAAGGGAGTCAGAGCGAAGGGACAGCACAAGCAAACAGGGCAATCAAAGAAGATCTGGCAAGTAGGCCAATATTTTTTCAAGACATTAATGCAAATCAAAGAGATGGACATGCAGGGAGGAAGAGCAAGTAGGGAGCTCGAAGATATGTATGGCAGATCACTAGAAGAAATCCCTACAACAATAGTGATTTTTATCACTAACAATCATTGTAAATATCATTTCACATTCTTGTAGCTCCATTTTGTGCAAGCCAAGGAGTCCTTGAGCTTGAGGAGCCTTAGAAGTAGTTGCGTACCAATTTTCGCATTTTTTAGATCTCGTTTGAGCCCCCAAATAAGCCCTGGAACCTAATTTTTAACTAGGCCGGACACTAGGTCTGGACAGGACCAAAAGCTAGTCAAAAACTATAAAAAGAGCTAGAGAGCTCATTTTTGAGATTAGATTGTAATTGAAACGAACTTGTAAGAGCATTTTGAAAGTAATCTAAAAGCTCCATTGATTCTCACTCGTTGTCTTGCCGTGTGTGCGCGTGTGTGTGTATGTGTGTGCATGCTAGTGTGCTTCTCACTCACGCACTTGTGCCGCCACTTGCTCGAGGTCTTCATACCATCCTCACGTCTTCCCGGATTGACATTAAAGGAGGTGCTACTCATCATAGAGCTACACTCAGCTTGGGTTAACTATCCATATTTTGCTCCACCTCGAGGACCTCCAACCGTAGCCTACATGATATCAACCATTCGGCATTGGTCCGCACGCCTAAATAATGTACGTGATATAGCAGCGAAAATGTGTATGAAGATATTCGAGCTCATGACCATTGTCTTCAAAACCTTTCGGAATGTCCAAGCTCCATACATCTCCGCCCCTGGATTCGCTCAAGGCAACAAGGATCTAGTCTACGACATGAGCCAAACCCCCTCGGTCACTATCATCTTTGCTTGGCATGCACGAATAAAGTACTTGCCCGCATGCTTCAAGCAGACATTTGAGGAAATGTTCTCTACGGGATTCTGGGAATACAATTCCGAAATTTTCATTCCCAGACCCACACACTTGCTACATCTATTCGCAGTAGAACAAGCGATCCATGCAGATCAGTTACGTCTGCCACATCCGGACATTCCAGGACCAATCGATTGGGATCGTATGATGACAGATTTGGCCAGAGGACTACGCTTACAAGAACATCAGCTTGCCACTCAGGTTGTGGAATATTACATCCAACACTCCCAGCAACAAGGGTCTGTCAGGGACGACAGACGCGAGAGAGGGGGGGGTGTTGAGAGCAGTATGGGCACCCAAGGATTGACTAGACAAGGAAGCCAACGGAGAGAGTCAGAACAAGGTGAAGGAGTAAGTAGACAAAGCAGTCGACGCAAATCTGGCAGATAGGCCCTTCAATTTTTCCAAATCTACATCTTTTAACAGTGATTCTTATCACTAACAATCATTGTAAATACCATTTCATATTTTTGTAGCTCCATTTTGTGCAAGCCAAGGAGTCCTTGAGCTTGAGGAGCCTTAGAAGTACCTACATATCAATTTTCATATTTTTTAGACTCCGTTTAAGCCCTCAAATTGGCCCTGGAACCTAATTTTTAACTAGGCCGGACACTAGGTCTGGACAGGGCCAAAACCTAGTCAAAAACTATAAAAAGAGCTAGAGAGCTCATTTTTGAGGTTGGATTGTAATTGAAACAAACTTGTAAGAGCTTTTGAAAGTAATCTAAAGAACTCCATTGATTCTCCCTCTTTGTCTTGCCGTGTGTGCGCGTGTGTGTGTATGTGTGTGCATGCTTGTGTGCTTCTCACTCACGCACTTGTGCCGCCACTTGCTCGAGGTCTTCATACCATCCTCACGTCTTCCCGGATTGACATTAAAGGAGGTGCTACTCATCACCGAGCTACAGAGACTCCAAATAAGAAGGAGACAAGGACCAAAGAACGACAAGCACGACGAAACCAAATACCTCAAGCACCAACTACAAAGTGGATATTGAAACCCAAGAGGCAACAAGGACAAGAACAACCTACTCAACAAGATTCCACTTGCACTCATGAAGAGTCCAATGCACCTAGAGTATGCATGCTAGGGCCACATTAAAAGGCCATGCATTTGGCACATTATCTTTTCAGCAAAACTAGTGGTGCACATTTCCATCATTGGAATAGTTCTTAGATTCCACTTCCATAGGAATGAACCTACAGTGTAAATAAATAAATGCTTCGACTAGAACTAACTTTTGTTTTCTTTCAGGAGTAAAAATCAAAAGAAGTGTGGTAAGAGACCTTACTCACTTAAGCAAGGGGGAACGGAGTGACAAAGGAAATGACATATCACTAAGCCACACATAACACATGAATTTGTTTCCACTAGAAGCTGATTCTCTCTTTATTACAAGTGCAGATGGCTTCTGAGGATTCCGAAGCAACGATTCAAGAAGAAGTGTTCGAGTTTCCATTACAAAGCATGACCAAAGCCAAAGGTCATTGGTTTCGAGAGGACCAACCTGCTGGAGATTATTTTTCTTAGTGACAATAAAGATTATGGACACTGACCATCAGTTTTTGATCATGTCCCAAGATTTCAAAGTCATACATCAACTCCCATCAACCATGGATATAATGACAAAAGTAGGTATTCATAAATACTTTGAGCTACCGATTTACAAGCCGGACTTCCAGCGATGCACTTAGGTGATGAATACCCTCCAACCGGATTTACATAACCCATTAGTGCAAGAAGCAAGAGTGCTAGATGCGGCAGGAGAATGGGTTATCATCCAATTCACCCATGACTTGATCAAAGAAGCTTTTGGATGGGAAAAAGATGGAAACACCGACTTGAAGGATGAAAACTGAGGAACGAAGACCCAAACATTCATGGATATCAATCATATAGATATAGAAGAAGAAGTCTGTTTGATTCATCAATATTTTTGCTTTCCGAATATGCATCGATACACAACACCACATAAAATCATAGTGCAGATGCTATCCCATGCTATTAAACAGATCGGTAACCAAGTTAACATGACGCCATACATCCAAGAGTGTCTTTTTGAAGCCAAGAAACAATGGAACCACAAGAAGTTCTTGAACAGGAGTATAGCACTGACCATACTTATCTACCATGCACTGGGTATCTGGGAACATTTGAAAGAGATGGCCTCGTCCTTGGAGATGGCTAAGTATGCAAAATTAGCCACAGTTCCAAGGAAAAAGAAGGGAGTAACAATGGTGGAAAAAGCCTAAACCAGCTCGCAACCAAGAATGAGAGGAACCAAGAGACTAAGGGAGATGATGAAGGTAGAAGAAGCACTTCAAGCTTCAAAGAGAATACACGTACTTCCACGGGCAAGGATAGAAGACAACATGCCCATTACGGAAGAGGAGCTAACAGAAGCAATGGAAGCAACTCATCAATACATGGAAGGTCAAGTCAACCTGCCGGTACAAGGGCATCACTACCACCAGTCTCATGAAGACACTGAGCAAAGAAAGAGGCTGACAAAAGTTCATAGATATAGAGAGTTGGGACTGACCAACTCTAGTTCATCTTCCGATACACAAGTAGAGTAGAAACCATCCATGATGAATGTGGACATTAAAAGTGATCCAAAAGATGATGGTAATTGGGAGGAATTGAATCAAGTCACAGATGACTTCGGAGTGGCAGGTACAAAGATAAATTAAACTCTTGATGACACCATCATGGACACAACAAGGCAAGAATCACCTAAAGAAGGAATTCATGTATTCAAAATGAATGAAGAGATGAAGATTCAAATCACAGAGAATCACTTAGATGGAGAAGCCCTAGTAAAGAGACCAAAGGAAGAGAAAGAATAGGAAGAAGTGAAGGAGCTCGAGCCATTCATGCTAATTAGGGTTGTAGCAGAGCCCTCTCCATTAGATGTTACCTTTCAAGGAAGTGCTACAAAATCAACCACAAATGAGGAAGAAGAAAAAGAGAGAGAAGTGCATCTTCAAGTAAGACAACCACATTATGCAACTATACATGTGGATCAAGGAAAGGATGTACTAACGGGGGAAGCACCAAGTATCCCTAAAACATGGATGAATGTGGATGTGGCTCAATTAAAGCCAGTAGTAAAGGAGATGATACAAACGACTATGGACACTCAACAACAAATGCTCGAAGGGGATGTAGACTATGACAAAGCTCGATCAAATAGTTGCTATAGGAAATGAACTTTTGACTACTAAAGAAGCACTAATACTTGAAGCCAAGACAATCAAAGAAAAAGATGAACTCATTGCACAATTAGAAGCTCAAATAGAACAACAGGAAACATTAGGGATCCAAGATCCCAAGAGGCTACTAAGGAGACTAAGGTACATCCTCTCTCTCCCCCCATGCATCATTCACCAATAAGGGAGGTAGTAGAGCCAAACACTTAAAGACATGATCGGGCTATTGCAGAACTAAGCCGACATGAGAGGGCACTGCTGTTGTCCTAGCTTATGGAACAATTTGAAGAACAAGTGGTAAAGGTAATGAAAGAGGCAAAGATTGAAAGTAAGAGCCTAGAACAAATTTTGAAGCTACTCAATATACCTTATGGATTACTCAAAGAAGAGACACGACAATATATAAAGAAGACCACCAATAAAGAACCTGATAGCGATCTACAATTCAATCTACAGACATTCACATATACGCAAGAAGAATTTGATAAGGCAGATCCTATCTAGTGACGCAAGTTTTTGGAAAAGAATCCAACGCTAAGGGTACACTAGTAGTTAGAACCATACGTGCTTTAGGTTAATCCATCTTTTTGGTCAGTGCCTAGAAGATGCTCTTGGATGCAATTTCAGGAAGCACAACACCAATGTAGCTTAAATAACCAATGGCTAAATTATTCACTATTACCTAGTCCACCATGCAACTACTTATCGACAGAGGAATATATGGTGTAGACGATAGAATTTTGGCTATCCAGATATGCCACAGTACCAGAGCTAGCCATTAATATGACCAATAAGATATTGAGTATGCTACTTACTATCTTAAAAGTATTTCAACACGCGCAATATACATTTTTGAACTTCATTGAAATTAACCAGGGAGTAGATGCCCTAATTTTTTATCTATCTACTACCCCTAGTCGCTTAACTATCATGGCAATATACTCAAGGCTTATGTATCGCGGCATTTCCCTCTCTCTCTCTTCCCCCCTCAAACCACCCCCACCCCCTCAAACCACCCCCACCCCCTCAAACCACCCCCTCACACCACCCCCTCAAACCACCCCCTCACACCACCCCCTCAAACCACCCCCTCAAACCACCCCCTCACACCACCCCCTCAAACCACCCCCGCCCCCTCACACCACCCCCTCAAACCACCCCCTCACACCACCCCCTCAAACCACTCCCTCACACCACCCCCTCAAACCGCTCCCTCACACCACCCCCTCAAACCACCCCCTCACACCACCCCCTCAAACCACCCCCGCCCCCTCACACCACCCCCGCCCCCTCACACCACCCCCTCAAACCACCCCCTCAAACCACTCCCTCACACCACCCCCTCAAACCACCCCCCCCCCTCAAACCACCCCCTCAAACCACCCCCGCCCCCTCACACCACTCCCTCAAACCACCCCCTCAAACCATCCCCTCACACCACCCCCTCAAACCACTCCCTCAAACCACTCCCTCACACCACCCCCTCAAACCACCCCCTCACACCACCCCCTCAAACCACTCCCTCAAACCACCCCCTCACACCACCCCCTCAAACCACTCCCTCACACCACCCCCTCAAACCACCCCCTCAAACCACTCCCTCACACCACCCCCTCAAACCACCCCCCCCCCCCCTCAAACCACCCCCCCCCCCCCCCCCTCAAACCACCCCCTCACACCACCCCCTCAAACCACCCCCGCCCCTTCACACCACCCCCTCAAATCTCACAATTTCCCACGACCTCCCACAAAGTTTTCATGTAATTTTGGATGGATATTTAGAGGGTCATTTCTTATCCAAACCCTACAGTGTTATATATCGTTGGAAAGCTCTCAATGAGTACTTTCCAATGGTGCAATAATAACTTTGAAATATTGGATCAATTTTTGACCACACCCCAAAAACCACCACAACTCCCCATAACTCACTCCCTATTCCCCCCAACCCACAAAGCCCACAAACCCCACACAACTCCACACAACTCCACAACCCTCCACAATCCTCCAAAAACCCTGTAATCTCTCTCAAACTCGTCATAACTCACCTCCCACACCGCTCACTTAATATGAAGAATCAAAAGTTACTACAAAAATTAGGTGAAGGATGCGCTTCTCAGGGACATTCAAATATCACGTGCGGCACAAAGTGAGGATCTCAGCTTGCATTCAAAAGTGACAGTAAAGGCGTAAGTGGTAAAAGTAAAAGTGATGAAATGAGTGTTGCCGCCAACCATTCATGACGACTGCCTATATTTGAGGATCCAATTCAAATCAAGTGGAATATTTGATCTACCCCTTCAATCTTGGCAATCAAGCGGCGCGTGATCAGTGGACGTGAGAAATTGGCAAGGCCCTCTTGGCCTATTGGAGCCTATAAAAGCAATGGATTTGTGTTGATTTGGATACATTCGGAGATACATTGAGAGATACACACATTTACATACGTACGTACAGAGGTCCTCTCTTTGCACTTTGTGGCTTCAAGCCTACTGTAGGAAGTCACTCTGTGGTGTGGATACAGAGTGTGGGCTTCCCCAGTGGAGGGCTAATAGCTCTATAGTGTGAAGAGAGTGGCTTGGTTTTGTCATTCTGTGTGATTCATTAGTATTTTCATGCTCTTTCTCTTAGAGCAAGTCTCCATACTTTGTACTGATCAGTACTAGTCTGCATCTAGTTGTGTTCATTATACTGATTGAATGAGTCTCTTGTATTGAGGTTGTTTAGTTCTGGAATGGCACATTAGCCCAGAGCATCAGCATTTGTAGCAGTTCCTTGGCTTATATTGTAATCATCTATTTGAACTAAGGAATGGTTTGGGTCTCCGAGTATTGTCATTTGTTCTTAATCTTTTCTCTGAGAAATTACAATTCTGTGCAATCATTGTTATCTGCCTACTCACAGAAGTGTTAAAGGGTATACTTCCCTAAGGAGAACCTCCCTTGAGTAGGTGACGTACTGGAAGTGCTTATTCTCTGCTCTTGAAAAGGTGGATACCCGAGTACCTCCTCTACAGTTTGGCATGCACGGTGGGACCCTTGCATTTCTGTGAGAGGCCCTGAGGAAAAAGGTACATGACCCATACGCGAGCAGATAAGGAGCCTCTTCGTATACGAAGGAGCCTTAACAAGTCAGCTATATCTTCAACTAGTGAACCTACCTCCCCTCTACCCTCTTTGAATTTATCTATTGAATTCGGTGCGACACCACTATCAAAGGAGAAGCATAGTAGAACATTAGACTTCTCCTCGGATAGGTCAGAAGAAACACCAGTACAAATGGAGGATCTCTCTCATTTACTCTCTAGATTAAACATCAAATTCCCTACTTTCAAAGGACAAGCTTATGAGGATGCTGATGATCATGTGAGGAGATTCATCTCTTTATGTCGTGGACGAGGTCTGCAGAATAGAGAGGATGCAATGTTGGCACTTTTTCCATCCACATTGGAGGGTCTTGCAGATAAATGGTATAGTCAATATGCAGATGGCCATTTTACTACTTGGGAGGCTCTGAAGGCGGCTTTCTCACAAACATTCAGACCAAGTGATTCTTCGGAAAGAGCTCTAGATCAACTAGAGAATTTGAAGCTAAGGCCAGGTGAATCTTTTCATGAACTTCACACTAGAACAAAAGCACTTGTTGCACGTCTGCCACATGCTCCAGGTGACTTTTTGGTTAAAAAGTGGATAGAGAAGGCTCTGCCCAGGTCATCTCAGCAGAAGCTTCGTGAGTCTCTTAGATTGGATGCCACCCTCAATGATTTTGTTGCAGCGGCATGACGCATAGAAGAAGCAAGGCAACATTTTGAAGAGGACACACAAAGAAATTATGCTGCAGACCTGGATCCTATTGGGCAACTGAGGAAAGAACTCGAGGCATTGAAAATGCAACAAAATCAACAAGAAGAGAAGGTCTTGCGGCCACTGCGTCGCACTGATGATGAAGTAGCCCAACTTCGCCGTGAGTTAGAAGATTTGAAGACCACTCAAGATATAAGGAGACAAATTTGGTGTACAATCTGTAACAACAATGGACATTCCAATGCTAATTGCCCTATTAAGGTAAGCTGTCAATCTTGTGGAAAGGACGGTCATGAAGCAAGGGATTGCTACTACCTCAAGGGTACACAACAGAGAGGTAACCCTCAAAATTTGGATTCATATTATGCTAGTACTTCAAATACATCAAATAGAGAGGAGAATCGGCCTACAAAGCCTAGATATAATAGACCTTTGATGTGCTATTGTTGTGGTGAGTACGGTCACATGCAAAATAGGTGTTCTCTTCCAGAAGATGCACCTCCTTGTCAACATTGTCCAGAGGCCAAGGATCATTATACCAAAGATTGCCCAAGAGGTCGTCCTGCTCCAATTCACATGATTGCAGTCTCTCCACATGAAGAAGGAAAAACCACTCAGACTTATGCTGTTTCATCCTCTGCAATGCCCATGATGACTAGAGCTAGGCAAGCAGCTGCAACCCAGAGAGATGAACAACAAGGATTTCAGGATAAAGAGGAAGAAACGGAGTCTGGATGGAAGGACCAAGCAAAAATTGAAGGAGCTTATAATAAGATGACTACTTCTCTAAAGGGCCAACCAACAAGTCTGCAAGAAAACACTCAGGAGGTAAACATTGAACAGATCTTGAAAGGTATTCATCACAAGGTTAGTCTATATGAACTTAAAAGGATGGATTCAAAAATAAGAAGTGACTTACTAAAGATTATACACTCTGCTCACTTGATCCAATCACCTAGTATAGATGGTTTCATGGTTGATTTTCCCTCTGCACCCTTAGCAGACTACCAAAGCTCAAGATTATCTGTTTGTATAAAGGATGAAACTCTCACAGGTGTGATCATAGATGGAGGCTCTGGTATCAATTTGATGCCAGATTTCACAATGAAGAAATTGAATTTGAACCCCACCAAAATGGCACCATTTACAGTTACACTAGCAGATCAACATCGGGTTGCGCCTCTTGGCATTATTGAAAAGGTACGGATGATAGTACAGGGTTGCCACTTTGTGTTGGATTTTTTTGTTATTGCACTTCCACAGGAGACTTCTTACCCTTTACTCCTGGGAAGACCTTGGCTGAGACAAGCAAAAGCTTTGCAAGATTGGGGGAAAAACAAACTATGGATTTCAACAAGCACCAATAGCCAACTACAATTACATTTGGAAGAGGGATTTGACTCAGGAAAAACCACTGGATATACTGTGGATACTCAGGTAATGCCCTCTATACCCCAAGAAGATGATACATTGTTAAATTGGATGATGGGAAGTGCAGAGTGTTGCACAGTGGAGATCAATGAAATTGAGGAAGAAGTTGCAGATAAGGTAAATAAAGACCACAAGGTATTGGAGAATGAGCAATTGCAGGAAAATACTAGCTTTGAGGAGGCAACCAATATAAAAGTATCGGAAGGAGAAGGTTATGAATTTAAGAGCAGAGAAGATCTTCCTTTTGCAGATATACCTCAAGGATGGATGGAAGAACATGTTGCAGAATATAAATTAAAATCCACTCCTGCATATAGTGGAGATGATTTCTCAAACAAGACCAGTCCTGAAACATTGGTTCAAGAAGTAAATTTAGGGAATGAAGAGAACCCTAAAGTAGTCCACTTAGCATCCTGGTTGTGGCATTATCCTCCTTTGCTACAGAAGGTAACTTCTTTGCTTTTTACTTACAAAAGTGTCTTCGCATGGTCCTACAAAGATCTAACAGGGATACCAGAAGAGCTTGGGTTACATCGGATACCTTTAGTTGAGGGAGCCGCGCCAGTAAGAAGTAGACCATATCGACTCAATCCGAAATATGCAGAGGCTGTAAAAGTAGAAATTACAAAGCTAGAAGAAGTTGGTATAATTATTCCAGTAGAACATTCCAGGTGGCTTTTTTCCATGGTATTGTACCCAAGAAAAATAGTGGAAAAATAAGAGTATGTGTTGATTTTCGTGCTTTGAACAAAGTGACTGTTCAAGATGGATTTCCTCAGCCCTTCACAGAGCAAGTACTTGAGGAAGTAGATGGTCACACTTTGTATAGTTTCTTGGATGGTTTTAGTGGCTACAATCAGATAGTGATCCATCCTGATGATAGGGACAAAACAGCCTTTGTCACTCCCTGGGGAACTTATGTCTATACTCGCATGGCTTTTGGTTTGAAGAATGCGCCAGCTTCATTTAATAGAACGATGTATCTGATATTGGGCAAATGGTTAACAACCTTTCTATGCATTTTCATGGATGACTTTTCAGTATTTTTAGGTACAGATAGAAGGGCAGCAGTTCAAGATTTCCATGACCATTTGGAAAATCTAAAAGAAATTTCTGAGCAATGTCTCAAAACAGGTTTGAAATTGAATCCTGATAAATGTCACTTTTTGGTCACTAAGGGCACTCTTCTTGGTCACATAATATCTGCCGAAGGCATAACTGTTGACCCTGCAAAGGTTACAGCTATTCTTTCCATGCCAATTCCACAAAGCCCAAAGGAAGTGCAAAGTTTCTTGGGCCATGCAGGGTATCACAGAAGATTCATTAGGATGTATTCGGAAATTGCTAAGCCCTTGTCAAGGCTTACCAGCAAAAAGATCCCTTTCTCATGGAGTGCTAAAGCTGACAAAGCATTTTGTGAACTAAAGTTGAGGCTATGTACTGCTCCCCTTTTAAGTGTTCCTAATTGGTCATTGGAATTTCATGTGCATACAGATGCTAGTCTTCATGCTGTTGGTGCAGTTCTAGCTCAACCATCATCTCACAAAGTGGATAGACCTATCTCTTATGCAAGCAAACTACTCAACCAAGCTGAAAGAAATTACAGTACAACGAAAAGAGAAGGTTTGGCTATCGTATTTGCCCTTCAGAAGTTCCGACATTATCTCCTTGGTGTACATTTCATTGTTATTTCTGATCATCAGCCCTTGAAGTATTTGATAAACAAGCCTAGAGTAGCTGGAAGGATTTGGAGATGGTTACTCCTATTTCAAGAATTTAATTTTGATATTCATATTAAGCCAGGAAAAGAGCACTACATGGCAGATCAAGTGTCCAGGATGACAATGAGCGAAAAGGCAACAGGTATTAATGATGAATTGGTGAATAGCAATCTTTTTCTAGTAGCAATTTGGACTGGTTGGTATGATGAAATTCTCCATGTTCTTACTACTGGAAAGATCCCAGAACACTTGACACCTGTAGAAAAGAGAAGATTGCTCCTGAAAACCAAAGCATATTCTCTTATAAATGGAAATTTATATAAATACTATCAGGATGATATATTGAGAAGGTGTGTCTATCCAGAGGAGGTAAATCTTCTGCTAGAGGCTGCACACAATGAAGGACATCTAAAAGGGGAAGAATTGGCTCATAGAATCATCCACAAAGGTTTATGGTGGCCTCATATTTTCAAGGATGCAATCAAGTTTTCTAAAGAATGCCACATCTGCCAGAGGTGTGCTCCCGCGCCAACCAGATTGAATTTCCAACCATTGGTCATATCTACAGGATGGCTCCCATTTGAACGATGGGGTCTTGATTTCATAGGACCAATTAGTCCAACTGGTCAACCTGGAGGAAAAAAGTATATTTTGATGGCCACATGCTATGCCACTAAATGGATAGAGGCTAAAGCTACTGTGGACTGCACGGCTTTAATAGTGGCTAAATTTGTGTATAAATGTATTTTCTCAAGATTTGGTTGCCCACTGGAAATAACTAGTGATAGGGGCACACATTTTGTAAATCAATTGCTCCAGTTTATATTTGACAGGTACAAAATCTTCCATAAAAAATCTTGTGCCTACTACCCAAGGGCAAATGGCCAAGCAGAAAGCTCCAATAAGATTTTGATTGGATTGCCTCGCAAATTATCTTTCGATCATCAAAGCTCCTGGCCGCTAGCACTAATCAGTGCAATTTGGGCTTTTAGAACCACGAAGAGGGGAACCACAGGCGAGACTCCATTTTGTTTAGTTTATGGGAAAGAGGCATTGACACCGTTCGAGTTCAGTATCAAAAAGGAAATGGGAACCAAAACCATTGGAATTGAACCTCCCATTGAGAGATCGGTGGCATTAGAAGAATACAGAGAAGGAGCAATGCAAAAACTTCAGGTGACACAAGAAGAGCGCAAAAGACTGCATGACAGGTATCTGAGGTCCAATGAAGTGCAGGAAGGATCCATGGTTTTAGTGCATCAGGTCCCAGCAATTCCAACCAAACTGGCACCCAAATGGATAGGACCTTACATGGTGGTAAAGGTATTACCTCATGGAGCAGTACATCTGGAGGATTTGCAGGGTAAGAGGATACCCCTGGTCAATATTTCCAGGGTGAAGAAGTACCTGAATTAAGGTAAATTGGAAGCATATCATTCACCGTACCTACTGTATTTCATTTGGTGATCGTAGTTATTATGAAAAAAGAAAGTAGTATGAAAAATAATAATAATAATAATAAATAAATAAATAAATATTTTTATTTTTCCAAGGTGAAGGATTATCTGAGTCAAGTCAAGAAAGAAGAACTTCCTTCACTATCTTGTTTTTGGCTTCGGGAATTGCACCGGGACGGTGCAAAAACTTGATGTGGGGGTCTGTATCGCGGCATTTCCCTCTCTCTCTCTTCCCCCCTCAAACCACCCCCACCCCCTCAAACCACCCCCTCACACCACCCCCTCAAACCACCCCCTCACACCACCCCCTCAAACCACCCCCTCACACCACCCCCTCAAACCACCCCCTCACACCACCCCCTCAAACCACCCCCTCACACCACCCCCTCAAACCACCCCCGCCCCCTCACACCAAACCCTCAAACCACCCCCTCACACCACCCCCTCAAACCACTCCCTCACATCACCCCCTCAAACCGCTCCCTCACACAACCCCCTCAAACCACCCCCTCACACCACCCCCTCAAACCACCCCCACCCCCTCACACCACCCCCTCAAACCACCCCCTCACACCACCCCCTCAAACCACCCCCTCACACCACCCCCTCAAACCACCCCCTCACATCACCCCCTCAAACCACCCCCTCACACCACCCCCTCAAACCACCCCCGCCCCCTCACACCACCCCCTCAAACCACCCCCTCACACCACCCCCTCAAACCACCCCCTCAAACCACTCCCTCACACCACCCCCTCAAACCACCCCCTCACACCACCCCCTCAAACCACCCCCGCCCCCTCACACCACCCCCTCAAACCACCCCCTCACACCACCCCCTCAAACCATCCCCTCACACCACCCCCTCAAACCACTCCCTCAAATCACTCCCTCACACCACCCCCTCAAACCACCCCCTCACACCACCCCCTCAAACCACTCCCTCAAACTACCCCCTCACACCACCCCCTCAAACCACTCCCTCACACCACCCCCTCAAACCACCCCCGCCCCCTCACACCACCCCCTCAAACCACCCCCGCCCCCTCACACCACCCCCTCAAACCACTCCCTCACACCACCCCCTCAAACCACCACCGCCCCCTCACACCACCCCCTCAAACCACTCCCTCACACCACCCCCTCAAACCACCCCCTCACACCACCCCCGCCCCCTCACACCACCCCCTCAAATCTCACAATTTCCCACGACCTCCCACAAAGTTTTCATGTAATTTTGGATGGATATTTAGAGGGTCATTTCTTATCCAAACCCTACAGTGTTATATATCGTTGGAAAGCTCTCGATGAGTACTTTCTAATGGTGCAATAATAACTTTGAAATCTTGGATCAATTTTTGACCACACCCCAAAAACCACCACAACTCCCCATAACTCACTTCCTATTCCCCCCAACCCACAAACCCCACAAACCCCACACAACTCCACACAACTCCACAACCCTCCACAATCCTCCAAAAACCCTGTAATCTCTCTCAAACTCGTCACAAATCATCTCCCACACCGCTCACTTAATATGAAGAATCAAAAGTTACTACAAAAATTAGGTGAAGGATGCGCTTCTCAGGGACATTCAAATATCACGGGTGGCACAAAGTGAGGATCTCAGCTTGCATTCAAAAGTGACAGTAAAGGCGTAAGTGGTAAAAAAAGTGATGAAATGAGTGTTGCCACCAACCATTCATGACGACTGCCTATATTTGAGGATCCAATTCAAATCAAGTGGAATATTTGATCTACCCCTTCAATCTTGGCAATCAAGCGGCGCGTGATCAGTGGACGTGAGGAATCGGCAAGGCCCTCTTGGCCTATTCGAGCCTATAAAAGCAATGGATTTTTGTTGATTTGGATACATTCAGAGATACATTGAGAGATACACACATTTACATACGTACGTACAGAGGTCCTCTCTTTGCACTTTGTGGCTTCAAGCCTACTGTAGGTAGTCACTCTGTGGTGTGGATACAGAGTGTGGGCTTCCCCAGTGGAGGGCCAATAGCTCTATAGTGTGAAGAGAGTGGCTTGGTTTTGTCATTCTGTGTGATTCAGTAGTATTTTCATGCTCTTTCTCTTAGAGCAAGTCTCCATACTTTGTACTGATCAGTACTAGTCTGCATCTAGTTGTGTTCATTATACGGATCGAATGAGTCTCTTGTATTGAGGTTGTTTAGTTCTGGAATGGCATATTAGCCCAGAGCATCAGCATTTGTAGCAGTTCCTTGGCTTATATTGTAATCATCTGTTCGAACTAAGGAATGGTTTGGGTCTCCCAATATTGTCCTTTGTTCTTAATCTTTTCTCTGAGAAATTACAATTCTGTGCAATCATTGTTATCTGCCTGCTCACAGAAGTGTTAAAGGGTATACTTCCCTAAGGAGAACCTCCCTTGAGTAGGTGACGTACTGGAAGTGCTTATTCTCTGCTCTTGAAAAGGTGGATACCCCAGTACCTCCTCTACAGCTTATGTGGCCTACGAACTAAGCTTTTTTGCAGATCATAGATAGACACCAGATGATGGAGTAAAGTCAACCCAATGGAAAGAGCTGATGATATTTCAAGCAAATTCGCTTAATCATAAAGAGAAAAAAGTCATACAAACTTATGCACGTCGCCAAAAAAAGTCTGTTGGGGACGACAGAGTTCAGGAGGAGGGACATGTGGAGGGAGAGTTAAGCAAAAAGAGAAGAAGAAGAAGATCAAAGAATAAAAAAGCTCAATAAGAAAGAACTACCCTTTGCACAAAGCCCCGTAGGGGCACGCATTAGGCTACAATGCAAAAGGACTAGGTCCCAAAGAGTGGAAATATAGAACAACAACCATGACTTTTCATGGGAGGTTGCACAAAGCTTCCTCACCCACCAGGTGCATGGTTTTCTGAGCCTGTAACTAGGAGAATATAGCATCAAACTCCTTTAGATAAGCAGCAACACTATCTGTGTCCTTCATGCAAAGGTCATATAATTTTCTCATCAGATACACTTTATTTGATGCCGTCTCTTTTTCATATGTATTGCATAACTTCTTCCAAAGCTCCTCTGCACTTTCACAATCTAATACTATAAAGTAAACATTATCTACCAGGTGCAAGAAAATGGTAGACCTGGCCATTTCATCTAACTCATCCCAATAATCTTCATCCATGTTAACAGGCTTCTTTGAAATCCCATTTACTGGCTTCCATTGCCTCCTTTGAATAATCACATCTTTAATCTGATTCTTCCATAGAGCAAAGTTTGTGCCATCAAATTTTCGGATCTCAAAATGGTCTTTTCCCTGCAAGTTATAGGTCCTTCTCGGAACACTAGCACTAGACCCGAATCCACCAGATGTGCCTGAGACCTCTAATGCCATGATGATAGAGAACTGGATAGACTGATAATGGAGCTAGAAGAGTCCAAACACCAACAAATAAGTATATCAAGGAGTAAAGGATACAGTTGGCTAAACCAAAAATCTAGAAAAATTTTTCCAGAGTATCCTCTGCAAAATGAGCATATGCCCGGTGTAAAAATATCATAAAACTATAAGTATTGACATGTTTTCCTGCATAGTGAATCACTGACTCCACTGCATATAATTAGTTACCCAGCAGAAGCCAACTAGGCTTATCGAGCACGTATGAACAACTATCATACATCTCCTATGGTGAGGCTGGGTAAGTCTTCCACCTGCATCACCAAAGAGACACCGACATCTGGGTGTCTCCCAATTAAGAAAACCTCACCACGACCCTCTTTATCAAATGTAAAAGGTTTTATGCAAAAACGTAACCACTATATCAATGACCACATGAACATACATAAGCGGTATCCACAAAAGCATACATGGTGTGTATGTGCTCAATATATGCAGTAAAATGACACTAAAAGGTTGAACGCACAACCCAAAAACTAGCCAACAACACCTACAACTGTTTGCCAACTCTGACATTTTAAGCTCAAAAACCTGCATAAATTTGCAGCGGATGCTCCCACCAAAACTGAAAACCTTTCGAGAAACCTGTAGTTTTATGAGTGTGGCTGAAAACACATCCTCAAAGGTTGATATTTATTGTTGGAGTACAAAGAACACTCTTCTTGATGTTCTTGGACCTATATGAAGAGAACTATGTGCAAAAGTACTCCAAAATGGCTCCAAAAGACACCCCAAAAATGCTTCAAAAATAGGCTTTGAAAGCAAAGAATGAAGCTTTGAGGGACCAAAACATGTTCAAGGTAATGTCAACCTTAGTCTTTCCCTTTCTTCAGACACCACAAGAGTGTAGCTTAGCGACAAGAGATTGTCATGGTTAAGCGAGCTCTGGGGGGAACTGTTGGTGCATGACAATCATCACTTGAAGGATTATGGAGAGATGAAGTCAAGGAGTCAAGAAGAGAACAAATTCAGATGGTTGAAGGAAGGGCATATTCAGAAAATCCAAAGACATGTACACATATGTATATTAGCTGACTTATACCTTTGTCTAGTCATACACTTGTATATATTCATCTATAAATATGTTGGAAAATGTCGGGCAAATAGAAGAGGAGAAGATTAGAGAATAGTGAGAGAGAAATTAGTGTC
Source organism: Ceratopteris richardii (assembly GCA_020310875.1). Classification (NCBI taxonomy): domain Eukaryota; kingdom Viridiplantae; phylum Streptophyta; class Polypodiopsida; order Polypodiales; family Pteridaceae; genus Ceratopteris; species Ceratopteris richardii. The sequence goes on from CM035439.1 coordinate 145,761,400, forward strand.
ATTAGACACATGAAGAGTGAGTGAATTGTCCATCCTCACTTAGATGTAAGTTTTCTGAGAAATAGAAAAATTTTGCGCCCGATATTTTGCTGTCTGCTCCTTCTGTGTTTAATCTTTTGAGAAATCCTTTTGCACGTGTCTAAGTCCATAGCTAATCTATCTATGGCTAAAATTTGAGAGGTTAATTGAAATCAGGTTGAGAGAATTTTGATTAGGAACATTCATATGTAAGAATGTTCTAAGAGTCGAAAAATCTGGCGCACATTTCATCTTCAAAGAAATGGTCAGTGCTCAGTCCACAGTGTAAAGTTTTACACAAGTGAGGGCTCAAAATCTAAGTTGGAAGGTAAGCCATCTATGGCTAGAAGATCTTGATCAAACGGGTTCAGAGTTGGGAGAACCAGTGCTAAGAAGTTGCAGGTGTCAAAGTCGCCATTGCAGAGAAGCACTTTCAGACATAGGTAAAGTGTTTCACACATTTCTCAGTGTGTACTGAATCTTTTTGAGAGATTTAACTTGGTAAAGTTGCGCAACCTTAAGGCAAAGTGTTGTGCAAAGTTTTATCAAAAACTTTACAGGATTGATTAGTCAATGAGTGACTAATCTGCAGCAGACTTTTTGAAGAAACTGAATTTTTCAGAATAATCAATTTTCTGATAATTTGGTGAAGATTCTCTAAATTAGGTGGAGTCTAAAGTTGATCTTGATATAGAGGTGATCTAAATTCAAGGTCAACTTGTTCTTTTGGAGATTAACACTCTCCATCAGTGGTATCAGAGCAGGTTGTGTCAAAATTGAGAAGAAGAAGACTCCGACTATTGCAGAAATACAAATCTTTACATTTTGAAGGTGCAGAAGGGTAAAGGTTGAAGAAAGATTGAAGGAAGACATACAAAGAGCATCAAAAGGATCAGAAGGAGCAACATTCGAAGTAAAGGTACATTCATTATCTATAAAGGTTAAAGTTTTGAGACTATAGGTGAAGCAAGGATGGGAGATAGTCTCCAAATTGAAAAGTTGGATAGAGAGAACTATCCTGCTTGGTCTATGAGGATGGAAGCTCACCTTATGAGCAAAGATCTGATAGGATACATCACAGGAGATGAAGAAAAGCCAGAATTCAGAGATCCTAGTGTTCCAACTAGGGAGGAGCTTGCAGATTTGAAGAATTGGATGAAGAAGGATGCTCAAGCAAGAAGCATCATCTACATGGCAGTCAATGACTATTTGCTTCCTCACATTAGAGGACTTGAAAGTGCATGTGACATTTGGAATGCTTTGGAAGAGCACTTCCAAAATACAACCAAATCAAGGAAGGCTTCACTATGGGCAGAGTTTACTACCTTCCAGAAGAAGGCCTCACAATCAATCTCTGATTATGTGACAAAGATGAAGGACATTGCAGATTCTCTAGGTGCAGTGGATGAAGATATTGAAGAAGACAAATTGGTAAGACAAATACTCACAGGGCTAAGAGGAGATGAGAAATGGAAGCCTTTCATTTTATCTACAGAACTTTCATTAGATCATTTTACTCCTGACTTGAATCAATTGTTAGGACATATGCTAACTTTTGAGAATGATGTCAAAGGAGATGTTGATAAGAGTGCAGGTCATGCAATGTATTCTAAAGACAAGAAGAAAGCCAACAAAGGAAAGCAACAATCAGGTGAAGAAGAAGGTACATCAAACCAAGCAAACTTTATAAGAGGAAGAGGAAATGGCAGAAGTAGAGGAAGAGGCAGAAACAACAAAGATAATGCAAGAGCTTGTTGGATATGTGGTAAGACCAGTCATCTATCTCATGATTGTTGGCATAATAATCAAAACAATGGTAATTATCAGAACTTTAATCAAAGAGCAAGAGGTGGTAGATTTCAGAGAGGAAATTTCAGAGGTAGAGGTGGTAGGAATTCTTTTGGAAGAGGTGGTGGAAGAAACTTCCAAAATCAATCCTATAATAATACCTACTACAACTATGCATCAGATCAGAAGGAGGACTCGACTCTCATTATGAATACATGTGAAACCTCACATGAGGACATGAGAGTGTTCTACATTGATTCAGGATGTAGTAATCATTTGAGTGGAAATATTGCTTTGATGACTGACCTAGATCATAATGCAATTAATCATACAGTTCAGACAGGTGATAATACAAAGCATAAGGTAAAGTCAATTGGTTCAGTTAAAGCTAAGGATGGGAGCACTCTTCTGAGTAAGGTACTTTATGTTCCCACAATTCCAAAGAATTTGATCAGTGTAGGTCAAATTGTGGAAAAAGGTTATGAGGTAAGGTTTACCAATGATGGAGTTTATGTGGAAGACCCTAGTCAAGGGTATAAACAAGTTATTGCAGGAAAGAAAGAAGGAAGGCTTTTCACATTGCAGGTACAAGGAAATGTTGGACATGCTATGTTCACATATGGAGAGCAGAAGGTGTCAGAATTGGATCTTTGGCACAAAAGACTTGGACACTTTAATGAAAGAGGTATCAAAGAAATGATTAACAATGATTCAGTGCTTGGAATGCCTAACATTGCAGGTCAACACATGACATACAGATGTGAGGCATGTCAATTAGGTAAGGCTCATAAGCAATCCTACTCCAAGCATGGGTTTAGGTATTCAGAAAGACTTGAATTGGTGCATACAGATGTGTGGGGTCCTTCAAAGGACTTTAGTATAAATGGTTCAAGATATTATGTCATATATGTTGATGATGCTACCAGGTGGATCACAATTTATGTGATTAAGGAAAAGTCAGAAGTGTTTAATACATTTAAACACTATCATGCATATGCAGAAAGGATTACAGGTCAAAAATTGAAGAGACTAAGGTCAGATGGAGGGGGAGAGTATTTTTCAAATGAGTTCAATGATTATTTGTGGAATGCAGGTATAAAGAGAGAAGTTACTTGCAGGTACTCTCCTCAACAAAATGGGGTAGCAGAAAGAAGAAATAGGACTCTTGTTGAGTTTGCAAGGTCCATGATGAAAGAGAAGAATTGCCCAAATTATTTGTGGGCTGAGGCTGTTAATACAGCTACATATTTGGTTAATAGATTGCCTTGTAAAGCTTTGCAGGGTATGACACCATATGAAGCTTGGTGGGGTAAGAAACCTACTTTGGATCATTGCAGAATATTTGGATGTTTGGCATATGCATATGTGCCATCTCAATTGAGGCATAAGTTGGAGCCTAAGGCAGAGAAGTATTGATGAGCAAGGTACTTGGTATGCAGGTAAATATAATGTACATGCAGATGATGAAGAAGTAGTGGATCAAAGAAAAGGTAAAGCAAAGATTCAATTACTTGATGAAAGTGAGAGTAATGAAGTGCAGGTTGAAGTTGAAGAGAGGCCAAGGTTTGATCCAGAATGTGATGAACCAGAGACCTCAAGAAGTGCAGAAGTTAGGAGATCATCTAGGCACAAATGGCAACCTACAAGGTATAGCTATGACACTTCATTCTTAACTACTCAAGATTATGCTTATTTGGTAAAAGCAGATGAAGACCCTTCTACATATGAAGAGGCCAAAGGGAAGAAGAATTGGGAAGATGCCATGCAAGAGGAGTATGATGCATTGATAGAGAATTAGACTTGGGATCTGGTTCCTAAACCTAATAGCCAGAAAATCATTGGTTGTAAGTGGGTTTATAAGACTAAAAGATTTGCAGATGGAAGTGTGTCTAGGTACAAAGCTAGACTTGTGGTGAAAGGATATGCACAGACATATGGAGTGGATTATGATGAGACTTATAGTCCTGTGGCAAAGATGACAACCATCAGGACACTCATAGCAATTGCTGCTTGCAAAGGTTGGAAGTTATCTCAATTAGATGTCAAAAATGCTTTCTTGAATGGTTACATTTCAGATGAAGTCTACATGGAGCAACCAGATGGGTTCAAAGATCAAGTGAGTCCAAATTATGTATGTAAGCTCAAGAGAGCTTTGTATGGGTTGAAGCAAGCCCCAAGGGCTTGGAATTATAGGCTTGTGAAATTCTTGAATGATCTTGGATTTCAAGCATCAAAGGCAGATAGTAGCTTGCTAGTCAAAGCAAGTGAAGATGGGTTCATTAATGTTTGTATTTATGTTGATGACATAATACTTACAGGAACAGATGATAAAGGAATACAAATGATCAAGAAGCAGATGGAGAAAGAGTTCAAAATCAGTGATTTGGGGAACCTATCATTCTTCTTGGGAATGGAGATCTCTTATACTCAACATGGAGTATATGTGACCCAAGAAAGGTATCTTAAAAATTTGCTAACCAAATTTAAAATGGAAGATTGCAGGGTTGCACTTACACCTTTGGAAGTGAACCATAAATTGTCTAGGTTTGGAGGAGAAGAGTTCAGAGATATGAAACTCTATCAAAGTTTGGTTGGTAGCTTGATTTATGCTACATTGACAAGGCCTGACTTGTCATATGCAGTTGGTGTGCTTTCACAATTCATGCATTGTCCTAGAAAGGAACATTGGATTGCAGGACAAAGAGTACTTAGGTACATCAAGGGTACACTCAAAGAAGGGTTGTACTATGGGTTTACTTCAGATATAAGAATCAAGATATATAGTGATGCAGATTGGGCAGGTAATGTGGATGATAGAAGATCAACACATGGATACTTGTGCTATGTAGGAGACAAATTGATTTCATGGTGTTCCAAGAAGCAACATACAGTTGCTTTGTCATCCACAGAGGCAGAATATAAAGGTATGGTGGAAGCTGCAAAAGAGGTAATATGGCTAAAGACACTTTTGAAAGTTTTTGATGTGATTCAGAGTACTCCTATTATTTGTGGAGACAATATGAGTTCATTATACTTGGCAGCTAATCCTGTATTTCATGCTAGAACTAAGCATATTGAAATACAGTATCATTTTCTGAGAGAGAAGGTCATTGAGAAGGAGATTGAAGTCATACACACTCCCACAAAAGATCAAGTTGCAGATATGATGACAAAAAGTCTAGATGGACCAAAACTACAAAGATTCAAGGATATGGCAGGAATCAAGAAGATAGAGAAGAACCTCAATTAATGATTGAGGGGGAGCTGTTGGTGCATGACAATCATCAATTGAAGGATTATGGAGAGATGAAGTCAAGGAGTCAAGAAGAGAACAAATTCAGATGGTTGAAGGAAGGGCATATTCAGAAAATCCAAAGACATGTACACATATGTATATTAGCTGACTTATACCTTTGTCTAGTCATACACTTGTATATATTCATCTATAAATATGTTGGAAAATGTCGGGCAAATAGAAGAGGAGAAGATTAGAGAATAGTGAGAGAGAAATTAGTGTCATTAGACACATGAAGAGTGAGTGAATTGTCCATCCTCACTTAGATGTAAGTTTTCTGAGAAATAGAAAAATTTTGCGCCCGATATTTTGCTGTCTGCTCCTTCTGTGTTTAATCTTTTGAGAAATCCTTTTGCACGTGTCTAAGTCCATAGCTAATCTATCTATGGCTAAAATTTGAGAGGTTAATTGAAATCAGGTTGAGAGAATTTTGATTAGGAACATTCATATGTAAGAATGTTCTAAGAGTCGAAAAATCTGGCGCACATTTCATCTTCAAAGAAATGGTCAGTGCTCAGTCCACAGTGTAAAGTTTTACACAAGTGAGGGCTCAAAATCTAAGTTGGAAGGTAAGCCATCTATGGCTAGAAGATCTTGATCAAACGGGTTCAGAGTTGGGAGAACCAGTGCTAAGAAGTTGCAGGTGTCAAAGTCGCCATTGCAGAGAAGCACTTTCAGACATAGGTAAAGTGTTTCACACATTTCTCAGTGTGTACTTAATCTTTTTGAGAGATTTAACTTGGTAAAGTTGCGCAACCTTAAGGCGAAGTGTTGTGCAAAGTTTTATCAAAAACTTTACAGGATTGATTAGTCAATGAGTGACTAATCTGCAGCAGACTTTTTGAAGAAACTGAATTTTTCAGAATAATCAATTTTCTGATAATTTGGTGAAGATTCTCTAAATTAGGTGGAGTCTAAAGTTGATCTTGATATAGAGGTGATCTAAATTCAAGGTCAACTTGTTCTTTTGGAGATTAACACTCTCCATCAGGAACAGTACTGGTATGGGTGACCTCCCAAGAAGTACCAGGAACCTCTATCTTCCTTGATCGTTGAGGTCCTCCCTTGCATGCAGCCAACAGTGCCAACGGTGACTTCGGTGACTTAGATGACAAGGTATGCCAAGGTCTATGCCTTGGTCGCCGCCTTAATCATAAGCCCTAGAGAAAGCCAGGGGGTCCTTGCTTTGCTCGCACAAAACGAACAAAGCTTTTGCGCCGAACTGCTCTGATACCAGTGAAGGGTTTCAAAGGTGATCCACCCTGGTGTGTGTTGGAAGCAGTCAGAGGCACAGACGCCACGGAAGCATGTGAAGACGAAGCAGGGAGCCAGTCGGATCATTTTTTCAAAACAATTATATTTATTACTTCTTCAAACATCCAACAGTGATTTTCATCACTCTTGTAACATATGTAATATAGACAAAACCCCATTTTTGTAATCCATAGCTCCATTTTGTGCAAGCCGAGGAGTCCTCGAGCTTGAGGAGCTTAGGTAGAATACTCGTACCAAATTTCGTTATTTTTAGACATCGTTTACCCTCCCAAATAGCCTCTAGGACCTATTTTTTAACTAGGCCGGTCCTTAGATGTGAAACCGGTCAAAACTAGTCTAGAAACTATAAAAAGAGCTAGAGAGCTCATTTTTGAGGTTGGTTCATTGTAGCTTGTTAGAGCAAAGAAGAGAGTAGAGCTAGATTGAGCTTGTAAGAGTATTCTTGAGTAATAGAGCTATTTTCCCACCTTCCATTGTGTCTTGCTTGTCTCTTCATTGTGTGTGTGTATGTGTGTGTGCATCTTTGTGCTTCTCACCTTCACTCTCACATCATCTCACGTTCACGATCTTCATATCACTCCTACCTCTCCCTCGGATTGACATTAAGGAGGTGAAGCTTCTTAACGTGGTTCTCACCATTGTGCTAGAGCAACACCAAATTTGGCGCCGTTGCCGGGGATCGAGTCTAGGACGAATGTGTGATGGTAAGAGTATAGCAAGAAGTGGCGTTGGAAGGTAAAAATTTCAGTTTCTGTTGTTGTTTTTACTTAAGTTTTAGTGTTTTTCACCTTCCCCACACTCCATCTTCATCATCGCATCATCATCTCCATTCCCAAAAAAAAATCAGAAAATTCACCATATCCACCCATTCACCTCATTTCCCCTCATTTGTGCGTGCGAGAGAGAGCGAGAGAGTTTTTGCGCTTGTATGCACTTGTGTTTTCTTGAGTTTTCTTGCAGGTACAGAGCTTCAGAGCATCAGGAAAGCTTCCAAAAGGTAAAAATTTCAGTTTCTGTCAGAAATTTCCGACTGTGTTGGACCATCGCGATGGTCCGCCAAGTTCGGAATTTGGAGAAGGCGACCACACCAGCGTGAAGAGCACACCTGCGCCACTAGGAATCCATACTCGCATCCCAAAAATTCGTCATTTGGTGGACCATCGCGATTGGCTCGGACCATCGCGATTGTGTCACACCATCGCGATAGGCCCACGCCATCGCGACGGCTCGGCCGGACCATCGCGACGGTTCGTTTTTTCGGACCATCGCGACGGTTCACTTGAGCCATCGCGACGGTCCACTCGGACCATCGCGACGGTTCATTTGACCCCGGACCATCGCGATTGGCCTATGCCATCGCCACGACAGTGCCACGTGTCACGTTGAACCATCGCGACGGTTCGTTTTTTCGGACCATCGCGACAGCCCAAAATCGGACCATCGCGATTGGCTCAAGCCATCGCATCGCGGACCATCGCGACGGTTCACTTCGGACCATCGCGATTGTCCACCGTTGACCGTTGACCGCGCCATCGCGACGGTTCGACCTCACGCCATCGCGACGGTTCATTTTTCGGGCCATCGCGACGGTTCGACCTCACGCCATCGCGATTGTTCACTTCGAGCCATCGCGACGGTTCACTTTTTCGCGCCATCGCGATTGTCCAACTTTGACCGTTGACCGCGCCATCGCGACGGTTCGACCTCACGCCATCGCGACGGTTCATTTTTTGGACCATCGCGACGGTTCGACCTCACGCCATCGCGACGGTTCGACCTCACGCCATCGCGACGGTTCACTTCGAGCCATCGCGACGGTTCGCCTTCTCGGGCCATCGCGATTGTCCAAGTCCCACGCCATCGCGACGGTCCACTTTTTCGCGCCATCGCGATTGTCCAACTTTGACCGTTGACCCGCGCCATCGCGATTGTCCAAATTTCACGCCATCGCGACGGTTCGCTCGGACCATCGCGACGGTCCCAGACCATCGCGATTGCCCACCCCCATCGCAAATTTTGGACTTCAATTTTTGACCAAATTTGAGGGAATTTTTGGAAAATTTTTGGACCATTAGACTCATAGGAGACCCCTTAGCTCATATTTGAAGGAAAATTCGATTGTCAATTTTTACCCCCCAGGGCCTGAACGCGTGTAACTTTTTCATCCGGAGTCCGTTTTTTGAGCTTGATAGCTCGTTAGAAAGCTCGTGACGAGTACTACGTGACCTCAACTGTTTTTTTCATAAAGTATACGTCTATTTTTGGACAAGCTATTTTGAGGTTCACCCAGTTTGGAACTAGGAAGTCAGGGGGCACATATTGAAAATTTGAGCTAAAAAGGTGTATATACTCAAGTGTTTAATCATCTTGTGAATTGGTCTAACATTGGAATTTTCCAGGTCTAGCAAGGGCAATCCAAGGCAAGCAAGCAAGGTAGTGAAGACAGCAGAGCTTGGGAAGCACGGCTTCTTGGGCAACAGGACATCAGAGCAACCAGAAAAGCCGACTCGAGGTTGGAAGATTACTCAACCCCCTCAGTCAATTTTTAGCTTAGGTTAAACGGTAGTTGTGGATTAACGACGATAGGAACGCCTCAAGTTCAAGATACCTAATTCTATCAAGTTTAAGACTTAAAGTAAAGGTGTGTGTGACGCGAAAACCTAAAGAAAAGAACATAAGTCTGACGGAACGAAAACTTAAAATCATCACGAAAGTCGAATTCCTGACGCATAAATTAAGACAAGAATCCAAAGAAAAATTAAAAGGAACCAAGAATTAATCACAAAGAACCATTGACGATCTAAGTGTGTAATTGAGTGAGCAAGGAAGAAAATTAATGAACCTTAGATCAGGCAAACATATAGGTAAGTCGGATAGAAGAAGCCTTAGATCATCAGAGGCGAGTGTAAGAACCACCGCACGATCTTGGGCTCAGCAATTGAACAGTAGTTATCCCTACGAGTTGAGCTCAGAATCAAGTGAATCAGAAATGGCATTTAGCACAGACAGACCAGCAGGAGGGTCTAATGTAGCATACTTAGAAAAACCTGAAGGACCCTATAGAACGCAGTTAGAGTTTCTCCGAACCAACCGACTAGGTGCTCGCATCTATGAGGATGGTTTGCAGAGGCAAGTGGTGCAACTGCACAACCCTGATCAACCCATTGGATTGGAAAGACCAGTGGTGAAGTTTGAGAGAGACGCGTACATAGACAAAGAAGGAACCATGTATATCTTGAGTACGCAGCCAAACGATACTAATGAGTTTGGCACAATCCAATTAGAGACAGAAGGGAAATTTCAAGGAAAAGAACCGTTAGAAGAACCTAGAACACCTAGAGGGAAATCCGTATTAACAAGAGTACTCATCCCAGAGTGGATCCCTCAAGATAACAGGAGCACAGAGTTGTTCATAAATAAAGAGACAGATGAAGCCTTTTGGAGGTACAGAAAGGAAAACCCTGGTGAGGTAGGCATCATTACAATCTATGAATTCAAGGACCCAGATACACCTGGAAAGGTTGTATACCTGGATGAGACTTCGGAAAGAGTCTTTGTGGTGCCTGAACGCGCTAAAAACACATACACTTGGAGAGGTGAATTGATATTCCCTCCATCCAGAACGAACATGAATGCAAATCAACAAGGGGCAGGAACATCCTCAGCCCATGGAAATCAAAGAGAAGGAAATCACGAGAGACCGGAAGTAAGCTTCATTCACCCCATAGGGAGAGATAGAACAACCACGAACACTAATAAGACGGATAGACAAAGAGAACAGGGAATACCAGGTGGTAGAGATGATTTTCCTCTACCTAGACCACGTGAACATGCAAGAGTATTGAGACCCACACAGTTGGTAAAATCAATGAAAAATTATTTTGATGGGACAGGAGATCCCTATGACCATGTCGCAGAATTCAAGCAAGTACTAAGAGCAGAACAAGTTGAAGACATGTTCACGCAGTACAATGCATTTGGACTAACGTTAAAGAATACAGCTTTAACTTGGTTCCAACCACTGCAACAAAGGCAATTTAGAGACATCCATCACTTTTTAGAGTCATTCATCACTGAATTCTCTAAAAGTGGGGTTAGACATGACACGTCTTCGCTGATTCATAGTTTTAAACAAACCCCTCAGGAAACAGTAAGACTGGCAGGTCGTAGATTCAGACAATATGTCGAGCGATGTCCAATGCAAGAGCTACCCTCACAAGCCAAACAAGTATCACTGTTCCTAGATGGCTTGTTGAGCGCTAAACTACGCTCTTATGTGTACCTAAAAGAACCCAGAACGCTAGAAGAATGTGTGAGAATATGTATAGACATTGAGGACAACCTAGGAGAGGAATTAGAACTCTCAAAGGTCTATAAGGACTCAGATTGTTCTTCTCTAGCATCCACAAAATTGTCTAATTCGATAGAAGACCTAGCAGAAAAAGTGGCCCAAAAACTAGGAGTTTCTAGCAAACAGGTGCCCAAGCTACCTACAAATGTACGTTGTTACACTTGTGGTGGAAATCATTTGGCAAACATGTGCCCCAATGCACCTCAACCTCACGCCAACCCTAGTGGCCAATATTGTACAATTGAGAGAAGATACACGAATCATACGGCTCAGGACTGCCCATACAATAAACAAACTGTGAGACAGAACTACCCACAAACATACCAGCAGCCAGGTAGGTATCAAGGCCAATACAATGCTCAGCCTTATTACTATAGGCCTCCTCAGAACTACCCATACCAGGCTCAACAGAGACCTCAACCCGTCTTAGCTCAGCAGCCACCCCCACCAGCGAATGTCATCTCAGTCAAATACGCTGCTGCAGAAGAGAACCTAAGTAGGGCCTTAGTGCCTTCTTCACCCCTGATCACCGAAAGTGACCCAAACTCAAACAGTTTTGACTCTACTCATGTAACTAGTCCACCCGCCTATTACACGGAGTCACCAGAGCATGGGGAGACATATCATTATGATAGTCCACCAATGGAACCTAGTTGGGAGCCAGATTATACTAATGTGATGTATGCAAACCCAAACCCACGGCCCCAATTGAGACAGCAGAGACCACAGGGCCCTAGAGGACCATGCTTTAGATGCCAAGGAGATCATTTCATTAAGGATTGCCCACATCCCCCAATAGCAAGGCAATCACAGTACTATAGCATACAAGGCTTTTGTGCCGACTGTGGCAAAGAACACATAATCAAAGATTGTCCTAAGAACCCAGTCAACACTTCAAATGTGACATCGATCAACGTGATAGGTATTGTAAACAACGCAGATGGATCCAACCCTACGTACGTGCCTATCCAAGCTATAACCAGAGCCCAAACACTCTTACAAAACCAACAGCTTAATCATGAGAAAATAGCCGAAACTAGTGAAGTTGCGGAATCGAGTAGCAAAAAGACGAAATCTTGGAAAGATTCCAGAGAAAGGATAAAGAGAAAGTGGAGTAAAAAGATAAGTGAGTTGGAAGGAAGTCTAAGAGAATCTAGAGCCAAAATACAAGAATTGGCTTCACAAGAATCAAACCAAGAAATCCCAGCTCAGAATTCAGGATCAGTCTTAGCGGAACCCATACCGGAAGATCTAGACATGATGTTTCATGCATATCAGGCTAGAATAAAAGAGGGACCTCAAGTAACGGAAATGAGTAAAAACTACCCTCGAGCTGATCTAGAAATTGAGAGAACTAAACTGTGCATGAAAATGGTAGAGTTAGCACAAGCTTTGTTCGAAGCCTCTAGATATCTTAATTGGAATAACATGGCAAAACCGGAACTACACTTTCAAGGACTAATGGAGAGGCTAGAACACTTGATTGAAAGCAAAGAGAAAAAGGATCAGTCTAGGAACCCTAGTATCCCAGAGACACAGGAAAGGAATCCACCGTCCCTGTCTCAAGTACCCAATACAGAAAGTCAAGATAACCTATCTTCCATACATAAGTACTCACATGAATTTTTGAGAGAAATCCAAGAAGAGAAATGGAGAAAAGAACAAGGAACTCATCCTCCTATTCAAGAAATAGACGACTTGCAGGAACAATTTCCCCAAGACATCCCCTCCATATATGATGATGTGGAGGTGGAACGACTGAGTGAACCCACAGGATTTGAGTCTAACTCTCTACAAGAATTACCTCAGTTCACAGGACCTTGGGAAGCTAAGTCTATTAGTATGAGAGCACCCACGATAATAGTGAGGAATGAAGAATCAGTGATCCCTAGAAATACGGAAGTGATCAAGAATACCAAAGTACAATGTAATCTCACTCTGGAGGAACTGTTAAAGGTAAAACCAGAATTGTGGAAGCACGTAGCAAATCAATTCCCTGAGCTAGCTACCCCACCCTCTCAGATAGGATCACATAAGAAGGTACCAGAGATACCCGTGGAAAAGATTGGAGACGTAAGCGAAGGAGAGGAAGGTAACACATATCTTCCAATAACCCATCAGGGCTACACCACGAAAGCCATCTTAGATTCAGGAGCCGGAGTAGCTATCGCCACTACCGCCTTATGGAAACGTTGGGGTAAGCCAGCACTCAGACCCACCAGGATGAAGCTACAAATGGCCGATGGACACATAGAAAAACCGTTAGGCTTACTAGAAGGCATATCTCTCACCACTTGTGGTGTAGAATTTGAGCATACTTTCGCCATTTGTGACTTTGCTAAAAATCATGCGTATGAGATGATATTGGGACGACCATTCATGCGTCAGTTGCAAATTGTACAAGATTGGGGAACTAATTCTTTGTACTTGCAACATTTAGGAGTGACTACCAAAGTCAATCTTAAAGACTATTCACATCGAGATGTACCCCCAATACAATGGAATACCATCCATAAAGCACCAGTAGAGACGGAATCAGTGCACTCATTAGAATCAGATCCTTCTTGGTTGCATGAGGATACCCATTTATGGATGTGTAAAGTCGCCAAACAAGAGGAGAAAAGATTAGAAGCAAGGACCTTAGGTGCGGAACAACATTCACGAACCCTTCAAGATCCAGCCTATGCACCTGTAGTATTCCCTGACGAGGAGTTTGAACCCCATGGTTGGGCGGAAATACTAGCAACCATGGATGTAGCCATCAATGAAGAACAATGGACACCCCACTGTGACGAGGATGGCTATGACATTTCAGTTTTTACGATAGAGCCAATCATGTGCGATGCAATTTTAGAAGAGTGCGAACCAAACACTGATGCATTTGAGGACGCAAGCGATTTTGATTTAGAATCAATTCTCATGGACCCACCCTTTGCATCAGAGGAAGAATATTTCTACGAAGTAGAGACTCACACTCAGAGACACGAGGACATCACAAACGAGGTAAGGTTAGCCACAGAAGTGACTACTAAGAGTGAAGGCAAGAAAAGGAAGAAGAAAGAAACCATGTCGGAAAAAGAAGAATCTTTGTTTGAAGTACCCGAGAATTTCAAGAAATACGAAATCGAAGATAGAAGAATCATGGTACGAATGCCCAATAGAAAAGAGAAGGATGGACAAGTATATGATAACCGAGAGAAAACCAAGAAAGTAATAGTTGCCATAGAAGGAGAAGAAGAAAAATGCACCTACATAGGGCACGATTTGACGACTGAAGAAGAAGAAGAGTTAGTTGCCCTATTGCGCGAATATAGAGATGTTTTTGCTTGGAGTTACAAAGATTTGAAGGGAGTAGACCCAGATATATGTTCTCATAGAATCCCTATGACTCCAGATGCAAAACCGACAAAACAAAAACCTTACACGTATAATGATAACTACGCTGCGAAGATTAAAGAGGAGATAGATCGGTTGATAGAAGCAGGATTCATTTACGAGATTGAGCATACCGAATGGGTATCCCCCATTGTGGTTGTGCCCAAGAAGAATGGAAAATTGCGTGTGTGTATTAACCTTAAAAAAGTTAATGCCGCCACGATTAGAGATAGTTATCCTCTTCCTATCACGGAACACCTATTGGAAAGAGTTGCGGGCAAGGAAGTTTACAGCTTTCTTGATGGATTCTCAGGCTATAACCAAGTAGCCATTGCTCCAGAAGACCAACACAAGACGGCTTTTGCCACAGAATGGGGCATATTTGCATTTCGAGTAATGCCATTTGGCTTGACAAATGCACCCGCTACTTTCCAGCGACTCATGTGCCATGTTTTTAAGGAATTCTTACGCAAGAGCTTGGAAGTTTACGTCGATGACTTATGTGCTCATTCAAATGTAAGGCAGACACATATCCCAGAGTTAAGACAAATATTTGACAAATGTCGAGAATATCAGGTTTGTTTGAACCCAGAAAAATGCGTTTTCATGGTCAGACAAGGCAAAATTCTAGGACACATTGTGTCAAAAAATGGAATCTCTACGGACGAGGAAAAGGTGAAGGTAATTGCAGAATTACCTAGACCAACTAATGTGAAGGAGGTACAGGCATTTATGGGCCATTGCGGTTATTATAGGAGATTCATACACATGTATGCAATCATAGCCAAGCCTCTGTACTCTCTTTTGACCAATTTTGAGTGGACAGATGAATGTGAAAATTCATTCAATGAACTTAAACGACGCTTGTGCTCAGCACCTATATTGACCACCCCAGATTGGAGTAAGCCATTCCATGTACATGTGGATGCATCCAATTACGCCATAGGATGTGTGTTAGCACAACCCACGAATGAAGGTAACATGGATCTCCCCATAGCTTACGCTAGCAGACAACTGAACGCAGCAGAAAGAAATTACACCACGACGGAACGAGAAGGATTAGGGATGATCTACGCTGTAAAGAAGTTTAGGCACTACTTGTTGGCCAACAAATTCAAGTTCTTTACAGATCATCAAGCCCTATTATATTTAGTTAACAAACCATGTAACACAGGACGACTGATACGTTGGTTTCTATTACTCATGGAGTATGATTTTGAAGTGGTAGTTAGGAAGGGAAAGACGCATCTTAGAGCTGACCACCTCTCAAGATTAACCTCGGGAGAAGCCCCTCAAGGAGTAGCTGATGATCTACCAGATGCATACTTGTTTAACCTGGAGATAGCACCAGAATGGGCTAAGCCGTTAGTCCCTATTCTGACATACGGACCCAAGAGTCCTAGGATAAAGATCAAAGAAGGAGAGATTACCAAATCCCAGAGATATCAAATAATAGCAGGAAGCATATATAAACAGGATAATCAAAAGATTCTTGCTTGTTGTATAGATGACTCCGAACATGCGAATTGGTTGCAAGTAGCACACATAGGTGCACTAAAGCAACATCATTCAAAACATCGAACATTACAGACTCTGCATAGATTAGGAGTATATTGGCCTACGATGGAAGCAGATGTCTACAAGTTGTGTAAAGAATGTCAGGTGTGTTGCGAAAGACCACCAGTAGAGCATGCGACATTATATCATGTGTCTCTCACACCAGACTGGAGTGAACCATTAGTGACCTACTTGAGGACGAACACATTCCCTCAAGGAATGACCTTAGCTCGACAACGCAGTCTAGAGCAGGAAGCTCAAGACTATTCACTTATTGGCGATAATCTATACAAAAGAGGACGAGATGGATATCTAAGACAATGTGTTCATGAGAGCGATTATCTGAGAATACTAGAGACTGCACACCAAGGTGTTGCAGGAGGTCATTTTGGACCAGATAGGATAATCAAAGCCATCCTCTTTGCAGGATTATGGTGGCCCACTCTCCACATGGATGCACATACCTATGTAAAGAGATGTGATGTGTGCCAACGAACTCAGTTTCCTACTCGCAGAGATGAAATGCCATTGAAACCCATGATGGGCGGACGTGCATTTTCTAAGTGGGGTATAGACTTTGTAGGACCCATTAACCCCCCTGCAAAAGGTACACATGCGGAATACATTATTGTTGCTACAGATTATCTTACAAAATGGGTAGAGGCAAAAGCCACAAAAAAGAATGATGCTCACACGACTGCAAAATTCTTATTTGAAAATGTCTTTACAAGATATGGATTGCCTATAGAGTTGGTGAGCGATCGAGGCACTCACTTTCTAAACCAAGTCATTGAATATTTGTTACAGGATTTTATGGTGATTCACAAGAAATCTGCACCATATCATCCTCAGGCCAATGGTCAGGCTGAAAGCACTAACAAGATACTTTGTACCGTACTGACGAAACTCGTGAACAACAAACGTTCAGATTGGGACAAACAGCTACACCACGCTGTTTGGGCATATCGAGTGGCCTACAAGACCGTACTCAATGCAACTCCCTTTCAGATGGTTTTTGGTCAGAATGCAGTGCTTCCTTTGGACTTCTTGATACCGACACTGAAGGTGGCACAAGAACATCAGTGGACCGGCCATGAATTATCAGCGAGAATAATGGACTTGGAACGATTAGGAGAAACTAGGCTGAAAGCAGCAGCAGGATTATACGCAGCGAAGAAGCGACAGAAAGCATATTTTGATGCGCATGTGAAAGATAAAGGCCTAAAAGAAGGAGATTTAGTTCTAGTGTATACGCTGAAACAGCACGCACGGAAGTTAGAAAAGCGAGGTTATGGACCTATGATCATTAACAGACTTTCGACTAGTGGAGCAGTACAGTTAGCCACCTTAGAAGGAGACATAATGCCTAATTACATTAGTGGCTGTAGAGTCAGGTTATATCAAGAGCCTCTTACTGAGGATATGCTTAGACGACTCACGTTGGCAAAGAAGCGTAAGGAGGAAGAAAATAGAATACGAGCAGAAGCTCAGGCAGAAGCCATAGAACGCATTAAGCGCATGAAGCTAAGAAGACAAGGACTAGGGAGAGAACATTATAACCATCTGGAAACATCACCCAGATATCCCATGGCCATGTGTCAAGTAAAGTCAACCACTCATCCTAGTATAGTGGACAGGAGACCATTCATTACAGTAAGGCTAGCGCACTGTAACCATAGCCAAGAACTCAGGGCTTTGATTGACTCAGGTGCTGCGACTAGTGCGATTAGATGGTCCCACTATAAGGCTTCAGGAATAGAAATGCGGCCAATTGAGGCATACCTCATAGGCCTAGGAGGCATGGAAACCCCTTGCATGGGTGAGGTGGACCTTCCTATCCTCATTAAGGATATGACCATGACAGCGAAGCTATTAGTGTGCCATGATGACGACCTGATAGAACCCCTAATCCTTGGCCAAGATTGGCTATACGATCACTCAGTGGACCTAAATCTTAGACAAGGCTCCTTACAGATTGGAACCTTAGAGCAGAAGCGAGTGATACCGCTTGACTTCCCTAACCGCACTCCGCTTGACGGTTGTGACCCTAGACCCCATGAAACGCATGCGACGGAAGACAGGAAGATCTTTGATCAGCTCAATCACGCTACGTCTGCACCAACCCACTCGGGCTTGGCGATGGATGAATGTCAGTCAGGAGGACGACAGGAGATCTTCCCTGGGACTTCCTGCAAACTAGAAGAGACAGTTACCCAACAGCAAGGGCAGAAGGGCACAATCAGAGGTCAGGTGGGTTGCATCAGCGGCCAAATGAGCACGACACCCTACGGTGCTCATCCTTCCAAGCTTGTTGCGGACTGGCCTAGATTAAAGTTACAAAAGGCATCACTTCCTGATGGGCAGGTCACGCAAGTGTTGGAACTCCCTTCTTTTCCAAAGCAGAGTGTCCATCCGACCTCTCAAATCCAGCAACAACAGAGTCGACCACGACAAAGGAACCCAGACCGACAACAGTATCAGAGGAAACAACATGGAAAGCAGTTTAGGCCTCCCAAAGGAAGCGGTACCAGACAAATATGGGTGCCTAAAGGACAAAAAGCACCGAAGGACTCCAACCAAGCAGAGATCAACAAGCAAAAGGCAGAACAGAAACAAAATCGATATCCACCATCCCCTCGACCTCCTTCTACAGGTCCGAGCATCCGACAAATGTGGATCGCCAAGAAGTACCTTACCCATAGACCCACGCCCACGCAGATTTGGGTACCCAAACCATGTATCATAGCTCAAACCATATGCCATGTAATATATAATCCTTACAAACCTTTTCATCCCTCGACACCACCACACCCGATACCACCTTTTACCCCTCAGCAGAAACCCACCACCCACTCCAAGATCCTTAGGAAATGGATACCGAAACGTGTCCAACCGTCTTCCCCTAACCCCATGTCTGATAAAACTACCCCCCCAACTAACATACAACCTTGTACTAAATCACTAACCTTTAAACCTTGTATAAATTCACCCACCATCATCACACATCACTCGTAATCTCATCAAGAAATGTATGCATGATCTGAAACGTATAGGTGTCTAGAGACCTGCACTAGTGCTGCAAGACACATTGCATCCATCACATCACAGCACTTGGCTACACGGGTTACGCATCAGTTATGGAAAGGGATTGCGGTCTCACTTTAATGGGATCATGATTAATTTCCATGCTAATGTGTTAATCTTTTGTAGCAGATCTTTCTCACTAGCGCACCAGCCACCATGCAAACTGACGAAGGAACATCAGGAGTAGGCCCCAGTGTAGCAGCAGTACCACTCAACGTGCTACGAGCAGAGTCCCACCCTACTGCTCCACCGCCGGAATTTCAGGGATTTCCAGGGCCCATGCCTATCGATAACCCCCCTATGGGCTACACAGAAAAGATACACAGGAATTCTCATTGGTTTCAGGGCTTGGCAGGACCCCTCGCGGACGCAGACTTTATATTTGAATCCTCTCTGACTTTTGATGACCGCACGTGGGGAAAGTACCAGTTTTTCTCCAGAGAATTCGAAGCCCTACAAAACACCCAAGATTTAACTCATGTTTGGGCCAGAGCCGGTTTCACAGAATATTTCAGTGATCCTCTACCCAAACCAGATTTTTATAGGTGCTATTACTTGATCACTACCTTACTGGCATCAGAGAATAAGGACATCCCAGGAACCTTCATCTTGCCTACCCTAGTGGATGATCCACCTTACAAGAGATTTTATCTCTCTAAGGACCTAATCAGAGCAGCCATCAAGATTCATGGAACCCACACTCCCACAGACAGAGAGAGATTGATTCCAGAACCGATGAAACGTGGGGATGTCACGAAGTGGGAAGAGATTTCGGCCATCACACCTGAGTTGTCAAAACCACTAAGAATATGCATGCAACATTTTGCCTTTCCAGCTCAGGACAGATTTACCATGCCACACAAAAGAATATGGTTCGGATTGTATTTGGCATGTACGGGACCTCAAACAGTTGATCTGGCTAGCTGGATCATAGATCAGATGTACCTGGCACAGCACAGATGGGAGCGTAAAAAAGTGCTTAACGGATGTTGTGCCCTCACAAGAATTGTGTATATGTGTTTGGCTTATGACTTGCCCATCGAGCGTGCATTAACAGGAGAGGAATTGAAGGCATTCAAGAGCACAGCGAAGAAAGCTAGGAAGCCCAGTAGGACACGGGCTGGTAAGCGCATGCGAGGCACCATCCCTTGCCTCCAAGTGCCAGAGTCGCCGTCACCACAACCCTCTCCCGAGCGACCACAGACAGAAGCTGAGCCCACGGTACAACCTATTCGCATACGGTTGTCCAGACCAGTAATTACGGAGGCCACCACGAGTACCGCTGCACCTCAGGCAGCTACCACCTCAGAACCCGCCACCACAACCGCAGAAGCTCCCACCACCATTGGTGCGGAAGCGTTTTCTTTCCCGATACCACATATGGAGAACGACCCCATAAACACGACATTTGATTTTGAGATGCCTGATGCATTCTCAAACGAGTTTCAGTATTCAGAAGCACCACTGTTCTCCCAGGAATATGAGCGCCCCAGCTACCCCACTACGCCGCGAGACTTGCCACAGGGACAAGCTGTGTCGGGCTCTGAAGAAGAAAGAACTGAAACAGACGACGATCAAGGCGACGATGAGGCCAGCCAGGGCTCACAAGAGGAACAGACAGAGGGCCAAGGCCAACAGACTAACACACACGGCGACACCAGCACATATGAAGATGAAACTTTTGAAGCCGCAGCGTATACATTGGCCATAAAGAAATTATATCGTACCATGGAGAAAGTCTGGGCACGAAAGAGGTTAACTGAAGAGGAGAGCCAGGCATTAATTGAACAGGAACTCATCTCCGGAGGATTCGAAGACGCCTATATCAGAGGGTTCCGAGAGTTAGTCCAATCAGTTGGCTCCCATGAAGCACTCAGATTTTTACAAAGAAAGCAACTACCACAGTTCGATCCCTGCCGAGTGCGACTACTCTCAAAACCCGGGGAGTATATTTGTGTACCAACAGGAGCCCAATCTTCAGCACAAGCCAGGGAGGCACGCCTCGCCCCCGAACGTTCAGTAACCGCAGAAACCATTCTTGTAGATTCGCCCCCCCGTACCACCATTGTACATACCACTACAATCCTCGAAATAACCTCCACCCCTTCGACTCCTCTTTCACCTCATCTTTCACCAACCCATCCTGTATCACCCGCACACCCACCTGCTTTCCCCACATCCACACCTGTACAAAGCAATATAGCCCCAACCTCTTCCTTACCCATTCATACCACCAGGCCCACACCCAGCCCTCTGCATCCCTATGTTAATCCCTTCGCCCCTTCATCCTTCCCAGCGTTTCCCCCACCTCTAAGAACCCCATTTCCCTTCCTAACCCCGCTAACCTTCTCACCCGTCTCACCTCCCCAACCTGCCATAACCCCTATTTCCCCGTTTCACCAAACTATTCCCACCATCCCCCCTGTAAACTACTCTACGTTTGTAAATCCCGTATTCACACCTACGCAACCACCCCAATCACACCACTGTTCACAGTCACAACATTAAACACGTCCAATGGCATGGACATATCACCACCCACCTCACCACCACCCACTACACTCACAGCACCCTCATATGTAGGCACTTCACAATTTTCCACAATCACCACTGCATCCACAGTCCCAACCCCGATTCCCATTCCCACTGCATCTACCATCACTGCATCCTCATTTAGCACTTCACTACTGCTATCGCCCACCGTAGACACAGCATTTCAACACATGTTCGCATGTATGACGCAAGTCCGAGATGAGTTTGCATCACTCGGCACCAACTATCAACAGCTGCAGAAAACGACGAACGACTTGCAAACGCAGCTTAACTTGTTGTCAATTGAGAACGCCTCACTGAACAGCCGGTACCAGGAGTTACGCGAGGCTTATCACAAGTTAGAAATAGACAGTGAGGAAAAAAGCAAAGAGGCCACCGCAGATTTAGATAACCTACTTAGAGCCCAGACTGTCCGCAACGCGATGCTCACTAGAAATATGGGCTTATTAAGAAGACATTTAGCCGCAGCTAAAGAGGAGAACCAGCGACTCCAAGAGCAGAACAGAGAAAACCTGGAGGCGGCTTTAGATCATCCAGAACAGCCACTAAGTCCGAGCAGATTCAAGGCCATCCCATCTGAGTCGATGCGGATGTTGCTAGACGACCATGTCAGATTGCTCGAGGACTATGATCGGATGAATGAAGAGTATCAAAAGTTAAAGGAAGATCACAAACTGCTACAGCTCAGAGAACCAGCCACACAACAGGTACCAGTAGCAGCGGAAGTACCAGCGCCTGTGGACCCTGCCCCCGAAGTTTTAGAGGAACTCAACGCACTCCGGGCCCAGGTAGTGAATCTTGAATCTCGAATCGCCATCTATGAAGCACCACCAAGGCCAGACTCCCCACCTGAGCTACCAGCTGAGGAAGAAACTGTCACTATCCCGGTGGAGGAGACCTTCGAAGAGGCTTATGAACCGATACCCATCCCAGGCGGACGTGTCACGGCCGAAGGCCAGATGACCTACGAACTACCTACCCCCGCGTGGATGAAGACAGTAGAAGAACTCGGAACGACACACTCGGCCAGAGTAGAGGCACAGCTACATGCCATGGCCATAATTGAAGAAAAAATTTTACAATCACCATTCTTTGCTCACATGGCCCCGCGAAGATACATATCCGGGCATGAGCTTCAGTATAAACCATACTTTATGTTAATGGCAGAATATCAATTAACCATAGAGAAAGAAACCGGCATGAAACCGACGCATGCAACTCAATTCGAGCCAGCGGACTTGCCACCAAGGGCGCAGAGAGGTGAAATCCTCCAACCAGACTGGCGCAAAGATTTACTGCAAAATTATCCAGAAATGATGAGCACGTGGGTAAAAGCGCCTCTTCACTTAAAATTCAATCCGTGCTGGGGACCAGTACCACGACGCCGCTCTTGGACTGCCTTCGCTATAAAGCTACAGAACAATAAGCAGTGCCAAGACTGGCTGAACTACCCCTATTTCAAGCCACCAGTCGCGTTACCCACAGTTGGCTATATGATGGCGACGATCCGCCACTGGCTCCCTCGATTAAAACCTATGGATGATATAGCCGCGCAAATGACTGTCAAAATCTTTGACATGATGCAGATGGTCTTTAAAGTCTTCCGGCGCATCAAGGCCCCCCATGTCAACACCCCGGGCTTTGAGCATGGCAATTTGGATTTAGTCTATGATATGAGCACAACGCCATCGCTACGGGTGTGTTACGCCTGGCACTGCAGGATCAAATATCTACCGGCCTGTTACAAGCAAACATTCGAAGAAATGTTCACCACCGGTTTTTGGGAGTACCATTCAGAAGTATTCATAAGCAGGCCGACACATTTATTGCAATTATTCGCCTGTGAACGAATGGTGTACTCCACACACTATCAGCTCCCACCACCAGACGAGCCGCAACCCATCGACTGGGAGAAACTCGAGGCTGATCTAGCCCGAGGTATTCGTGTATCAGAGCACACCCTCGCTCAAGACCTCCTACAGAATTACATCCGGCAGACCTCACAACAAGGTTCTGTCAGGGACGACAGAAGCGAGAGGGAGGGGGGTGTTGGAAGCAGTCAGAGGCACAGACGCCACGGAAGCATGTGAAGACGAAGCAGGGAGCCAGTCGGATCATTTTTTCAAAACAATTATATTTATTACTTCTTCAAACATCCAACAGTGATTTTCATCACTCTTGTAACATATGTAATATAGACAAAACCCCATTTTTGTAATCCATAGCTCCATTTTGTGCAAGCCGAGGAGTCCTCGAGCTTGAGGAGCTTAGGTAGAATACTCGTACCAAATTTCGTTATTTTTAGACATCGTTTACCCTCCCAAATAGCCTCTAGGACCTATTTTTTAACTAGGCCGGTCATTAGATGTGAAACCGGTCAAAACTAGTCTAGAAACTATAAAAAGAGCTAGAGAGCTCATTTTTGAGGTTGGTTCATTGTAGCTTGTTAGAGCAAAGAAGAGAGTAGAGCTAGATTGAGCTTGTAAGAGTATTCTTGAGTAATAGAGCTATTTTCCCACCTTCCATTGTGTCTTGCTTGTCTCTTCATTGTGTGTGTGTATGTGTGTGTGCATCTTTGTGCTTCTCACCTTCACTCTCACATCATCTCACGTTCACGATCTTCATATCACTCCTACCTCTCCCTCGGATTGACATTAAGGAGGTGAAGCTTCTTAACGTGGTTCTCACCATTGTGCTAGAGCAACAGTGTGCTCTCCTTATCGAGAGCTCCACGATGATATCCTCAGAGTAGAAATCAGAGCTCCTAAGGCCACACACGGTACTCCGTACAGAGCCTGCAAAATACGCGGATAACACAATACCATAGGGAGCACGAACACAGACTTCGTAGGTCTTACAAATGCGGCAAACTTAGAGTCTGTGACTGACTAGGCCACTATATGTTTTATTAAAGAACATATACAAAGAAGTGTCTGGTGGCCATTTGGCCTTTCATATGGACACTAACGGTAACGTCTCTCTCTCTCTCTCTTTCATCTCTCTATCTTTCTCTTTTTCTCTCTCTTTCATCTCTCTCTCCGTCTCTCTTTCTCACTCTCTATCAATAGAGAATAAAACAATCACTTATAGGTATGTCCCTCTTTGGGATCATTGTCATCAAAGTGTAATGAATGTTGTCTCTCGTCAAATTGCAAAGAATCGACACCAAAAACCTTCTGCAAAACCAAAAAGAAGAGAAATTAAAACAAAAAGCATAGAGAAAGAGAGAGGGTAAGAGTACATGCACCACTTACCAAGAAGCAATATCTAAAGAGAGAGAATGTGTGTGTATAGAGAAAGATATCTATGTGTGTGTGTGTGTGTGTGCACAACACAATGTAGGTCACAATTCAGTTTGCATGCACAAGTTCGGCAAAAACAATGCTCAATTCGAATGATGTGCAAAATGTCCAATTTTTGCTCTCGGGTCCCCTGTATGTTTTAAAAGATGTTGTTGGTACTGGCGTTGGTATTAGCATTAGTATCAGCATCGATATAAGCGTCGGTAATTCTAGGGAATTACTGACACTAATACCGACACTCATGCCGATGCTCATACCGATGCCAGTACCGATGCCTATAGCGGCGGCCGAATGGATATCGACAATCTGTTTTTAAACGATCGTACCGACGATCAAATGACTGTCGATATGTGTAATGAGATCTTTAGAGATATTTTCAATGATCATATCGACATTGGGGGGTGAACGTCAGTATGGAGAGCATCGGTGTTGGCATCATATGGGAAGAAGCCAAGGATGGGCATGCATGCGGATCTAGCACTAAGGCAACCTATTAAAATTTTTCCAAACCTTACATCATTTTAAAAGTGATTCTCATCACTAGAAACCCTTGTAAATACCATTTCATCTTTTTGTAGCTCCATTTTGTACAAGTCGAGGAGTCCTCAAGCTTGGGGAGCCTTAGAAGTAGTTGCCTACCAATTTTCATATTTTTTAGATCTCGTTTGAGCCCTCAAATAAGCCCTGGAACCTAATTTTTAACTAGGCCAGACACTAGGTCTGGACAGGGCCAAAGGTAGTCAAAAACTATAAATAGAGCTAGAGAGCTCATTTTTGGGGTAGGTTCTTGTAGTTTTGATCTTGTATGAGCACTTGGTTGCAATAGAAGTGATTCCATTGTCCTACTCTCTTTGTTCTTGCCGTGTGTGCGCGTGTGTGTGTATGTGTGTGCATGTTGGTGTGCTTCTCACTCACACATTTGTGCCTTCACTTGCTCGAAGTCTTCATACCATCCTCATGTCTTCCCGGAATGACATTAAAGGAGGTGCTACTCATCACTGAGCTACACCAAATTTTGGCGCCGTTGCCGGGGATTCGAGCTTTGAGGATGAGCGTGTGATGGTAAGACGTAGAGAGGACGCGTTGGGATGGTAAGTAGTAGGTAATTTCTGTGTTTTTATTCTCCATCTCCATCTCCATCTCCACCTCCATCTCCATCTCCTTCTCCACTTCATATACCCTCTTCCTTGTCATTATCCTCATTAGCTTTGTGCGAGTTTGAGAGAGAGCGAGAGTGCATTGTTGTTTTGTGTGTTTTTGCATGTTTCTTGCAGGTTTTAGCATCATCACCATCTCTAGCAAGCTCAGCAGGTATGGAATCTTTTTGCGCAAGCCCTGAGGCGTCGAGCTCGAGCTATCGCGACACGCCGAAAAGTTGACCCAATCACAATTCTGAGTGCACCACGACACTACGTAGGCTGAGAGCTATTAGAATCACTAGCCTGATCAGGAAAATTCACCATATCCCGACCTATCACGACACACCAAGGTATTGCGACACTCCCAAGTATCGCGACACTTCGACCTATCACGACACTCCCAAGTATCACGACACTTCCACCTATTGCGACACTTCCACCTATCGCGACACTCCCAAGTATCACGACACCTCGACCTATCGCGACACTTCCACCTATCATGACACCTCCACCTATCGCAAAACTCTCAGGTATCGCGACACTTCGACCTATCGCGACACTCCCAAGTATCGCGACACTCCCAAGTATCGCGACACTCCCAAGTATCGCGACACTTCCACCTACCGTGACACTCCCAAGTATCGCGACACCTTGACCTATCGCGACACTCCCACCTATCGCGACACTTCCACCTATTATGACACTTCGACCTATCGTGACACTCCCAAGTATCGCGACACTTCCACCTATCGCGACACCCCGACCTATCGCGACACCTCCACCTATCGCGACACTTCCACCTATCGCGACACCTCCACCTATCGCGACACTTCCACCTATCGCGACACCTCGACCCGACCTATTGCGATACACCGACTTAACGCATGAATTTCTAGGGTGACTTAATTGATTGAACTGAGGTACTTTTGGGCTTAAATCTTGGACACATTGGGATGATATTAGTCTTTGAAGTAGGCAAAATACCTAAAAACCAGTGAGGAAATTCCTGAACCCTGAGAGCGTGTTTTGACCCCTAACTGCCTGAATGGTCATAACTTCACCATACGAACTCCGATTGATGAGATTTTGGTCTTGTTGGAAAGCTTGTTGAGAACATGTATTTTTAAGTTGACCTTTAGGTGGGACTAGGTGGTCATAAGATTTGGGGGTACAGTGAGTTACTCCAAGGGGGGCCTGTAATAGTTGATGTGTGTCTTTCAATCCATTGTAGTAAATGAGCTATATTAACTTGTGAACTTTTGCAAGAACATTGCGTGCACTCAAGGCATTCCAAGGCAAGCTAGCAAGGGTGAGTACCAAGCTTGGGAGAAGGCTTCCTGGGCTGGTCTAGCAGTCTGAGCAACCAGAGTATTGAGGTTGGAAGTTCTTTCTACCCTCCTTTGTCAATTCTTAGCTTAGGCTAGTACGACTTAGGTGTGGTGATTAATTAGAGAACCGCTAGGCACAAATCAATTCCAAGAGAACTAATCAACTAAGTGCAAGTATTAAGTAGGATGCAAGTGCGAAAACCCTAAGGGACAAAAGTAAACTTGAACCGATCAAATATCAAGTGCGAAATTCACTTAAGTAATCCTGATGACGTGATTCCAAACAAGAGCTTAACACAACATTCAACTAAAAAGAACAAAGTGATTGGTACAAATTAACCTGCAACGGGAGTGTACTTGGGACCAAGGGGGTAGAGAAACCAGGCATATGAACCTTAGGTCAGGCAGACACTTAGGCCGAGACCGACAAAGCCTCAGATCTTCTGAAGCTAGTGTCAATCACACTGCTAGGTCTTGGGCCCAGTAGTTGAGTGATTACCCATACACTCCCCGATCAGAAACAAGTGATTTTGAGATGTCCTATAACATGGAGAGACCAATAGGTAGTTCAGGGGTGGCGTACCTAGAAAAGCCAGAAGGACCTTACAAGACTCAATTGGAATACATCAGGACTAATCGTCTAGGTGCGCGCATCTACGAAGATGGCCTGAGAAGATCTGTGGTCCAGATTAAGAACCCCGATCAACCCCATGGACTAGAACACCCGTTAGTCAAGTTCGAGAATGGAGCATACCTAGATAAAGAAGGGACTATTTATGTAGTCACCACCCTTCATGATAGAACAGACGAGTTTGGGAATGTGATCGCAGAGACCGACATGGGTGATATAGAGCAAGGGAATTTAGAGAGAGAGCCGAGGACTCCCCGTGGTAAATCAGTCTTGACCAGGATTATGACTCCAGAGTGGATTCCTCAGGATAATAAAAGCATAGATTTGCTTTTAAACCGAGAAACCGATGAGGCTTTTTGGAGATATAAGCCTGCCCAGTCTCAAGAAGTAGGTGCTCTCACAATCTATGAGTTTAAAGACCCTGATAGCCCCCACAAAGTAACCTACCTAGACAATACATCAGAGAGGATCTTCATGGTCACTGAGCATGGCAGACATGCCTACATCTGGAAGGGTGAATTTGTTTTTCCCCAACCTCGGTCCAATGTGTCATACAGTCACCAAGGAGCTGGGACCTCCCAAGCTCATGGAGCTCAACGAGATAGAAGTAGAGACAGACCTGAGGTAAGCTTTGCCAACCCCCTGGGAAGAGAAAGAATGAGAACAGAAACAGAGAGAGAAGAAACCGAGAGACCTAGAGCCCCAAGGAACCAAAGAAATGCTGATGATTTCCCTTTGCCAAGGCTGAGAGAACACACTAGGACCCTGAGGCCAACCCACTTGGTGAAGTCCATGAAGAACTATTTCGATGGCATAGGAGACCCATACGTTCATGTAGCTGAATTTAGACAAGTCTTGAGATCTGAACAAGTGGAGGACCTATTCACGCAATACAATGCTTTTGGTCTAACCCATAGGAACACTGCCCTTACATGGTTTCAACCCCTGAACGAGAGGCAGTTTAGGAGCATAGACCAACTTTTAGAGGCTTTCGTCACTGAATTCTCTAAGAGTGGCATAAGGCATAATACTTCCTCACTGATTCATAGCTTTAAGCAAACACCTCAAGAGACGGTCAGACTAGCGGGAAGACGGTTTAGGCAATACCTAGAGAGGTGCCCAATGCATGAGTTACCCACACCAGCCAAGCAAGTGGCTGTGTTCTTAGACGGATTGTTGAGCACCAAGCTCAGGTCATATGTATATCTGAAGGACCCCAGAACTATAGAAGAATGTGTGCGCATGTGCATAGACATTGAGGATAATCTAGGCGAGGAGTTGGAGCTATCAAAAATCTACAAGGATTCGGATAGCTCTAGTAGCCTTATGTCGGGTCAATCCACATCCATTGAAGAACTTGTAGAAAAGGTAGCTCAAAAACTAGGTGCCTCTAGCAAACAAATCCCAAGATTTGCCCCAGTTAAGCGGTGCTATACTTGTGGAGGTGACCATATGGCAAGTGTATGTCCCATTATGGCTCAACCCCAAGTGAATCCTAGTAGCCAGTACTGCACAATAGAGCGAAGGTACACTAACCACACCGCACAAGACTTCCCTTATAACAAACAAACTGTCAGGCAAAATTACCCTCAACCATATCCATAACAGGGTAGATACCAGAATTAGTACCCACCACAACAATACGGCAGACCACAGCAACCTTATCATCCACCTTATCAAGGGCAACAGAGACCTCAACCAGTCCTTGCCCAGCAACCCCCTGCTCCAACCAATGTAATCCTAATAAAATATGCATCTGCTGAAGAAAATCTGAACAGAGCCATAGTCCCAGTCACACCGTTGCTATCAGACAGTGATCCAAGTGACCATAGTTTTGACTCCACACATATTGACAGCCCACAGGCTTACTACATGCAATCACCCGAGCATAACGAGCCATACTATTATGAGGATCCAAGTGAAAATAGTGGGGAACCTGAGTATGCTAATGTCATGTACAAAAACCCCAACTCTAGACTTCAACCTAGGCAAGTGCGACCCCCATTTCCTAGAGGACCATGCTTGAGATGTCAGGGAGATCACCTTATACGTGATTGTCCACTGCCTGCCCCTACACAACCCCAATTAGTGACAATTCAGGGCTTCTGCCAAGATTGCGGAAAAGAGCATCTCTTACGAGATTGCCCAAAGAATCCCAATAACCTGCTAAAAATCACTCCTATCAATGTCATTGGACTTGCAGTAGGCTCTACAGGAAGTGTAACTTCCACTGCCCAGTGCAGTTGGTCACTAGAGCTCAAGCTTTGCAGCAAACTCAAGGAGTAGGGCAAGAAAAGAGCTCTGAGGTTAGTGAGACGGAGAGTATAACCAAGAAAAGAACAAGAGCTTGAAGAGATAGCCGGGAGAGAATGAAAAGACAATGGTCACAAAAAATGAGCGAACTTGAAGAAAGCTTGAGAGAAACCAAAGCGAAGATAAGTGAACTCGCATCTCAAAACCACTCTCACACTAACTCACCAACACCCTTTCCATCTCCCTCCAACCCATCACCTTCCATTCTCCAACTTTCTAATCCACCATACATAGCCCACCCACCACCCAGAGTAGGATCAGTCCTTGCCGATCCTACTCCTGAGGATCTAGCCATGATGCTTAAAGCATATCAGGCCAGAATCCAAGAAGGGCCAAACGTGACAGATCATGACAAATGTTACCCTAGAGCCGATCTAGAGATAGAGCGAACAAAGCTTTGTGCTAAGATGGTCGAATTGGCGCAAGCCATGTTTGAAGCCAGTCGCTTGTTCAATGGCTCTAGCTCCACTAGGACACCATTGAATTTTGATGGTCTATTGGATAGATTGGAGAGGTTACTTACAAAGTCTGGGAAAGGAGTCACCTCCCAGATTAAGGAGAGTGCAAGAGATAGAATAAGCATTCCTCCCCAGGAAGCTTATGTGCCTAACTCCACTGAACCAGACACCTCTTCTTCTATGAATAGGTATTCACCAGAGTTCCTGAGAGAGATTCAAGAAGAGAAATGGGAAAAGGAAAGTGAAGCCCCTCCTCCCATTGAACTTGTGGATGATGCACATGATCAATTCCCACAAGACATCCCTTCTATTTATGAAGAGCAGGAGAGCGCCCAATCTCAAGAGAGATTAGACTTCGAGTCTAATTCCTTACAGGAACTACCCCATTTCACACGCCCATGGGAAACCAAGTCAACTTGCATGAGAGCACCCACGGTCATGATAAGAAACGAAGATTCGATCATACCTAGGAATACGGAGGTGGTAAGGAACACTAAAGTGCAGTGCAACCTCACTTTAGAAGAGCTACTCAAAGTTAAGCCAGAAGTGTGGAAACACGTAGCCAAACAAGTGCTAGACATAGCGAACTCGCGTTCCCAGGTAGGATCACATAGAATAGTGCCAGAAATACCATTGGATAAGATAGGAGATATGAGTGAAGGAGAAGAAGGAAATACCTATCTCCCAGTTACCCATCAGGAATACACAACCAAAGCAATTTTGGACTCAGGTGCAGGAGTTGCAATTGCTACCACTTCCCTATGGAAGCGTTGGGGCAAGCCAGCACCCAGGCCGACGAGAATGAAATTGCAAATGGCCGATGGTCATATTGAGAGACCTTTGGGATTGCTAGAAGGAATAACTCTCACTACATGTGGTGTAGAGTTTGAGCACACATTTGCTATATGTGACTTTAGCAAAAACTAGGCCTATGAGATGATTTTGGGGAGACCATTTATGCGGAAGTTGCAAGTGGTATAGGATTGGGGAACCAATTCTTTGTACTTGCAACACTTAGGTGTTACAACCAAAGTCGATCTCAAGGATTACTCTCATAGAGATGTACCCCCCATCCAATGGAATCCCATCCATAGAGCCAAAGATGATACTGAGTCAGTGCATTCCATAGGATCAGGATCCTCATGGATGCATGAAGACACTCACTTATGGATGTGTAAGGTAGCAATAGAAGAAGAGAAGAGAGAGAAAGCCAGAGAGGTAGGTGCAAAAGAAACCCATAGATCAATTCAAGACCCAGCCTATGCACCTGTAGTTTTTCCTGACGAGGAATTTGAGCCTCACGGCTTGGCTGAAATTTTAGCAACCATGGATGTAGCCATCAATGAAGAACAATGGACACCCCACTGTGACGAGGATGGCTATGACATTTCGGTCTTCTCCATAGAGCCAATCATGGAAGCTTCAGTTTTAGAAGAATGCGAACCTAGCACTGATGCATTTGAGGATGGAAGTGACTCTGATCTAGAATCAATCATTATGGACCCACAATTTGCATCAGATGAAGAATACTTCTATGAGGTAGAAGTTCACCCTCAGAGACACAAAGAGATCATTAATGATATGAGATTAACCACAGAAGTGACCACTAAGAGTGAGGGAAAGAAAAGAAAGAAGAAGGAAGTCACTCGAGAGGAAGAAGAATCCTTGTTTGAGGTCCCTGAAAACTTTAAAAAATATGAGATAGATGATAGGAGAGTCGTGATAAGAATGCCTAAACGTGAGGCACAATCAGGAGAGGCCTATGATAGCAAGGAAAGTACCAAGAAAATAGTTGTAGCCATAGAAGAGGGAGAAGAAAGATGCACCTACATAGGGCATGACCTGACGAGAGAAGAAGAGCAAGAGTTGATAGCCCTGCTAAGAGAATACAGAGATGTATTCGCTTGGAGTTATAAGGACTTGAAAGGGGTCGACCCAGACATATGTTCACACATGATTCCCATGACCACAGATGCGAGACCCTCTAAACAAAAGCCATACACATACAATGACAACTATGCTGCCAAGATCAAAGAGGAGATAGATCGCTTTGTTGAAGCTGGATTTATCTCTGAAATTGAGCACATTGAATGGGTATCCCCCATTGTAGTGGTGCCCAAAAAGAATGGCAAATTACGTGTATGCATTAACTTGAAGAAGGTTAACGCAGCCACTATCAGGGATAGTTATCCGCTTCTTATCACTGAGCATCTATTAGAAAGGGTAGCAGGCAAGGAAGTGTAGAGCTTCTTAGATGGGTTCTCTGGCTACAATCAAGTAGCCATTGCACCAGAAGATCAGCATAAGACGGCTTTTGCCACAGAGTGGGGCATATTTGCCTGTCGGGTAATGCCATTCGGGCTTACCAATGCACCTGCAACATTCCAGAGGCTGATGTGCCACGTGTTTAAAGAGTTCTTAAGGAAAAATTTGGAAGTCTATGTTGATGATCTTTGCGCTCATTCCAACATTAGATAGATCCATATACCTGAACTCAGACAAATCTTTGACAAATGTAGAGAATATCAAGTCTGCTTGAACCCAAAAAAGTGTGTCTTCATGGTCAGGCAAGGCAAGATCCTAGGGCACATAGTGTCAAAGAATGGCATATCAACGGATGAGGAGAAAGTGAGAGCCATTGCAGAACTACCTAGGCCAAGGAATGTCAAGGAGGTACAGGCCTTCATGCGGCATTGTGGTTACTACCGCCGGTTCATTCACATGTATGCCGTCATTGCAAAGCCTCTGTATGCTCTTCTAACTAACTTTGAGTGGACTGATGAATGTGAGAACTCTTTCAAGGAGCTCAAACGAAGATTATGTTCAGCACCAATCTTGACCACACCTGATTGGAACAAGCCATTCCATGTCCATGTGGATGCATCCAATTATGCTATTGGATGCGTACTCGCACAACCTACAGGTGAAGGTAACATGGATCTTCCAATTGCCTATGCCAGTAGACAGTTGAATGCAGCTGAACGAAATTATACCACCATTGAACAAGAAGGGTTAGGCATGGTATATGCAGTTAAAAAGTTTAGACACTATTTGCTTGCAAATAAGTTTAAATTTTTTACTGATCATCAAGCTCTGTTGTACTTGGCAAACAAGCCATGCAATACAGGAATATTAGTAAGATGGTTCCTCTTACTAATGGAATACGACTTTGAGGTAGTGGTGAGAAAGGGCAAGACTCATTTGAGAGCAGATCATCTCTCAAGGCTCACATTAGGAGAGGCCCCACAAGGAGTGTCAGATGACCTAGCTGATGCTTACTTGTTTAATTTGGAAGTTGTACCGCACTGGGCTAAGCCATTAGTGCTAGTATTGACATACGGTCCTAATCACCCGGTAATGCACACAGAAGATAGAGAGATAGTAAAAGCTCAAAAGTATCATATCTTGGCAGGAAGTATGTACAAACATACGGAGCAAGGAGTATTAGCTTGTTGCGTGGAAGAGGACGAGTACGCTAAATGGTTGCAATTAGCACATGTAGGTGCATTAGAGAAACACTACTCAAAACAACGAACCCTACAAACACTGAGGAGACTAGGAGTGCATTGGCCAACTATGGAAGTTGATGTCCATAGAATGTGCAAAGGATGCCCAATCTGTTGCACTAAACCACTAGTGGAACATGCTACTCTTTATCGAATATCTTTAGTACCAGGTTGGAGTGAATCATTAGTAGCCTTTCTGAGGACGAAAACATTCCCTCAAGATATGACTTTGGCTAGGCAAAGGAGTTTGGAACAAGAAGCCTTAGACTACGCAATCATTGGTGATAATTTATACAAACGTGGTAAAGATGGTTACCTGAGACTATGTGTCCATGAGAGCGAATATTTGAAGATCTTGGACACTGCTCACCAGGGTGTAGCAGGAGGACATTTTGGGCCAGATCGGGTGATCAAGGCAATTTTATTTGCAAGTCTTTGGTGGCCAGCTCTTCACATGGATGCCCATACCTACATGAAGAGATGTGAGGTTTGTCAGCGAACCCAATATCCCATACGCAAGGATGAGATGGCATTGAAGCCTATGATGGGTGGACGTGCATTCTCTAAGTGGGGAATAGACTTTGTTGGTCCTATTAATCCCCCCGCTAAGGGTTCACATGCTGAGTATATCATTGTGGCCACGGACCATCTAACCAAGTGGGTAGAAGTGAAAGCCACAACAAAGAATGATGCTCAAACAACAGCAAAGTTCTTATTTGAAAATGTGTTCACTAGATATGGATTGCCAATAGAATTAGTGAGTGATAGAGGCACACACTTCTTGAATGAAGTCATAGAAAACCTTCTCCAAGAATTCTTGGTGATACATAAGAAGTCTGCCCCCTATCATCCACAAGCTAATGGCCAGGCTGAGAGCACAAATAAGATTTTCTGCAATGTGCTCACCAAATTAGTGAATAATAAATGCTCTGATTGGGACAAACAGCTACACCACGCTGTTTGGGCATACCGAGTTGCCTATAAAACGGTACTCCAAGCCACACCCTTTCAGATGGTGTTTGGCCAGAATGCGGTGCTACCATTGGACTTTTTGATACCTACATTGAAAGTAGCACAGGAGCATGATTGGACAGGCCATGAACTCTCCTCCAAAATCTTTGATCTTGAACGTTTAGGTGAGACACGATTGAGGGCTGCAACAGGAATCTATGCAGCCAAGAAGAGACAAAAGGCGTATTTTGATACACATGTGAAGGATAAAGGCTTGAAAGCAGGAGACCTAGTCCTAGTCTACACATTTAAGCAACATGCACGAAAATTAGAGAAAAGAGGCTATGGACCAATGATTATCAATAGGATATCCACAAGTGGAGCAATACAATTAGCCACTCTAGAAGGCGATGTTCTCCTTAGCTACATAAGCGGATGCAGAGTCAAGTTATATCAAGAACCTCTGACTGAAGAGATGCTAAATCGACTCAACACTGCCAAGAAACGCAAGGAAGAAGAAAAGCAAATTCGAGAGGAAGCACAGGCCGAAGCTTTAGAACGCATTCGATGAATGAAATTGAGAAGGCAAGGTAGAGATCAAACCCATGACTGATGCTCATGAAGCTCTAGGTTATCACATAGCCATCTGCGAAGCTTCTGGTGAACGGTCTCATAAGATAGTTGATCGACGACCTTTTGTGACCCTAGAAGTAGGACAAGGAGAGAGTGCAAGGACCGTGAGGGCTTTAATTGATTCAAGAGTAGCCACTAGTGCAGTTCGGCTTTCTTACTGCCAGCAATTGCAATTGGAGGTAAAACCCCTAGAAGCATATCTGATAGGATTAGGAGGAGTTGAAACCCCTTGCATGGGAGAGGTGGAACTTCCCCTCTACATTCAAGAGGTCCTAATGCCAGCAAAAGTGCTAGTGTGTGAAGACGAGGATCTTACCGAACCTTTCGTCTTAGGCCAAGGTTGGATCTATGATCATGCAGTCAACCTCAACTTAAGAAGTGGACTTCTTCAGGTTTGGGCAGGCCAAAGCCGCCTTACGGTTGAATTTGAAAATCAAGCTGTCAAACCATTAGAACAGGCACCAACTCCTGGTCCCTCCAGGAACCCACATGAAGATAACAATGCTGTTCTTGTCCAAAGTTCTATGGTGTAGAGGATTGTCACTCTTACCGAAGGAGCAGAAGTCAATGAGGAGTTCCCAATTGTTCCAAAGAAGATTCTAAAAAGGCAGGCTGAGCATCACACGACACTAAGGAGACCGATGATCAAGAAGCAGGGGCACCAACCTGTGCAATACGGAGTACCTAGTGGCATGAAGCAGATCTGGATATGCAAGAAGGAAAAAACCACGGCCCTAGAGGCAGGTTCTCAAAAGAGCATCAAGCAAGCAACACTCTCAAGGACTAAAACGAAGGAGTTCCCTAGGCAACAATCTAGACATACCATTTCTATTTGGGTCCCTAAGCGGTCAATGAAGGCAATCCCTAATGCTAGATGGATATGGGTGCCCAAGTCCTGCTTACAAGCCCAAATAACTTCACCTCCAGTCACTAGCTCAAATCAACACTCACAAGTACTCTTGGCAAACAGCTCAGGGCAGATACCTACACCTCACACTACTACACCTTCGTTCAAACCTAGAAATTTCTGGAAATGGGTACCCAAAAGGTCACAAATCCAGCACAATCTAGTTCATAAATCTTTCCATGTCATCAACTCTAAGAGCTACGAATCCTCAATCAAAGTTTGGAGACTTAAACCCTGTATCAAACCCCCTGACCCAATTTTGTAAATCCATCCACTCTGAGGTAGGTGCATTTTGAGAACATTGCATATCCCAAGTATGCATCTAGGATGACATAACCCACTAACCACCACTCAAATCTATCACAAGCACTTCACCTCTAACCACTAACCATCTGGATTGTCATGTTAGTATTGTGGAGGGAACACCAATGCATCCTGTTTCCTATGCAACACTAATGTGCCTTTCTTATTCTAGCAGATAAGCATCAAAAGTTTCATGGTGGCAATAGCAGGCACGAGCTCCCAGGCAGGCCCTAGTACTCAAAACAATTGGGATACCATGCCTGTGGAGGCTCCACTGACAGCGAGGCCTGAAGAGTTCCTGAATGTGCGAAGAATTCCCATCTCGGATCCACCGAGTGGCCTAACAGAGAGAGTGAAAGGACATTCTCATTGGTTCAATGAGATGCTAGGAGATTTGGGAGATGCAGATCATATCTGGGAGTCCAAGTTGGAATTCGGAGGAGTTTGGTGGACCTTTCAGTTCTTCACACAAGAATTTGAAGCATTACAAAATGTAGCTTCTCTTCAAGATATCTGGCAGAAGGCGGGGTTACATGATTATTTTAGTGCATCTCTGCCTAAACCTGATTTCCTTAGGTGCTATTACTTGATTGCCACTTTGAAAGCGACAGGAGACAAAGATCATTCAGCCACATTCCTGGTGCCCTCTTTATCAAACCAGGAGGAGATGAAAAAGTTTGAGTTGAATGTCACCTTAATCAGGGAGGCCCTTCAGATGTATGGCACCCATGTACCCTCCGATCGAGATCCTTTGATACCAGAGTCTATGAAGAACAATAAACTCAAGAAATTGAAAGAAATGTGTGCTCTCACCCCGAACATTGCTATACCATTGCGAATGTGTCCAACATTTTGCATTTCCAGCGCAAGACCGATTCACACAGCCTCATAAGAAGATCTGGTATGGGTTATACCTAGCGGAGACTGGGAGCTTACCTATCAAAATGCCAGTGTGGATCCTTGACCAGTTATATGAAGCAGGCAAAAGAGGCATGAGGAAGCGTACTTTTCATGGTTGCTATGCTATTACAAGAACTATCTACAGATGCCTTGCCTATGATGTGCCGATCGCACGGGCCCTTAAGTACTCACAATTGGAATTCTTCCAGGGACAAAAGTTAGGGGTTCAACCCGCGAAAATAATGCGTGGATCTCTTTCACA
Organism: Ceratopteris richardii; assembly: GCA_020310875.1. Lineage (NCBI taxonomy): Eukaryota > Viridiplantae > Streptophyta > Polypodiopsida > Polypodiales > Pteridaceae > Ceratopteris > Ceratopteris richardii. The sequence continues at coordinate 145,799,329 of CM035439.1, forward strand.
GGTTCTAATTCCTCGCGAGGTCACCACAGAAGCCTCCTGTAGAGAAGAAGAACAAGTAGCCCCATTCACAATCCATCTCCAACGACCACAATCAGAGGGCGTGGTACAACCCACTCCATCAGCCCCTCCACTACCCTCGGATGCTGAGCTTGCATCCATGGCTACTTTGACAGAGGATGCATCTTTTGAATTTGAAAGCTTCCTACAAACAGCCCAATTATCTGAGAGTGAGTTTTTCTCAGAGACCGACGGACCTGGATCATCATCCCAGAGAGGACGATCACATGGTGAAGCACGAAGAGTACATTGGGACGATGAGGCACAACACACTCAGACGGGAGGCACACATGAACAAGAGGAGATGCAGAGGAATGAATCAGAGGAGAGTGAGGAAGAAGCCCCTGCTTACACCGCACAACTCAAACGGCTCTACAAGACGATCAAGCAGGTAAAAAGAGGCATAAGCTATCAGAAGAGGCCAAAGAGCGATGGTGAATCAAATGCTTCAAGCAAAGAATGCGGACCCCCACTTTGTTGAATCATTGAACCTCTTAGCTGAGACATATGGGATTACAGAAGCTATGCGGATCATGTTACATCGCAACCCTCCTCAATATGAAGTCTCTATGTCACTCCCTACCACCACTCAAGAAGATGTTCACATGGCCAGCCCAGCTAACAGAGATGAACGAGATGTAAATATACAGATACCATCTCCACCATCACCTCCCATCCAGCCCTCAGAACCCCTCACCACTAGCCTTCCTGAACAACCAGTGTCCACCCATAGTGAACCTATATCGCACACCACCATCTTGTTGTCCTTACCTGTCTCTACCCCTATCATTGCGGGTCCATCTTCCCAACCTCATTTAGGTCATCCTGCCACCCATCAAACCATCATAGGTCACCCTTCTTTTCAACCAGCTCTTGGACAGCCACATGTCACTACCCAAACCTTAACACACCCATTTCCATTCACCAATACTATTCCTCTTTCCCAACCCCAAACCATTGAGCCCCTCTTGACCTTCTCAGAACCAACACACATCACCCGACCTCCATTCTTGACAAACCTTGTAAATATACCTCAACAAATTGAGAATTATAATAAAAAGTCCCTTCCCCAACCCACCTTCCCCACATTCACTGCCACCACTAACACACTTACCATTCCTGTATTCACGATTCACACTTCACACACCATCACGTCCAATCCTATGGACATTTCACCTTCCACAGGACCACTCACCACCACTTTGTCTCAACATCACCACTTGTAACTTCACGCATGCCACCACACACACCCACTGTCAGCACAACATCCACTTTTCCCTTTCCCATTTCCCATCCCCTTGCATCTTTTACCCCCACCTCTGCATCCACCTCATTCATTCATGCATTGGACACCATGTTTGAGGCCGCTGCCCAGCTTAAGGAAGAATACCGATTATTGGAAGAAAACAATAAGGAGCTGTGTACTCTGTCATCCCACCTCCAGGCACGCGTCAATGCATTGGAGTTGAGTAATACAACATTACGACATGAGGTGACCACTCTCCAACAATCTCATGTGGAGCTTGAAACCAAGTATACAGAGACGGGTAAGGCAATGGAAGAACAACTCAGAGATCAGCTAGCCCGCAGTGCTAGACTACATAGAAACATGGCCTTGCTTCGTCGCCACTTAACAGCTACACAAGAGGAGAACAGAAGATTACAACAACAGAATCAAGAGAATTTAGAAGCAGCCATTGAGAACACCCCAGGGGCACCTAACGATCCTGCCAAATTTCTAGCTATCCCCTCAAAAAGTATCCAACAAATATTGGAAAACTATGCAAATCTTTTAGAAGCACATGATCTATTGGTCGACCAAGTGAAGGAGCTACAAAGGCAACCGATGCCTGCCCCATATATGGCAGAACCAAAGGAGATGGTCAATGCTACTACTTCACCAGCGCCTGAATCTTCGACGGCCAACGAGGTACTTGAACTACGCCAGCAAGTTGCAGAATTAAAGATTAAGTTGTTACAATATGAACGACCCCCTCTCCACCCGATCAACCAACAGAAGAGGAGGCCATTGTCATTCCAGTGGAAGATACATTTGAAGATAATTATGAGCCTCAACCTCTTGCAGGAGGCAGAATCATTGACGAGGGATAGGACACTTACGAAGAACCCCCTGCTGCTTGGATGAAGCAGGTAGAAGAGATGGGGCCAACTCATGAGGAGCGTATATCCACATAGATGCTGGCCATGAAGACCATTGAAGACACCATACTTCAATCAGAATATTTCAGGCACCTCGCCCCTAGAAGACTGATAACCAGCTCCGAGTTACAATATAAGCCCTACTTTGTACTATTGGCTAATTACAACGTTGAAATCAAACGAGTCACCAACAAGTACCCTACTTTCGCCACACAGTTCGAACCAGAGGCAGCCAAGAAAGGGGCCATATTCCAACCCATCTGGAGGCAAAAATTACTTGAGACCTATCCAAAAATGCTACCAACATGGGATCATGCACCCATGCATTTGAAATATAACCCTTGCTTTGGGCCAGTGCAGCGAGGAAGATCATGGAAAGCATTTGTGTATACACGCTTAGTCCAAGCGAAAGTACAAATGGATGCCTAATTTTTTTGTTTCCCGAACGCCTTGAAATCCACAAGTTCCACTCGAATATATACGTAGAAGCACGAAAATGGAAACCTTAGTGCATACGTGAGCAAGGACTCAGGCTTATGGATTACTTCGTGAGATTGTTCTCCTTACTTCCCCCCATTCTCTTTCTTTCTTTCTCACTCCCCTTCACATGCTAATTCTCATGCACCCTCTCAAGCTCTCTTTCTCTCCCTCTCCTACTAGGCGTCCGCTGAGCTTGGTAGCTGGTCCACTTTAACATACAGATCGACTTCTTGCAGATTCCACGTAAACTTATTTTCAAGCCCTTCAGTACGTCAACGTAAAATTCCTGCCTGAGACAACTGACTAATCCTATACCAGGTCCAGCCCAAGAGGGTGATTCCAGCGTGGTCAACTTCAGTCCCCAAGCTGGTCAACAGCTATTCTGGCACCCATCCTTTTGTATATCAACAAGTATTTCCTTTGCAAGTTTCTTTCTTTTATCCAGAGGTTTAACAGAAAAAATCATCAAGAAGAAACTCTTTGGCCCTATTCGATCACAATTCTCCTCCATGCAATAAATAACTCTAGATCATAGTCATAGCCTCATTAATACGACATCAATCTCCCAATCATTGATCTTGATGTACCTTTTTCTTAACCAGAGCATCAACCTAGTTCTCTCACAGACACCTCATTTATATAGATCTCGTTGAATATCATGGATAATGCATTCGTCCCACTAATGATATTTTCTCGAGTGAACACTCATAGAAACAAGATTTATGATTCAGAAAACATACAGGATTTTCCAAATCCAAACTGCCAGTAATTCTCTCTCAATCTTCAATCATACAGTCAATCACCTCTATAGTGCTGACAAGTGAATCAAAATGATAGTTACACGAAACATGAAGCCACTAACAACAGCAGATTGGGTGAAATAAAGCTCGTGAACGTTGATGTGTACTCATACAGCCAAGAATATATGTAGCCCATTTCATTACGACAAATAGTACGGCACTTTTTATGCTCGAGAATTTCATAGATCAGCTTACGATGCTTCTTAAGTTCTCCCTTAAGCCATATATGACCAGCCTGCCCTTCTTGCTACTCTCATACACACATCCACAAAATCAAACACACACAAATTCATATTCACATCCACTCCCTTGCTTGAGCTCTGTAAAGCGCAAACTGACACGCATGGAATGTTTCAGATATCTCTCTGCGCACACACGAACACAACTCTCTTCCCCTATTTTCACACACCCGTATTCATCTTCCCTCACACACTCTATGATTAATGGAAATGCACAGACTTATATTATTTTCAAATACCTTGCTTTTGCTCAATGCTCCATTTTAAGAAACATTCCCGTCAAAAGGATGGAGACTCATGTGGTGATTTCCTTCATTGCTCTTGTACTATCAACGGCACAAAACTTTCTCCCAATCACACTGAGAATGGCAGTGCCGAGGCAAAGCGCCTTCACTTTCCGATTTGATGGGGGCCAAGCCTCAGTTTTAGCAACATGATCCCTTGTGATCCTACTCTAATAAGTTATGGAAACACAGATGAAGCGGCTTCGTTCTCGTTTTGTTGCAGACAATCCATCCCAGATTCATCAGACGACCTAGAGAATTTGTTTATGGGCAACGGAGCAATTAAAGAGTCGAGCACGCTTGAACATATCAGTGACAAGGTGGAACTTTCGGATTCATGTACACAATATGCATAAGCTTGTAGACTTACCTCAAAAGGCAAAGAAACAGTAGCAATGGAGCACGATTGTCCTGGTGGCAAAAATCATGACCGGAGGCCAAATCATTTACATTATGATTACCTCAAGCTAAAGACACTTGATCCTTTCCAGCTTGAAACACATGATGGAAAAAAACTTAAAGCCCCTGGAGGATAATTTAGATGATGCAGGTTTTATAGGTTCAGATGCAATTACTCCGAAGTGTGAAAATGAAATATCTGACAAGGGTAGATTGAACGAAATAGATGACATAGATGTAGAAACACACTTACCACATTCAACTGGTGAAAATGGGCGCATAAGACTTCAAGACTTGATTAGTCGGAAATCTCCAAGTACTGACCTGAAAGTTAGTAGTACATGATGCCTCATGAAGCACTTCAGCGATTACTCCTATGCCAACACTTCTCATCGCTTGCAAGTGTTCTACCCTCCGAGCTTTTCATAGACTCCTTCATCGTAGGAAGGTCCTTCGCGGACACTCTTCCTTCCACAATTGCACTCTCGGCCCAAATTTTTTGTGGCCAAACCCTCTTCGACAGCAAGAGCAAGAGGGAGTGTGTACCGAGCTACTCCCTTCTGTCCTGAAGGAAACCCACATAGAGCTACCGATTCTTGATGCTGCCCCGAACTTATGATCACTCCCTAAAAAATTTGGAGAAGCGCCCATTCTTTCCTGTTGCCCCGATAAAAACTGCCTCCCCCTTTTTCCCTTGAGCAGAAACATACCAAAAACTAAAGGGGTTCCCCCCCCCTTTTCTGTTTCTTCAGTCAGAACAACGGAGAAGAAAAAAAACAAACCCCCCTTTTGTTGGGTTGCCCCTTGCAGATAAGGACGGACCTGCCCCCCTCTCCTTTTCTGTAGCTGTTTTTGTCCTTTCTGAACAATCACCTTTTCTGTTTTGATGGGACCCTTCCTCCCAAACCTTCCACCACGGCAATTCTTCGATCAGAACGTTGTAGAACTTCATAATATCCTGTAGCAACTTTTCATCCTCTTTTGTGATAAAATTAATAGTAACACCCTTCCTCCCAACCACTACGGGCAGAAAAGAAAAGACCGACGGGCCCTCCTTAAGTTAGCAACAACACGTTGTGGTACCATGGGGAAAGATGAGTCATCCACACCAATTCTCATGTGGATTTCCATGTCACGTTTGGTCTAAAGCATATATTCATAATCCCAATGTGACTGATGGCTGGTGCTTTCCTTGATTTGCCATATTGCATTTGCAATATCTCCCATAACCTCTAGCTGTGGAAAGTAAACATTGTCAACCTTAGCAGAGTAGAAGTTGATGTGGATGACCATGGAGGTTTTCCATGCTCCATAAAAAAAAGGAGGTTTCTCAACAACATCATGTCCAACATTGATAATGAGGTCTGCTTTCTCAATGCACACATGAGGGTAGTCCATTGCCGATAGTGCACAATAGCCAAGGTACAAAGGATGAGCTTCATTGTCCAAGCACACTACACCATCATCAGGCACGGCCCTCCTTATGCCTCCAGCACCGCCCGTTTTCCCAGGCTTCACCAACTTACCTTTAAGCCATCGGCCATCGGCCTCTATCCCAAAAGATTTTTCAGAATCCTCCACTTCAGGGACATGCGCTAGAAAAATAAAACTTCGATAAGGGATTTTTCCATGCGGCATTTTGGTTGAAGCACGACTTACTGCTTTCGTCTATTCCTTGGGTTTTTCCGTCTCCCATCCCAAATTGTCATCTGAATCCGACCGTGTCTCGCTGTCACTTTCCACCACCATTTTTCTCCCCCTCTGTCTACCAACAGCATCGATTTCATCTACAAACACTTTGCCTTCAAAGCCATCCATCTCAGTTAGAATTCGGTTCAAGGTCTGCTCCCTCTCATCATTACCACCACCAATACGAGTTCCCCTTTAGAACTTGTATCCATAAAATCTTATTAGCACTTCAAGATATGAACAAAAGTATTGGGATCTGGGTGGATTCCTTCAGACTGCATCAGCTTAACACAAGTAATTGCATCTTGAATATGCCCGTATTCTCCATAACCTGCAATTAAACATCTTCTCCTGCCAAATAGCAACACATTAGTGCATAAAAACCAATCATTTCTTGAGCTAACATACTCCCCTCTTCTTATTTGGGAAGTCTTCCTCGACGAGTTGTCCATGCTGCAATATAATTTAAACAACCATGAACATGTCAATTTACAATTTGTTTACATACCTTTTCATCGAGCCATCATTCCAAGTGGACCTGCACTCATTGAAGCTATTAGTGTTAAAACATCACTCATGAATACATACAAATCATTCACTTCCAAAATGATCCAAGAACATGCACATATATGCAACTCCATATTCCCACATGCATCAAATTGCTCATGCATTCCATTATGAAAATAGTCTCAACCAAAATAACACATGCATACCTTTCCATGTTTTACATATGCAATTGTCATTGCGAAAAAACAGGAACGGAAATACCGAAATAAACAACAACCACTGAAATGAATTCAACAGGAGATGCAACATACCCAAATGCATGCCCCTTTTATTGACCTACTATTCGCTATATACAATTATTCCATGAGTAAATACACCGAAGAATCCCCATCTTCGTCCTACAAAAGTCATCGAGACTCGAGTACAGGTCAAGTCCTACATAAAAACCCTAGAGTGCCCCACACACTAGAAAACCCTCGGATAGAGCACACAAGTTATAAAGCAAGACCGTTGCATTACCTCGCTAAAGGTCTGATTTATAAGTACACATACTGTATCTGTGCCTTTGAGAATGTTGATTTAGAGTGAGCTGATCTGTCGCAAGCCATCATATACCAATCACCTAAGCAAATAACGTTCCCTTCCAGGCGATCATCACCCTCTCCTCTCTCTCTCTCCCCCTCAAGAGTGGGGAATAATTTCATATGTAAATTTTATTTATAATCACACGTTGGCCTGCATTGACATTGGATGCGATTCGTGGACCTGACCACCCGATCAGGTTGATTCCACCCATCTGCCAATGCAACACAGCGCACAACACACAACCACATAATGATAACACATAACATATAAAGCTAGCCCATAACGAAGCTGGATGCGGCTCGTGGTCGTGACTACCCAGCCGTGATGGCTCCACCTACCTACTAACCTATTATGGCGCGTAGCTAAGTTACAAACATACACATCCCAAGCCTATGGCGAAGCTAGCTGCGGCTCGTGGTCCTAACGACCCGGCTAGGATAAATCCACCCACCTACTAGCCCACCATAGCGCGTTGGTACAATCACAACAACACAATGTTTTTTTTTCTTTTTTCCTTTTTTTTTCATAGTTAATTAATTTGCCCCAGTCCTGAGAATTAGGGAGAGGAAGAAAGGGATTTTCCCCACTTTTCCCACACAGACATGCAACCATACACACTCCAGCCCTTGACAGATCAACCACCTCTTCACTCCATTCTCTCAATTACAGACACTACATATGTATTCATCGATTTGAATTTTCACTAGGTAACTACAACCGGTTATGCCTTGGTCCCTTATATACCTATCTTTAGATGATCTAGAATGTGGGTCTCCGGGATGTCTCATATAGCCTCACCTCGTACTCGTATCCCGACAACTTCCCTAAGGCGAGTCAGGCTCAACTTCAGGAGCTCCGTCATCACTTCCTATCGTTAACACATCTGCCCAAGCCCAAGTGATATCGTTCTCTTCGTTAGGCATTTCCCTCGAAGGGTCGAAATAGTAATATCGATCCCCCAGCCATCCTACATGTCGGATCAGGTATGTTTCAAACCACTCAATATGAAATATAACATCCAAACCCTGGTTTATGAAGCATACCAGCCAGTGCACTTGCTCCACATCATATTCGGTCTCAAAGTCGTCGACCTCTATGTCCATGCGGGTGAATGTCTGGTCCGAGAAATATATCCCCAGCTCGTACAAATAGAGTTGAGTTATTTGATCTGTCATTTTGTTACTTAGCTCCTAACAGTCTCTTCGCAACACCAAAAAAATAATTAGAAGTCCAAAATTCTTGAGCTAGCAAGGGATAATATTTATGACAACAAAAATCATAGCTTACATATGTGCATATATATATATATATATATATATATATATATATATATATATATATATATATATATATATATATATATATATATATATATATATATATATATAACTATACATCTCTGTACAAGGAGTCTACTACGTCCTTCCGCTTGGATCTCGTCTGGCTTCTCCCGTCCTAATGCTACTTGAAATATGGTTTGACTCGAAGCGCGTTAACCTTCACGGGAGCACATTCTTCTCCTAAATCCTGAATTTGCATGGAACCATTGGAGTTGAGTTCCACCACTTTAAATGGCCCTGCCCATCTTGTCTGTAACTTCCTCGAGAATTTATAATATTTGCTATCATAGACTAGCACCAAATCCCCTTCTTGAATCGCATAGGTCTTGAGATTCTTGTCGTGCCTCTCCTTACGTCTTCTCTGAATAGCTTCCAGACTTTGCTGTGCAATGAGTCTCTTTTCTTCTAGCTTGACCAGTTGTATGTACCTCTCCTTCAATGACTCTTCCTCTCCCAGCCTGGCCTCGATGGCCACTCTTAATGTCAGAACTTCTTTTTCGATGGGAAAGATGGCTTCCTCGCCATATACTAGGGAGAATGGAGTGCTCTTAGTCGTCACTCGGTAGGATGTTTGATACGCCCACAAAGCTTCCAGAAGTCTCTCATCCCAGTCTCGCCTATGCACAGCTACTGTCTTTGTCAGAATCTGTTCAAGAACCTTGTTGGTAACCTCCACTTGTCCATTTGCCCTCCGGTAATATGGAGTGCTTTTCCTATGTTTGATCTTATACAATTCCATTAATTCCTCGATCAATTCGTTGACAAAATGTGTTCCTCTATCACTCACTATCTCCGACGGGCATCCGAATCGGGTGATAATTTGTTCATACAGAAATTTAGCTACATCAATAGCTCGGTCAGTTTTCAGAGCTTTGGCCTCTACCCACTCGGTAACATAGTCAGTGCAGACCAAGATATACCTATTGGATCTGTGTCTTGAGGGAGGATCAATGGGCCCCACAAAATCAATTCCCCATTTTTCAAAAGGCTTAAGAGCTAGCACCGGCGTAAGAGTAGCTGCATGTGCTAATGTTGGTTTGCTCATTCTTTGGCATTTGTCGCATTTCTTACAGTATGTGTGAGAGTCCTTGAACAGCATTGGCCACCAATACCCAGCCAATAAAATCTTTCTTGCCGTCAGCTCACCAGCAAAATGCCCACCGCAGGGTTCATCATGCAATGCCCTCAAAACTAGGGTTGCTTCTTCTTCCTCGAGACACCTCCGATAAATGCTTTCATGGATAAAATATCGATAGAGCTGCCCCCCCAATGATGCTATGGTGTTTCGCCAATGCTAACAGTTTTTGCTTCTCTCTCTTGCTTGCTCCCGGCGGGTATTTAGTGGTGCACAAGAAATTCACCAAGTCGGCATACCAAGGTACTTTAGCATCAACCTGAAATAGATGCCCATCAGGAGCATCATCGAGCACACCAGAGATTGGCTCCTCATTAATAATTCGAGATAAATGGTCCGCCAATATGTGCACTTTGCCTCGTTTGGTTACCACTGTGAACTGAAATTCTTGTAGGAGTAACATCCACCTCATCAATCGCCCTGATAGCTCGGGTTTATTGATGATATACTTTAGGGCTTCATGATCCACATAAAACGTGAAATGCTTTCCCATCAGGTAATGTCGATACTTGTTTACTGCAAAGATCATCGAGAGGCATTCCTTTTCTGTAGTTGTGTAGTTCCTCTCAGTGCTATTCAAGTTTCGACTTGCGTAATAAATAGGGTGGTCCAACTTCTTTTCATCGGCTTGGCATAGCACTGCTCCAACCGCAGTATGAGAAGCATCTGTATGCACATGAAATTCTTTCGTCCAGTCAGGTGCTACCAAAATCGGTGAATTTACCAATTTATTTTTTATCAATTCAAATGCAACCTGACACTCTCTAGTCCATTGGTATTGTTGGTCTTTCCTCAAAAGATTTGTGAGTGGTGCTGCTATTGATGCAAAATTTAAGATAAATCGTCGATAATAATTAGCATGCCCCAAAAATCCTCTAAGTTGCCGCAAGTTTTGAGGAGGTGGAAGTTGTCCGATTTTTTCTACTTTATCCTCGTCAACCGCGATCCCTTTTTCGGAAATAACATGTCCCGAGAGCAATCCTCTTCGTACTCCAAATGTACACTGTTCAGGATTTAATGCGATGCCTTTTTCAATGCTTCTTCTTAAAATAGCTTCGATCCTCTCCATCATGTTTTCATTGTTGCCTCTGATCGCAAAGTCATCGAGGAATATCTCCATCCAATCCTGCAAATAGTCTTGATATGCAGCTATCATTGCCCTCTGGAATGTGGCTGGTGCATTGCATAATCCAAATGACATCATACGATATGCATACGTACCCCATTCTTTCGTGAAAGTAGTTTTTGATTGATCCTCTTCATGGATTTGGATCTGGTTGTACCCACTAAAACCATCCAAAAATGAGTACAATTTATGGCCAGCCACTCTGTCCAAGATTTGATCGGTAAACGACAAAGGGAAGTGATCCTTTTTTGTGCACTCGTTCAACTTCCGATAATCTATGCAAATGCGGATTTTCTTATTTTTTTCCGGAACAACTACAATTGGTGATACCCATTCGCTGGATGCGATGGGATATATGAATCCTGCTTCCAATAACTTAGTCAATTCCAGCTTGATCAATTCCGGAGTAGACTGGATTTGTCCGCCTAAGTCGTTGACATATTGGTCGGGTGCCTTCCTCCAAATCTATATAATGTTGGCAGATTCGGGGATCAATTCCTCTCAGATCACTGTATGACCATGCAAAGGCCTTGCTCAAATTTTTGAGTGCCAATTTAATGCAATCTCGTACTCCATCTGGTAGCTCTGACCCCACGCTCAAGAACTTTTCTGGAAAAACTTCCCATTTTTCCACTTGAGCTTCTCGCGAATATTCCTTATTCCTTGATGACACTGTGATTGGAAAGTGCTCCCCAATCACGCATGCATGGTTGGCCAGTAAATCATTGTTTTGTTCTGTTTTGATTGGACCCAATTTCTTTAGTTCAGCTTTTGCAATGGCTTCTGACACTTTAGTCTTACTCTTCGCTTCCTTTTCCGATTCTCGACTTCTCCTTAGAAGCTCTGCTTCTAGCACTCTAACCCTTTCTCTCAACTGTTGTACTTCCATTGTCGGAGCTAACTCCAGCTTCAACTCTTCTTTTGAAGTTCCCTTCTCCAGGGATTGGGTAGCTTTGCTTTCCTTTGCATCTATACTCAACGTGTAGCACTCAAATTCACTTGTATGTGTCAATCATCCCAGCAACTCCTGGTCTGAGTCATCCTTGTAACATAGTGGATCTTTGTACTCACCCACTTTTGCGTGTTGGAGGTTGGATAATTGCAAGTTAAATCCATCCTACAAAAGGTCCTTGGAAGTTTCCGTGCGCAAGGCAAATCTTACCCATGCCATTTCTTGTCTAACCTTTTCCTTTGCTTTTTGCTCCCTTTCCTCAGCTGTTGTAGATTTCTTGCCGGTCAAGTTTGGAGACACTTGAAGTTGTATTCGATCAGCCTTCGGTCCAATTGTGATAAATCATGTGCGCCAATCGTGCACACATTCGGCTTGCACCAGCCATGGCCGTCCAAGTAAGATCAAGAAGGTAGCCTCTGAGGTCCTTGGTCTTATTATCAGATAATCAACTTTAAATTCTAGACCGCCCACAATTGTGCTTACATTCTTCAAAAGACCCACAGGCTTCACTTGTGTTTGATCTGCTATCCTCAGGGACATCGGAGTTTCTTCCATGTGGTTGAGGCCCAAAGCTTTCATCATGTACTCAATCATAAGGTTGACTGCGGCTTCACTATCTAATTGAGCACCGGGGACTGCATACCCTTTAATCTCGAGTGTCACAGCTGGAGCATTCGAATCGATTTGCGTAGTAATGCTTTGAATCATACCTTGGACCTCTTTATCTTGTCTCTTTTTATCTCGAGCTTTCCTCGGCTTCTTAATATATTCATTGTAGAATTGTTTCCTATATGCAGGTGAACATTTTAGCAATGTGCCAACGTCCAGCGTGACTTCCGTGTCAGCCAACAGTTTTACGATGTCCACTTCCTCCAAACTTTGTCTTTCCTTCCTACACTTCGGAGCCCTTAATCTTTCAGGGAATGGTGCTATGCCTGGCACAAACTCCTTGGTCACTGGTGGAAGGATCTCAATCTCTTCCCCATCCTCAAGCTCTTGCTGCTCAGCAAATCCTCCAACTTGGTTTTCTACCTCTTCATGCTCAGCTATCTTCTCTTGACTCACTTCTTCGCTTTCGCCTTCTCGATGTTTCTTTGAATACTCTTGGGTCCTTGTGACTACTGCCACAGTGGGCTCTTTATGTGGTTTCTTGGCCTGTTAAGCATCCACGAAGTGCATCAATGAGCTAGAGCCTTCTTGAGGGTTCGGTGTCTTGAACACTACTCCGATCGTAGGAACGTGCTCTTGAGCTCTCGTTGTGGAATGCCTTTGAGTATCAATATAATTCGAGGACTCTACTGGTCCCTTATCCTTGCCAGTGGAAGCTCTTCGTTTTGGACAATCTTCATCAAAGTGGCCCTCTCCACTACAATACCTACATAGTGGGGTATAATCAATTGGTTTCTTTTCGTTTGGACATCTAGATTGAGTATGGCCAAAGCCATGGCACCTCCAACACTGGATTGGACCGTCTCTTCTTTGATCACGTGCAGCTCCTCTCGAATAGTCTCCTCCCTGACCCTTAGCACCATATCCATAAGTCAGTCTGTTTTCCCAACGAGATGTAGGTGGGACACTTTGAGCGGGCAAACCCGTGTAGGATCTTTCTCTTGTATCTCCTGGTTTCATGGTCCTCTCTTCATAGGCTCTCTTGTTGTAACATCGGTCTTCCGTGTGATTTGTCCTTCCACAAAAAGTGCAACGCATTCTAGGTGGTGATCTATCTGTGAATACTCTCGAGACTATAGGGCATTCTAAAGCCAAATGGCCGTAACCATGGCACTTTCCACACCATGTATTCGATCTAAACACTTGGTTGGGGTTTGTAGTTACCTCTGGTTTTACTGTGTATGTTTCCTGGGTCATTGTGGCAGCTTTTATAGCTTGTGTGACCAACTCCAATATTCGTTCTTCAGTTAGCGTAGGCTTTACCTCGCCTAGCATGCTAGTGGCAGCTACAAAAGCTGGGGTCGTCAATGCGGGACTTCCTTGGCCCGGATCTTTCATTGGAATGTTCTCTGGGCCTCCCATAGGCTCGTATAAGAGCTCCATCTTCCTCTGTTGACATGATTGTACTTCCTCCCAAAGCCTTGCTTGTTCCTTAGCATCCATTAAAGTTGCAAGTCTTGTCAGGCTGATATGCTGCTGCGTCGTAGGATCTCTCAATCCTGTAATGAATCTTCTTTTCAATGTCTCATCGTTCGGGGCATTCGCGCCCATCTTTCTCACCAAGGTTTCCATTCTTTGAATGTAGTTATCAATGCTCTCATTGACTCCCTGTCGCAGATAATCCATCTGTTGGGCCAATCTATCTTGGAAGCCTTGTCGTCGAAACTTTGCCAAGAAGGCTTCCTTGAGCATCTGATAAGTTCCATGCTCTTGTGGTGTCAGATTCCCATACCAATTGGCTGCCTCATCTCGGAGAATAGCCGAAAAAATCCTCAACCTTTGGCCCTGGTCAACTATCTCATTGGCCTCACAAGTAACCTCAAACAGCTGGATAAAACTATCCGGATCCTCGTCCCAAGCACCTGAGAACTTGGTGAAGTCCCCCAAATGAACCAAAATCCGCTGAGCCATTTCAAACAGAGGTGTGATATCAATATCACTTCGATCCCAAAAGTTTAGTGCACGTGGCCTCGGGATCCCTCCCTCAAACTTTTGCACTTGATTCGCGACTCTCCTACGGGAGTACACGTTTTTGGCATATTTCTTCAAGCTAGTCGAGGTAGACTCACCTTGCAACTCCCACCTCTTCCTTTCTCTTTCAAGGGCTCTTCTCTGAGCGCGTTCCTCTCTTTGCGTTTGCGTGCCTCCTGAGGATGAGCTCCCCTCGCTCATGTACTAGATCTAGGGTCCGCAAGCTCAGCCAACATGTGGCGCTAGGCGAACCTATCGCACTCCCTTATAGAGACGTGCCAAGCTTTTCCCGGCAAACGCACCAAAATGTATACACTCTTAGTCCAAGGGAAAGTACAAATGGATGCCTAATTTCTTTGTTTCTCGAATGCCTTGAAATCCACAAGTTCCACTCGAATATATACGTAGAAGCACAAAAATGGAAACCTTAGTGCATACGTGAGCGAGGACTCAGGCTTATGGATTGCTTCGTGAGATTGTTCTCCTTACTTCCCCCCGTTCTCTTTCTTTCTTTCTCACTCCCCTTCACATGCTAATTCTCATGCACCCTCTCAAGCTCTCTTTCTCTCCCTCTCCTACTAGACGTCCGATGAGCTTGGTAGCTGGTCCACTTTAACATACAAATCGACTTCTTGCAGATTCCACGTAAACTTATTTTCAAGCCCTTCAGTACGTCAACGTAAAATTCCTGCCTAAGACAACTGACTAATCCTATACCAGGTCCAGCCCAAGAGGGTGATTCCAGCGTGGTCAACTTCAGACCCCAAGCTGGTCAACAGCTATTCTGGCACCCATCCTTTTGTATACCAACAAGTATTTCCTTTGCAAGTTTCTTTCTTTTATCCAGAGGTTTAACAGAAAAAATCATCAAGAAGAAACTCTTTGGCCCTATTCGATCACAATTCTCCTCCATGCAATAAATAACTCTAGATCATAGTCATAGCCTTATTAATAAGTCATCAATCTCCCAATCATTGATCCTGATGTACCTTTTTCTTAACCAGAGCATCAACCTAGTTCTCTCCCAGACACCTCATTTATATAGATCTCATTGAATATCATGGATAATGCATTCGTCCCACTAATGATGTTTTCTCGAGTGAACACTCACAGAAACAAGATTTATGATTCAGAAAACATACAGGATTTTCCAAATCCAAACTGCCAGTAATTCTCTCTCAATCTTCAATCATACAGTCAATCACCTCTATAGTGCTGACAGGTGAATCAAAATGACAGTTACACGAAACATGAAGCCACTAACAACAGCAGATTGGGTGAAATAAAGCTCGTGAACGTTGATGTGTACTCATACAGCCAAGAATATATGTAGCTCATTTCATTACGACAAATAGTACGGCACTTTTTATGCTCTGGAATTTCATAGATCAGCTTACGATGCTTCTTAAGTTCTCCCTTAAGCCATATATGACCACCCTGCCCTTCTTGCTACTCTCATACACACATCCACAAAATCAAACACACACATTCATATTCACATCCACTCCCTTGCTTGAGCTCTGTAAAGCGCAAACTGACACGCGTGGAATGTTTCAGATATCTCTCTGTGCACACACGAACACAACTCTCTTCCCCTATTTTCACACACCCGTATTCATCTTCCCTCACACACTCTATGATTAATGGAAATGCACAGACTTATATTATTTTCAAACACCTTGCTTTTGCTCAATGCTCCATATTAAGAAACATTCCCGTCAAAAGGATGGAGACTCATGTGGTGATTTCCTTCATTGCTCTTGTACTATCAACGGCACAAAACTTTCTCCCAGTCACACTGAGAATGGCAGTGCCAAGGCAAAGCGCCTTCACTTTCCGATTTGATGGGGGCCGAGCCTCAGTTTTAGCAACATGATCCCTTGTGATCCTACTCTAATAAGTTATGGAAACACAGATGAAGCGGCTTCGTTCTCGTTTTGTTGCAGACAATCTGTCCCAGATTCATCAGACGACCTAGAGAATTTGTTTATGGGCAACAGAGCAATTAAAGAGTCGAGCACGCTTGAACATATCAGTGACAAGGTGGAACTTTTGGATTCATGTACACAATATGCATAAGCTTGTAGACTTACCTCAAAAGGCAAAGAAACAGTAACAATGGAGCACGATTGTCCTGGTGGCAAAAATCATGACCGGAGGCCAGACCATTTACATTATGATTACCTCAAGCTAAAGACACTTGATCCTTTCCAGCTTGAAACACATGATGGAAAAAAACTTAAAGCCCCTGGAGGATAATTTAGATGATGCAGGTTCTATAGGTTCAGATGCAATTACTCCGAAGTGTGAAAATGAAATATCTGACAAGGGTAGATTGAACGAAATAGATGACATAGATGTAGAAACACACTTACCACATTCAACTGGTGAAAATGGGCGCATAAGACTTCAAGACTTGATTAGTCAGAAATCTCCAAGTACTGACCTGAAAGTTAGTAGTACATGATGCCTCATGAAGCACTTCAGCGATTACTCCTATGCAACCACTTCTCATCGCTTGCAAGTGTTCTACCCTCCGAGCTTTTAATAGACTCCTTCATCGTAGGAAGGTCCTTCGCGGACACTCTCCCTTCCACAATTGCACTCTCGGCCCAAACTTTTTGTGGCCAAGCCCTCTTCGGCAGCAAGAGCAAGAGGGAGTGTGTACCGAGCTACTCCCTTCTGTCCTGAAGGAAACCCACACAGAGCTGCCGATTCTTGATGCTGCCCCGAACTGATGATCACTCCCTAAAAAATTTGGAGAAGCGCCCGTTCTTTCCTACTGCCCCCGATAAAAACTGCCTCCCCCTTTTTCCCTTGAGCAGAAACATACCAAAAACTGAAGGGGTCCCCCCCTCTTTTTCTGTTTCTTCAGTCAGAACAACGGAGAAGAAAAAAAACAAAGCCCCATTTTGTTGGGTTGCCCCTTGCAGATAAGGACGGACCTGCCCCCCTCTCCTTTTCTGTAGTTGTTTTTGTCCTTTCTGAACAATCCCCTTTTCCGTTTTGATGGGACCCTTCCTCCCAAACCTTCCACCACGGCAATTCTTCGATCAGAACATTGTAGAACTTCATAATATCCTGTAGCATCTTTTCATCCTCTTTTGTGATAAAATTAATAGTAACACCCTTCCTCCCAACCACTACAGGCAAAGAAGAAAAGACCGACGGGCCCTCCTTAAGTTAGCAACAACACGTTGTGGTACCATGGGGAAAGATGAGTCATCCACACCAATTCTCATGTGGATTTCCATGTCACGTTTGGTCTAAAGCATATATTCATAATCCCAATCTGACTGATGGCTGGTGCTTTCCTTGATTTGCCATATTGCATTTGCAATATCTCCCATAACCTCTAGCTGTGGAAAGTAAACATTGTCAACCTTAGCAGAGTAAAAGTTGATGTGGATGACCATGGAGGTTTTCCATGCTCCATAAAAAAAAGGAGGTTTCTCAACAACATCATGTCCAACATTGATAATGAGGTCTGCTTTCTCAATGCACACATGAGGGTAGTCCATTGCCGATAGTGCACAACAGCCAAGGTACAAAGGATGAGCTTCATTGTCCAAGCACACTACACCATCATCAGGAACGGCCCTCCTTATGCCTCCAGCACCGCCCGTGTTCCCAGGCTTCACCAACTTACCTTTAAGCCATCGGCCATCGGCCTCTATCCCAAAAGATTTTTCAGAATCCTCCACTTCAGGAACATGCACTAGAAAAATAAAACTTTGATAAGGGATTTTTCCATCCGGCATTTTGGTTGAAGCACGACTTACTGCTTTCGTCTATTCCTTGGGTTTTTCCGTCTCCCAGCCCAAATTGTCATCTGAATCCGACCCTGTCTCGCTGTCACTTTCCACCACCATTTTTCTCCCCCTCTGTCTACCAACAGGATCGATTTCATCTACAAATACTTTGCCTTCAAAGCCATCCATCTCAGTTAGAAGTTGGTTCAAGGTCTGCTCCCTCTCATCATTAGCACCACCAATACCAGTTCCCCTTTAGAACTTGTATCCATAAAATCTTATTAGCACTTCAAGATATGAACAAAAATATTGGGATCTGGGTGGATTCCTTCAGACTGCATCAGCTTAACACAAGTAATTGCATCTTGAATATGCCCGTATTCTCCATAACCTGCAATTAAACATCTTCTCTTGCCAAATAGCAACACATTAGTGCATAAAAACCAATCATTTCTTGAGCTAACAATTTGCTATAAAGGTTCAGAACAACGCAAATTGCAAACAATGGCTTAATTATCCTTCAATTGCACCACCAACAAGCACACCCACAGTAGCATACATGATGGCTACTATTAGACATTGGATGCCACGCCTTCACCCCATGCCAGTTGTCGCCGCGCAAATGATGCTCAAAGTCCTAGACATGATGCAAGTCGTTTTAAAGACCTTCCGCAATGTACGTCACATCCAGCCGCCAATTCCGGGCTTCATCAATGGTAATTATGACTTACTTTATGATATGAGCACGACCCCGAGCATCCGAGTGGTTTATGCGTGGCATGCACAAATCAGATATCTCCCCGCTTGCTACAAGCAAACGTTTGATGATATATTCACCACGGGGTTTTGGGAAGCACACTCGGAAGTGTTCATGCCACGCCCAACCCACTTGCTACAACTATTCGCGTGCGAACATACAATGCACTCACAGCTCTACACCACACCCCAACCTAACATGCCTGGTGTAGTTAATTGGGATGCCCTGCAAAGAGATTTGGTCAGGGGACTACGGATCAAAGAACAAGAATTGGCAACCGACATACTCCAGAACTACATTGACCAAACCACTGAGTAGAGGTCTATCAGAGACGACAGACGCTGGGGGGGGAGAGTGTTGGCATCATATGGGAAGAAGCCAAGTATGGGCATGCATGCGGATCTAGCACTAAGGCAACCTATTAAAATTATTCCAAACCTTACATCATTTTAAAAGTGATTCTCATCACTAGAAACCCTTGTAAATAGCGTTTCATCTTTTTTTAGCTCCATTTTGTACAAGCCGAGGAGTCCTCGAGCTTGGGGAGCCTTAGAAGTAGTTGCCTGCCAATTTTCATATTTTTTAGATCTTGTTTGAGCCCTCAAATAAGCCCTGGAACCTAATTTTTAACTAGGCCGGACACTAGGTCTGGACAAGGCCAAAGCTAATCAAAAACTATAAATAGAGCTAGAGAGCTCATTTTTGGGGTAGGTTCTTATAGTTTTGATCTTGTATGAGCACTTGGTTGCAATAGAAGTGATTCCATTGTCCTACTCTCTTTGTTCTTGCCGTGTGTGCGCGTGTGTGTGTATGTGTGTGCATGTTGGTGTGCTTCTCACTCACACATTTGTGCCTTCACTTGCTCGAGGTTTTCATACCATCCTCATGTCTTCCCGGATTGACATTAAAGGAGGTGCTACTCATCACTAAGCTACAATCGGAATGCCCATCATATGTTGTAGTGACTTTATCATTATACATCCATTTAGAAAAGCATTCTTTATATCCAACTGACTCAAGGTCCATCCTTTTGATGTTGCAATGGCAATGCTTGTCCTTATGGTTGACATCTTTGCCACAAGACTGAATGTCTCATCATTATCTATGCCATGGGTTTGAGCATAGCCTTTGACCACCAATCTAGCTTTATATCTGGCTATTCTTCCATCTGCAAGATTCTTCACTTTATAAACCCATTTATTTCCAATCACTTTCTTACCATTTGGTTTTGGAACAAGTTCTCAAGTCTTGTTCTCCTCAAGTGCATTGAACTCTTCTTTCACTCACTTAAGACCATCGGGGCACTTTTTTCCCTCTTTAGGAGGTTTTTTTCCTACGGCTTGTATATATGCCTACAACCCTAATGGGTCACTTATCTTTGTACATTCACTTGGTAATACATTCTGTATCGTGTCCAAGCTTCTTCTTCTTCATTGTGTTGTTCACGTGGTTATGTAGACCTCAAACTCCAACACTTGGTATTAGAGAAGGTTGCCGCTTCATCTAGGGCATCTTTGACACCCCTCTGATCATAGTCTTAGAATCGTACAAAAATTGGTGAGCATACTTAGGGTGCTTGTGTAGGAAGCTATGTCCTTTTGTGCCAAACATATATATAGGTTTTAGTTCACTATTACAAGCACCTCAAAGTCTACTACACGTTTAACAGAGCTCAATAGGGTAGCTCACTTCAACATTTTGAGATACAATCATTTTTTTGCATTAGGGTATTTTAGTTAGTGGCCATGGCTGAAAGCAATGATGTATTCTATATGTTGGCTATTGAGGCCAAGTTGGATGGTACCAATGACCCATTATAGGCATATATGATGCATCATATATTGGTAGCAAAAGGATTATGGAATATTGTGCAGGGTGTTGAAAAATGACCTATTACGCCTGCAAATACAATTATTTAAGGTGATGCAGATGGTGTTGAAGATGACGATCTTCAAATTCTTGTTCGTGATACGATTCTTGCTACACCTACTATAGAACAACTTTGTTGGGATAGCAGAGATGATCAAGCACATGCATTGATAGCTTTGTGTACCAAACATGCAATTATCCCTCATATTCTCTCTTACAAAATAGAAAAGGATGCTTGGGATACACTTACCACTTTGTACCAAGAAAGAAATGAGGCACAATTTGCTTACCTCCAAATACAGTTGGAGAGTGAGCATATGAATGAAGGAGATTCTATGGAAAATTTTTTACAATGATCAAAGATTTGAAAGAGCAGTTGATTTTTGCACATGAATTCTTTCCAGATAGTTCACTTGTGCAAAATGTTCTCAATGTTCTTCCATATTCATATCAAAGTTTTGCTTCTACTCTTTAGTTGATGATGAAAGGCAATCCAAATGCCTTAACATTTGAAGACTTAGTCTCTGTTTTGTTGTAGGAGGAAGATCAATCTAGGCAAAACATGTCCATAATGCATGTAGCAAATCAAGATTTCTTATCTAGTCAGAAGGGCAAAGGTAAATGAAACTCATCTACTAGTAAGTAGAAATCTGTTAATTTTGCAGAGTAAAAAAGGGAAGACAAAGACAAGAAGAAATGTGAAAAACATGTCCATAATGCATATAGCAAATCAAGATTTCTTATCTAGTCAGAAGGGCAAAAAAAGAGGCGGGAATGGTTGTTGCAGAGGTCTCTACACCTAAAACAGAGTCTCGTAATCTTGTGCATAATGAAGAATGGGTGTTTAATACTATTTGCAGTTAACACCCATCTTCTTATGAGTAGTACATGTCTCTAGTAGACTCAGATGTTTGGTACTTTGATAGTGGGGAAACCAAAGATATTACCTCGTAGTGCAGTTTCTTTAGTTCACTTGAGCCTACCCCTACATGGAATATTATCACATGTGCTAATAACTCCTCTTATCCCATAATGGGAGTTGGTAAGATCATTCTAATTGTTGATATATTTAGGTAGTGATGTGTGTGAACACACTAGGACTATTGAGGCACTTTTTTCCCTGTTTAGGAGGTTTTGTCCCCCAGCTTGTATATATTCCTATAACCCTAACAAATCAACTAATCAAATATTCTCTAGGTCCTAGACATTTAGGTTGAGAAAATGAATTCATGGGCCATTTTTATAATATAATGAGAAGCTCACCAAGGTTTTCAACTTTTTGGTAGATAAAATGAATTCCCTAGACTATGCAATCCATCACTTATCTCTGAGGGTAAAAGTGAATGCTCTCCTCCTTCATCATTCATCCCAAGCCATTTTCTAGAATAAAGTCTTTGCTTGCCCATGCAAGAGTGTTAGAGAAAGGCCTTATGTACTTCCATGCCTTCTCCAATAGTACATAATCTTATAAGGGGCATCTTATAAGATGTGGTTTCCTAGTGGGTTTTTTTCTAGGAAAACACATAGAAATTGATGAGATTGAGATCAAGACTTGTCAGCAAACTTAGTCAAGGATCTAGGGAATATTGGGCACAAAAAAAAAGGTAGGGCAGAACAAAACACACACTACTCACAAAGAAACATGGGAAATAAGAATGAAGAAGCAGAAACATCTGACCAAGGAGACTACAGAAACATCCTTAAATACCTATATGCAAATAGGTTTGGGGCCTATGTGTATCCGGATGGACTTCATAAGGAACTCATTAGGTTGAGGAACTTAAAAATTCCTTTAAACTTGATGCCAATGTGTTAGTTTAAAGATGACAGATATGAAGATAGACAAGGATGTATATATACCTTCACAAATAACCGTGCGATACAAATGATTTGGGTCCGTGTTCAAAGAAAGGAACTTGGGACCAAAACTTTGAACAACCAAAAATCCCAAGGCATAAGAGACATCACACTCTTATAGACCCATAAAGAGAAAGGAGACATCATACTTCACCTTATAAGGGAAGGAGAATCTATGAATGAGTTCCCTATTAAAAAAAGAAATGAATGGAATAATCCTCAAAGAACTATGTACCATATCGAGTGGAAAAATGTATGAAAAGCCAATATGAAGGATCCACATATCCTCATGATCATGTAGCTAAATACAAACAATTCTAAGAGTTGAAGAGATAGGAGAATATAAGATCCACCTTATCAAGAGCTACCTTAACTTAGTTCTTACCATTAAGGAAGGAAATGTTTGCGGATATAGATAATTTTTTGGAAGAGTTCATAGGGGAATTCTTGTAAGCCGCCGGATTGGCAATTGTAAATCTTTCCCTTTCATATTCTGCACGAACCAAAAGGTCGTTGCGTAGAGTTGTCTCCATTTATAAATCAATGAAAAGACGCTTCGGTGATACCCAGAAGAATCGCCAGACTGTCTGTCTGGGTGATACGTTCTATGGAGTTTCCGTTGTGTTATGTTGGAGAATTCTGAGTAGTACTGTGTTATTTCGCTTTTGTTTGATTATCTTCAATGGTGTTTAACGTTGTTCCAGTAAGTAAGTCTTGTGAGTATGTATTACGGTAATGAATAGCTTCTACACTGTGTGATGAGAACGTATCAATCAGAGCATAATCGGTAAGATTGTGGAAGAACTAGCAATAGTCTGAGTACATATAGTAATACGGTGAGAGAACGAGTCAGAGTCTGGAGATTAATTCGTATTAACAGAGATTTAGACATTAAGATACTGTGGTGTGAGTGATTAATTGGGAAAATCAAGTATAGGGCCTCTGTTTATTCAGACCCTTTCCACTCCCAAGAACCCGAAAAGAGCCTAAACGCGTCTCTGACGGCAACGCGTGTTTAACACTGGTGCCGTCTATGGGAAGGTGGCAACAGAGTGTTGCAAAGTGATTGTAGGAAGGTGGCAACAGAGTGTTGCAAAGTGATTGTGGGAAGGTGACCATAGATTGTGAATCGACAGTAAGGTAGAGTAGTATGTAAAGTGTTGCAAAGGTGATATATGCAGGTTACTCGATCCGACGAGTCGTATCCGAAGTATAGGCGAGACTGACAGCCTTGGGCAGTACAGAATTTGTTAAGGACTTCCCCAGGAGGCAGAAGCATAGATCGGTTAAGTCCAGTCGTCGAAGAAACGAAGCGGGTGAGTAGTAATTCTGGTAGCATTCCGGTAGAACATACTGCAATTCCAGTAGATTTTGGTGTAATTTTGGCACAGTCTGCAGAAGATACAATAACTTCGGAGTCTATAAGGACACAGTGTGCAGTTGACCCGACGCTGTCTGGTCAAGATTCGAACCCGTCTGAGGATAGAGGTGTCTTGTCCAGAAAGGTCATTGAAGGTGAAAGAATACTCTGGGTTGGAGAAAGTTCCACTAATTCCAGTGTCAGTTCGGTCCCAGTTGCAGAGAATTTACAAGTTTCCGGTGACAGTGTGATATTTCCTAGTGAATCTTCATTCCGGACACCACTGTTCGGGGTAAGCTTGCCTACGTTTGATACCACAGAAGAGGATAAGCTATTCGAATTAGAAATTTGTAAGAGGTTGAGTGCTATTTTCGAACCGAAAGGTGAGCAGTCTGACCATACAGACTCTGAAGAACCGGAAACACATCCTCAGAACTCAAGAAATAGTAACAGTACCGCCACTAGCACCATTGGGCAACAACAACAACAACAGCCACTCCCACCTCGACCGGTTCCAACAGGGGTCACATACACCAAATTCGGTGGATTTCCAGGTGATGATCCTGATGCTCATGTACGCACCTTTGAAATAAGTTATGCAGTACTAAACCATCCACCCAATCCGGCGTACAAGGCCATAGTATTCCAGCCAACATTAGTTAATGAAGCAGCAAGGTGGCTTACAGAGTATGATATCAACCATTTCGGCACCTATGAAGCGGTAAGGGATGCGTTTTTACAGAGGTTCCGACTGAAGAAGAACCCTGCCAAAATTTTCGATTACTTGCAGAACAATATACAGAAGCTGAACCAGACTGTGCAGGAATATGCCACCCTGTTTAGAACTCATTTGAGACAATTACCGCCGGCCCATGCCAACCTGCTGGATGATGTCATCACTCAGTGGTTTATTAATGGTTTGACTCTGCAACTCAGACAGATTATGATCATCCGTTGTGTGGGAGCTATGACACTAGATGTGGTTATTGCAATGGCTTTGCAGCTCGAGCATAAGGTTGGAGGTTTTACCAAAGACCTGGAGTGGTTGAAAGCCAGTAAAAATGTTGCAGAGGATCCGGCTAGACAGATGTACTGCACTAAGTGTAAGAACCCAGGGCATACCAGTGCCACATGTGCCCTTAATCAGATGTATTGCGCTATCTGCAATACCACCAGACATTCCACCGAAAACTGTGCATATAACGCCAAAGTTCAGGGACCAGCAACTGTAAATGCCGTTATACAAGAACCAGGGCAGCCGGCCACCCATTATATTCCACCTCAAATGAGAAATAATCAGCAGTAAGGATATAGAAATTATCGAGGACAACAGAAATTATCGAGGAGAACAGAATACAAATTACAATAGAAATCGCTGGCAAACGGAAACATCACAGGAAGGTACTTCTTTGCCACCCCCTCGCTGTCATTTTTGCGGTGAGTTGGATCACATTCGTAGATTCTGTAAAGATGCAGCCGAATATGATCAGAGGAAGAAAGAGCGTCAGAACCCAATGACCAATATGGTCTATATCTCACCAGTGGAAACTCAAGCAGCAGTGATTCAAACAAGATCGGGTAAGTAGTTACAAATAGCAGCATAAGTGTTTCAACCTGGCATCCATGAACAAGAGAGAATGTATAACAAAGCTAGCCAATGGACCACCAAAGAGCCTACAGTGTCCCCAGATCCAATTCCGGTGACCCAAGTTCCACTGCCAAAGGAAGGATCGTAGGAACAAGATTCTATCCCAGTAACAGGCGCATCATCTTCAGAATCTGTGAAAAGTACAATTCAAGCAGATCAGGCATGGGAAATTTTATCTAAGGCATCCATTACACTCCCTCTTGGATAGTTACTTGCATTAGTGCCGGGAGTTTGGCAGCAATTCCAGCAACAGCTCAGTCTTGGGTCTTCCTGCATTCCAGCGACGACAACGGTACAACCAGAAGCTGATTCTACGATGGATCATTCGGTCCCCTTAATTACGGTATGGTACAAAAATCACAAAATTACTCAAGTACTAATTGATGGTGGGTCTGGTGTAAACATCGCCACTGCAACGCTTTGTAAGAAGTTAGGATGGACGCAAATCGAGCCTGTTCAATTTTTCGTTAGAATGGCAGATCAATCCTGAGTTCATCCGGTAGGACTCGTACGGAATGTCCCGATAACTTTGCAGGGTACAACGTTTAAGATGACTTTTGTAGCCTTAAAACTACCGGAGTCTAGTCTTGACTATAATCTTCTTTTCGGACGACCCTGGTTAAAACAAGCTAAAGTCATACAGGATTGGTCAGCACAGGAACTAACTTTCAAAGATAACCACCGTAAATATGTTGTCAAATTGGATGCTATTCAGCCTTGTGAACTCCATGCCAGACCATATGTAGTAGAGCCGGTCCACATGTTGGATGGCTTATCTGACGATGAAGAAGAAGCATTTCTGAAGAACAATGAAGATCTGATTTCCTTAGGTACTGTAGATCTGCAATCTATTGTAGACAACTAGAGTCCGGCAGCCTGTACGGTGGTGCTTGTGACCAAAGAAGTGGAGACAGAAGATACTGTTGCTATGGATGAAGCCACTCTATAACAACTTTTATAGTCAGCTGATGATCCAGGGAAACCTCGTCAATTCTATGTTCCCGAAGATCAGTTAATCACCTATAATTTGAGAGATGAAGTAAATCCGCGACCTGTCAAGCTAAAGGAAGGATTGTCTGAGGTGTTTCAAGCAGATTTGATCCAGCTTCTTTGAGAGTTCTCTGATGTTTTTGCATGGGACTATTGTGATATGAAAGGTCTAGATCCTCGCATCTATCAGCATCGGGTCGTGCTTAAACCAGAAGCAAAGCCGATTAAACAACCCAGTTACCGAATGAATCCAAACTATGCAGCACAGGTCAAAGCAGAACTTGATCGCCTATTAAAGGTAGGATTCATTGTACCCATTGAGCACGCTGCATGGATCTCCCCAATCGTGATTGTACCAAAGAAAAACAAACAGCTCCGAATATGTGTAGATTACCGGAAATTGAATGCAGCCACCCTACCTGATCCATTTCCTCTTCCATTTCTTGATACAATGCTGGATAGAGTGGCTGGGCAGTCATGTGGTTTGGGTTAAGGAATGCTCCTAGTACCTTTCAGCGGTGTATGCAGGAAATCTTTTCACCCTATCTCACTGCTTTTATGCAAGTATACCTAGATGACTTCTCTTTATTCGGTAAGATGGTAGCACACCTGTATCATTTACGGTGTTGCTTTGAGAAATGTCGTGAATACCGACTCTGTTTAAACCCAACCAAATCTGTCTTTGCGGTTTCTTATGGTAAGCTCCTTGGCCATATTGTATCTGCAGAGGGCATACAAGTTGATCCAGACAAAGTTGCAGCCGTGTTAGAAGCACCTGTGCCTACTACGCCGAAAGAAGTGATGCGCTTCATGGGTCAAGTCAGGTGGCATGGTAGACATTTACGATGGCTTGCCTATTTGGCAATACCCCTAAATCGGCTAATAACTAGTACTCATCGACAGTTTGATTGGAATCCAGAATGTCAAACTGCATTTGATCGTCTAAAGGGATTATTAACGCAGGTTCCAATTCTACAACCTCCTGATTGGTAACGACCATTTCATGTTTTTGTAGACGCATCAGATATAGCCATTGGAAGTGTTTTAATGCAACAAACTGATAAGTGGTTTTGGCCTGTCTATTATGCAAGTCGATGGCTTGCTCCGGCTGAAAAGAATTATTCACTGACTGAAAGAGAATGTCTTGGTTTGGTGTATTCTGTAAAGAAATTCCGGCATTATTTGCTAGGCCGAAAATTCATCTTTCATGTAGATCATGCTGCGCTGGTGTATCTGGTTAGGCAGCAGCATTTAGGTGGTCGTTTGGCGCGTTGGGTTCTATTGTTACAAGAGTTTGAGTATGAAGTAATTCATCGACCAGGCACTGCACATGCATTAGCAGATTTTCTCTCTCGATTAGATTTTGGTGAAGCTCCGGTCGGTGTTGATGACACCACACCAGCAATTTATATTACTGAAACAAGTAATGATGAATCTGTAGAACCTCCTGTGACACCTACCTACTATGATTTATTAACCTTTCTTACTGATGGATGTCTTCCTCCTCAAACTTCCCCTGCAATGCGCCGAAAATTGCAGTTTACAGTCGCAGATTCCGGTTGATTGCCGGACAGTTGTATTATATGGATCACACTGGGATCTTGCTTCGTTGTATTCCTCCACATGAAGTAAACTCGGTTATCGCTCTGGCACATTCAATACATTCTGGTGGACATTTTGCAGCAGATTTAACGCACCGAAAAATTTTGCAAAGTGGGCTCTGGTGGCCTACTATGTACAAAGATGTATCACAGTTTGTGCAGTAGTGTGACAATTGTCAGTGATCTGGACAGCCTTTACAACACCATTTATTTCCTCTGCAGCCTATCTTATCTTTGGAACCTTTTCAGAAATGGGGTCTTGACTTTATTGGACCGATCACACCTCCAGCAATCCTTAGCAACAATTGCTACATTCTGACATGTACAGATTATGCTACCAGATGGGCAAAAGTTTGGGCTTTACGGTCCGCTACAGCTATTTCGGTCTGATGAAGGACGTATTCCCACGTTATGGATTACCTTTGGAACTTGCCACAGATCAAGGGACACACTTTTTCAACAATTTAATACGCGTGCTCACACACACTTTTCAAATTCTGCATAAATTCAGTTGACCGTATTATCCTCGTGCTAATGGCTTAGCTGAAAGTACCAACAAGACCTTGTTGAGTATGCTTCGAAAATTGATTGTGGAATCACTAGAAAGATGGGATCAGTTACTACCTGCAGTATTATGGGCATACCAGACTACCTACAAAGTTGCAACCGGACTGACTCCTTTCAAGCTTGCATATGGACTGGAGGCAATTGCACCAATGGAACTTGTAGTACCAAGCTTACGCGTGGCCATCTCTCAGAAATTGTTACCTGAAGACTCTCTGTCATTTCGGTTGGAAGCACTCAGAAACTTGGATGAACATCGCTGGGAAAGTTTTCTGACCCTTCAAGAAATTCAGTTGAGGCAAGCTCGTACTCATGATAGATATCTAAAAACTCTAGTTTTTTCGGTGGGACAGCTTGTGTTATTTTATAATGCTAAATCAAAACGTACGGCTGGAAAATTCAAATTACGGTGGTTTGGCCCTTACCAGATTAGTGAACAAGTGTGCCCAACTACTTTTCGGTTGACTACATTGATTGGAGTTCCTCTTTCTAAAGTGATCAATGGTTCAAATGCAGCCGTATCATCAAGCACCTGATTCTCGCTGACGTGTTCTACGTTTTTCCGCGTGTTATTTACTTTCTTTTTTGTTTTTGCATAATATTAAATAAGCCTATAAATATCCTCGTTTTGATATCTAATTATGATCAACAGCTACCCTGCATTATCGATTCTGCACATGCATGCACGCCATAGTTATGAAGGTTATCATCTCAACACCACACGATGATTAGCATTTTTTATCGCCTTCCGTTGGCAAGTTTCTATTTAATCTTCTTCTTTTCGATGTTAGTCGCTATTGTGTCTGTGTGTTTTGTGTGTTTTGTGTGCTTTGTGCTCTCTGTAATCCTTGTGTATTCATGCTATTTTGCGTGCGAATCATGGAAGCTTTAGCAAATTTTGCTACCTTCTGTGATGGAATTCCTCCGGACGTGAGTGAATTCTTGCGTGTCCGAGGTTTGTCCAACTTCGCTGAATTGCCCTGGCATTCAGTGGAGTGCCATCCATACTATGCTCAGATTATCATTGCTATTGTCGCCACACCTGCTACGGAGCAGAGTTGGCCAATTACGTGTTTCCCCTCTCGTGTTGTAATCACCCTGCAGTCATTTGCTGCCGCTTACCGACTCTCCCCGAAAGGACGAGAGAATGGTCCTAATCTTTCAATCGCTACGATGACTCAATTATTTCCCAGGCACTCCTCGAATGAGTATGCCATACTCTGTCGCCCTGAGCCTGAAAGAACAGCTTTGCAATTTTTAGTAGCCATATTAAACTTACAAAAACGCACTTATGGGATTTCTCGCCCATTCTACTCGGTGATTGATATGGCTGCTAGAGAGCCTATCAATTTTGCTTCTTATTATTTCCGGCGCATTCACCGTGAATGCGTTACGGTCATAAAACACATTAACAAAGGTGATCTCCCATGTTCACGTTTACCGCACATCCTTTCTTTTTTGTTTCCGGCCCTCCAAGCAGCGCAACCACCTTCCCGAGCTCCAATTTTATATCATGAGGAATCTGCTCAAATACTTGAAGATGACGACGAAGATGATGAAGAAATCTTCCAACTCCTTCACCGAAAAAGAATCCGGATAAGTTCGTCTGACAGTCAAGTGCAAGGGTCTGCCGCTGGAAATAAAACAGACAAAAATGAAGAAGAGATTTTCCACGACACTGCTACATCGATTCACCATGATTCATCCGCTCAGTCATCTCCAAACAAACAACAAGATCAGAGTGTTACTGCCTATTCTGAAGACAGATCTTCTAAGGAAGAATCTCAGCAGTAGTCCCAACATGATGTGTAAGAAGATACGCAGGTTATTGTTGCAGAAGTTTTGGCAGCCTTGATTGCGGCAGTAGATTTTGTAGTTGTTCAACCTCAAGTGTCTACGCAGCAGCCCACCGAAAAAGTATTGGTGGCTAACACTCTGCAACCCACTCCTCCACCCATACCTCCACTTAAACCTATTGTCCCCATTCCACCAATTGTACCTGAAGCACTGGATTCATCATCCTCTTCACCTAACTATTCTCCTAACTATTCTCCACCCAATTCCCATCAACTTCTGACAGCTTCTTCATCTCAACCACGTCCTCCTCTTCTGTTTCCTTCAATACCTATGTTTACAGAGTTAGCATCTATGGGTCATATGTTGATCTAACTATCGCAGCAACTACCAGCACAGATGAAGGAGATTACTGATAATCTCAGACACAAACTACAACATAAAGTTGATGTTTTAGAAGCGGATATCATTCCGTTGCAGGAAGAGGTAGATGCAATGAAGGCAGAGAATCATAATCTGCACTTCCAGATTAAACAACTTCAAGCACACCTTGCTGAACAGGAAACCGTGATCAGTCAAAGAGATGCTGCATTGGCTGAAGTAACAGCCAAAGATGATTTATTATGTGCTGTTGATGCAGAGATTCTTCAGTTACAGCAGTTAATTAAAGATAAAGAGGATGCTCGTGTAGCATTGGGAAACTTGTTAGAAGAAACTAGAGTACAGTTGGATGAAGCCGTACAGAAAGGACAGGAACTGACAAATTTACTAAAGCAAACCGATACAGAGCTCTAGTTCACAAATGCCACCTTATTCGAATCAAATTCTGCTCTTAAAACACAGATGACATTGGTCGCTCAACTTTAGAAGGACGTCGCAGGAACTCGAAGAGAGCGAGAATTATTATCGGACCATCCAATTTCAATCAAGAATTGGAGAGAAGAGAGAAACAATCGGGTGCTCAAGCAGAAAGATTATCTAGAGTTGATAAACACATTCAAGACATGAAAGTGAACCGGGATGTAGCTTTGGCAAATGACTTTTATCTACAGGAAGCCTTTCTGCAAACACAGGCAGAACTTTTGATGACACAAGTAATTACAGCTAGCTCTGTTCGTATTGACGCTCAATTAGTCGAACCAAATATTTTGAAGAAAATGCTAGATAGCATGAAGCCGAAAATTGCCAGAACGTTTAAATTAGCTACAACAATGTATCTGCAGGGTATAATAGATGAGCCATAAAATTTTGTACCTCTACGGGTTCAAGTCCACCGTGCGTGCCAGTGTAAGCCGCCAGATTGGCAATTGTAAATCTTTCCCTTTCATATTCTGCACAAATCGAAAGGTCGTTGCGTAGAGTTGTATCCATTTATAAATCAATGAAAAGATGCTTCAGTGACACCCAGAAGAATCGCCAGACTGTCTGTCTGGGCGATACGTTCTATGGAGTTTCCGTTGTGTTATATTGGAGAATTCTGAGTAGTACTGTGTTATTTCGCTTTTGTTTGATTATCTTCAATGGTGTTTAATGCTCTTCCAGTAAGTAAGTCTCATACCAAGCACGTGGTGCTTGCTTTAAACCATATAATGACTTCTTTAACTTGCACACCTGGTTTTCATGCCCTTTTTGCACAAAGCCACGGGGCTGAAAAACATACACTTCTTCATGCAAGTCACCATTCAAAAATGTTGTTTTACTGTCCAACTGATGTACATTCCAACCATGATGGGCTGCAAGTGCACAAATGCTACGAACAGTAGTCATACGGCATGTAGGTGCAAAGGTCTCATCAAAATCAATGCCTCTTTCTTGTGCATAACCCTTTGCAACAAGCCTAGCCTTATACCTGTCAACTGTACCATCAGGTTTACGCTTCAGCTTGTATACCCACTTAGTGCCAATTGCCTTCTTGCCAAGAGGCTGTCACCGTTAGTGTCCATGTGAAAGGCCAAATGGCCACCGGACACTTCTTTGTATATGTTCTGTAATAAAACATATAGTGGCCTGGTCAGTCACAGACTGTAAGTTCGACCGCATTTGTAAGACCTAAGAAGTCTGTTTTCGTGCTCCCTGTGTACTGCGTTTTCTGCGTATTCTACAACATCTGTGCGGAGTACTGTGTGTGGCGACAGGAGCTCGTTTTTCTACTTTGAGCATATGGTCGTGGAGCTCTCGCGAAGGAGAGTCCAGTGTGGTGCACGCCATCGAAATACTTCACTGGTATCAGAGTAGTTCGAGGCAAAAAGCTTTGTTCCTTTTGTGCGAGCGAAGCGGCGACTAAGGCGGCGACCAAGGCATAGACCTTGGCATACCTTGTCATCCGAGTCACCGAAGTCACCGTTGGCGCCGTTGGCTGCGCGCGAGGGAGGACCTCAACGATCAAGGAATATAGAGGTTCCCGGTACTTCCCGGGAGGTCACCCATCCCAGTACTGTTCCCCCCAGAGCTCGCTTAACCGCGGCAATCTCTTGCCACTAAGCTACACTCTTGTGGTGTTTGAAGAAGGGGAAAGACTAAGGTTGGCATTACCTTGAACAAGTTTTGGTCCCTCAAAGCTTCATTTTTTGCTTTTAAAGCCTATTTCTGAAGCAATTTTGGGGTGTTTTTGGAGCCATTTTGGAGTACTTTCGCACGTAGTTCTCTTCACACAGGTCCAAGAACATCAAGAAGAGTGTTCCTTGTACTTCTCAGACAATAAATATCAACCTTTGGGGCTGTATTTTCAGCCACACTCGTAAAACTACAGGTTTCTCGAGGGGTTTTCAGTTTTGGTGGGAGCAGTCGCTGCAAATTTATGCAGGTTTTTAAAGCCTAAAACATCAGAGTTGACAGACACTTGCAGGTGTTATTGGCTAGTTTTTTGGGCTGTGTATTCAGCCTTTCAGTGTCATTTTACTGCATATATTGAGCACATACACACCATGTACGCTTCTGTGGATACCGCTTATGTACGTCCATGTGGGCATTGATATAGCGGTTACGTTCTTTGCATAAAGCCTTTTACGTTTGATAAAGAGGGTCGTGGTGAGGTTTTCTTAACTGGGAGACACCCAGATGTCGGGGTCTCTTCGGTGATGCAGGTGGAAGACTTACCCAGCCTCGCCATAGGAGATGTATGATAGTTGTTCATAGGTGCTCGATAAGCCTAGTTGGCTTCTATTGGGTAATTGATTATATGCAGTGGAGTCAGTGATTCACTATGCAGGTAGACATGTTAGTACTTGCAGTTTTATGATACTTTGACACTGGTCATATGCTAATTTTGCAGAGGATACTCTGGCAAAATTTTTCCAGATTTCTGGTTTAGTCAACTATATAGTGGTCGATTTACTCCTTGATACACTTATTTGTTGGTGTTTGGACTCTTCTAGCTCCATTATCATTCTATTCAGTTCTCTACGATCATGGCATCAGAGGTCTCAGGCACATCCGGTGGATCAGGGTCTAGTGCTAGCGTTCCGAGGAGGAGCTATAACTTGCAGGGCAAAGACCATTTTGAGATCCAAAAATTTGATGGCACAAACTTTGCTCTATGGAAGAATCAGATTAAAGATGTGCTGATTCAAAGAAGGCAATGGAAGCCAGTAAATGGGATTTCAAAGAAGCCTGCTGACATGGATGAAGATGATTGGGATGAGTTAGATGAAATGGCCAGGTCTACCATTCGCTTGCACCTAGCAGATAATGTTTACTTTACAGTATTAGACTGTGAAAGTGCAGAGGAGCTTTGGAAGAAGTTATGCAATACATATGAAAAAGAGACGGCATCAAATAAAGTATATCTGATGAGAAAATTATACGACCTTCGTATGAAGGACACAGATAGTGTTGCTGCTCATCTAAATGAGTTTGATGCCATATTCTCCCAGTTACAAGCTCAGAAAATGGATATGGACAATGAAATGAAAGCAGTATTGATGTTATGCACCCTACCATCATCATGGGATACATTTTGCACAGCTATTAGCAATAGTGCACCAGGTGGTAAACTCGTCTATGATGACATATGTGGAGCACTCTTGAGTGAGGAGATTCGTAGAAAATCTATGGTTGGCACTCAGAGTGGAGATGCATATAATGTTCGTGATTCTTACCAAGGAAAGAATCAACAACGTGGCAGGAGCAAGAACAAGGAAAAGAATGGTCAACGGAATAAGAGCAGAAGTAAATCAAGGAAGAGGGATATTGAATGCCATTATTGTCATAAGAAAGGACACATGAAGAAAGACTGTTATGCATTAAAGAATGCTAAAGGTAAAGGACAGAATGTTGATGGGCATGTTAAACAGTTACCTGCACCATCTACTTCGACTGTGAAGATTGAAGAAATTAATGCTATTTCTGATGATGCTGATGTGTTGACACTTGATAGTACTGTGCCATCTGAGGCACTTATGGCTGATTCTCTTTCCCACACCTGGCTGCTAGATTCTGGTGCTTCTTTCCATGTGACACCACATAGAGAATGGTTCTCTAATTATGCAGCAAAGTCTCTTGGTACCGTGAGACTTGGTGACTCTTACCAGTGTGATGTTGTGGGGATTGGAGATGTGGTTGTGCAGTTCATTGACGGTTCAAAATTTACTATGCATAATGTACGCCATGTACCTCAGTTATCACGCAGCTTGATGTCAGTTGGTCAACTTGATGACCTTGGTTACAAGGTGTTCTTCTATGCTCAGTCCTTTCGTATATCAAAGGGCAATATGGTTATTGCAAAAGGAAGGAAAGTTGGCTCACTTTACCCTTTATTTGTATCACAGAAAGAACACTTGTTAGCTGTTACTGAACAGCCTATGGCTTGTATTTGGCATGGTCGTTTGGGCCATATATCTCGTAGTGGAATGGAAAATCTTTCTCGTTCTGGCTACTTACCTGTGTTATCTTTCTCTGATTTTTCATTTTGTGAGCATTGTCAATATGGAAAGCAAACCAGAAATGTGCATAAAACGCACATTGACTCTTCAATTCAGCCTTTAGATCTTGTTCATACAGATGTGTGTGGTCCTATGCCCACTAGGTCCTTAGGTGGTTCTCTTTACTTTGTTACTTTCATAGATGATGCTACTAGAAAAGTCTGGGTATATCCTATCAAATCGAAGGATGATGTATTCCCTACTTTCAGAAAATGGCTTGCTTCAGTTGAGACTGAAAAAGGAACTAAGCTTAAGGCTTTACGTTCAGATAATGGGGGTGAGTATACCTCACATGAATTCAGCCTTTTCTGTCAGTGTAGAGGGATTCGTAGAGAGTTTACAGCTCCTTATACCCTAGTACAGAATGGTGTAGCTGAGAGGATGAATAGAACTATTCAAGATAGAGTAGTCTCTATGTTGCATCATGCAAACCTCTCACAAGGTTTTTGGGCAGAAGCAGTATTGACTGCAGTTCATGTGATTAACCTTTCACCTAGTACTGCCAAAGGTCTGAAAGTGGCACAAGAGTTATGGACAGGGAAACCACCATATTATGATCATCTTCGAGTTTTTGGGTATGAAGCATATGTTCATATACCCAAGAATCTTAGACAGAAGTTGGACCATAAGTCAAAGAAATGCATTTTTCTTGGATATGGTCGAGAAGGACAATTTGGATATCGCTTATGGGATCCTGAAACACGGTCAGTGATCAGAAGTAGTGATGTCATTTTTAATGAGTCTAAGATGCATAAACAGCCGATTAAGGAGGTTGAAGTGAGAAGAGTGGTGTTTGAGGATACTAGTCCTCCGGTTAGCATGCATAAAAATGTTGCACATAGGGATGTTCAAGAGAATGTCCATTCAGATCAGTATGCACATGTTCCTGTTCAGCAACCATTGAGACGTTCTGCACGTGTCTCATATCCACCTGATAGATATGTTCCAGGTTTAGATTTTGTTATGCTAACAGATGCCGGTGAGCCCTCTTGCTACAAAGAGGCTATGCAGACAGAGGATCATGTCAAGTGGGAGCGTGCCATGAAGAGTGAGTTGGATTCTATTCACAAGAATGGTACTTGGGACTTAGTACCTTTGCCAAAGGGAAGGAAAGCTTTACCATGTAAATGGGTATATAAGCTGAAATTCACATCAGATAGTGCTTCTCCAAAATATAAAGCACGACTTGTTGCAAAGGGTTTTAAGCAACAACATGGTGTTGATTTTGAGGAAATCTTCTCCCCAGTGGTCAAGATGACTACTTTGCGCATGTTGCTTGGATTCGTTGCAATGGAGGACTTAGAGCTAGTCCAAATGGATGTGAAAACAGCTTTCTTGCATGGAGATCTTACAGATGAGATCTATATGGAACAACCAGAGGGTTATGTAGTTCCTGGCAAGGAAAGTCTAGTTTGTAAGCTCAAGAAGAGCTTGTATGGACTTAAACAGTCTCCTAGACAATGGTACCAAAAGTTTGATGCTTTTATGAAGTCCCAAGGCTATTCTCGGAGCAATGAGGATCATTGTCTCTACACAAAGAGATGTTCTGATGGCAGCTTGATATGCTTGATACTTTACGTCGATGATATGTTGATTGCTGGGAAGTCCTCTTATGATTTGTCAATTCTCAAAAAGAAGTTGAGTCAGACATTTGATATGAAGGATTTGGGGGATGCCAAACATATTCTTGGCATGCGCATTACTCGTGATAGGAGTAAAAGATGCATATACTTGTCTCAAAGTGAGTACATATCCAAAGTACTTCATCGATTCAATATGCAGGGTGGAAAGGCATTGAGTACACCTTTACCCACATATGTGAAATTGAGCAAGGATGACTGCCCCAAATCAGATGAGGAAAAGGAATTCATGACCAAAATTCCCTATCAGTCTGCTGTTGGTAGTCTCATGTATGCTATGGTAGCTACGAGACCAGACATTGCATTTGCAGTGGGAGTTGTGAGCAGATATATGTCTAATCCTGGCAAGAAACATTGGGAAGCGGTCAAAATGATTTTGAGATATCTGAGTGGCACTAAGGACAAGTGTCTATGCTTAGGTAGAGGGAAAGCATCCATTATTGGTTACACAGATTCTGACTATGCTGGTTGTGTAGACAATCGTAAGTCTACATCAGGGTACATTTTTCATTTTGCTGGAGGTGCTATCTCTTGGAGATCTCGTCTTCAAGAATGTACAGCTGTTTCCACCACAGAAGCAGAGTATGTTGCAGCAAGTGAGGCATGTAAGGAAGCATTGTGGCTTTCTCGTCTTGCTTGTGATATGGGTTTGCCTCAGCATGTACCTCACTTGCTCAGTGATAGTCAGAGTGCCATTGCTTTGGCTAAGAATCCGGTCTATCATGCAAAGACCAAGCACATTGAGGTGAGGTATCACTTCATTAGAGATTGCTTAGCCACTGAGAGCATTATTCTTGAGAAGGTTCACACTCGAGATAATGCTGCAGATGCTTTGACTAAAGCTCTACCACAGGATAGCTTTCGACACTGTTGTCACTTGATGGGGGTTACTTGATTCTTGATCTTACGCAGTCACTTGTATATTGTGTAACATGCCCATCAGGTGGGAGGTATAGTTTGTATACTTACACTCAGGTATTCTTTATCATTCTTTCTTTTTTCTCCCATAGTTACTCTGGCCATATTGGCCTTTAGTGGGAGATTGTTACCGTTAGTGTCCATGTGAAAGGCCAAATGGCCACCGGACACTTCTTTGTATATGTTCTTTAATAAAACATATAGTGGCCTGGTCAGTCACAGACTGTAAGTTCGACCGCATTTGTAAGACCTAAGAAGTCTGTTTTCGTGCTCCCTGTGTACTGCGTTTTCTGCGTATTCTACAACATCTGTGCGGAGTACTGTGTGTGGCGACAGGAGCTCGTTTTTCTACTTTGAGCATATGGTCGTGGAGCTCTCGCGAAGGAGAGTCCAGTGTGGTGCACGCCATCGAAATACTTCAGAGGCAAGTCACATAAAGACCATGTACCATTCTTCATTATAGCATCATATTCAGATTGCATAGCAGCCATCCAATTTTTTGAATTCTGTGCTTCATCAAAAGAAACAGGCTCATTCTCATCAGAGAGACTAGATGCATCCATGGTATAGCAATCTGATGCAAAGGAGGCACTATGAGGGCCTGAACGAGTACGATATGACAAAGGCGCATCTAATTTGCTGTCATGCAAAGTCTGCACCAGCCATTTTGGCATAGTTTTTGCCTGCTCAATATCAGCTCTCTCATCAACAAGTGCATCATGTAAATATGCATCAGAAATGGAATGATCTGCATCATCATATGAAACCTACGAAGGCTGAGAAGTTTCCTCATTAGGACCAGCACTAGACTGTCCACCTGTAAAAAGAGGCATCAAAGTATCATACATGTCTTTGGAGCTAATAGATGTCTCCTTAGTACATGAAAGCAATGGTTGAATAGCATCTTCCACAATGACAACATCATGGCTAACCAGAATGCATTTAGTCTGTGGATGATACAGACGATAGCCTTTACTTTCAAAACTATACCCAACAAAAATACATTTTATTGCCTTATCATCCAATTTTCTGCGATGTTGTTCAAGCACTAGTGCATATGCCAAACAACCAAAAACACGTAGATGAGCAACAGATGGCTTGAGGTCATGCCAAGCCTCATATGGAGTGATAGACTGCAGCGCTTTAGTGGGACACATGTTCAGTACATATGCTGCACACATGACAGCCTCGAGCCAGAAACTATGTGGTAAAGCGTGACTCTTGACCATGCACCTCGCCATCTCCATGAGTGACCTGTTCTTTTGTTCAGCAACTCCATTCTATTCAGGTGTATATGGCACTGTACACTGGTGTTTTATCCCACGTTCAGCCAGAAATGCATTAAAATTAGAAGACATATATTCCCCCCCTCGATCAGAACGGAGGGTGCCCATTTTACATGTTGACAGATTTTCAACCAAAACCAAAAACTGTTTAAAGCACATGAACACTTCGGACTTTGCTTTGAGTGGATATACCCATGCATGCCTCGAAAAATCATCAATGAAAGTCACGAAGTAAAGGTAATTTCCAAAAGAGGGTGTCTGCATAGGACCACAGACATCACTATGTACAAGCTGCAATTTTTGTGTAGCCCGAACTGAACCATCTTTTGGAAAGGAGGAACATTGCATTTTGCCCAAAATACAGCCTTCACAAACATGTTTTCCAGGTGCCTCAAGTTTGGGCAAAGAGGACACCATTTCAGATTTCTACAGGCATAGCAAACTAGCAAAATTCAGATGACCAAAGCGTGCATGCCAAAGCTTTGCATCTGACATAGCCTGAGAATCATTTACTACACATGCTAAATCATTTTCAAATCTTTCATAGTCTATGAGCTTATACAGCCCACGACATAAAATTCTAGAAGCAATAATCACATCGCCATTTGACAGATCATGAACTGTACATCTGTCATCAACAAATATCACAACCAAGCCAATCTTGGCTAATGCAGAAACTGATAACAGGTTCTTTTTTATCCCTGGCACAAATAAAGCATCTGACAAAGTGAAAGAACTATCATCAGTAGTAGTCAAAATGATTTTACCAACTCCCATAACAGGATAAGAGGAGTTGTTGGCGCATGTAACAGTAGTCCCAGTAGGGGCAGGCTCGAGTGAAGAGAAGAAACTGCGCTGCGAGGTAATATGTTTGGTTGCCCCACTGTCAAAATACCAAACATCTGAGTCTAATGTAGATATGCACTGCTCATGAGAAGATGGGTCAAAATTGCAGACAGTAGTAAACGCCCATTCTTCTTCCTGCACAAGATTTGCAGACTCTGTTTTTGGTGTAGAGGCCTCTACAACAACCATTCCAGCCTCTTTCTTCTTTGCCTCTTTAGCAGCCAGTTTTGGACAGTTCTTTATGATATGATCATTCCCTTTATAGTACTTGCAAAACAATTTCTGCCTTTCTGATTTCTTCTCATCTTTATCCTGGTTCTTTGAATGTACAGCATTTGCATATTTCTGCTTACTAGTAGAAGAGCTCCATTTTCCTTTGCCCTTTTGACTAGCCAGGAAAGCTTGATCTCCAACACGCATAATGGACCTGTTCTGCCTGGACTCATCTTCCTGCAACAGAATAGAGACTAACTCCTCAAATGACAAGGCATTTGGATTGCCTTTCATCATCAACCGAAGAGTAGAAGCAAAACTCTGATATGAATCAGGAAGACCATTCAGAACGGTCTGCACAAGTGAGCTATCTGGTATAACCTCATCAGCAGAAATCAACTGTTCCTTCAAGTCTTTGATCTTCGTTAGGAAACTGTCCACAGAATCACCTTCATTCATGTGCTCACTCTCCAACTGTTTTCGGAGGTAAGCAACACGAGCCTCATTCCTAGCTTGGTACAATGTGGTAAGCGTATCCCAAGCATCCTTAGCTATTCTGCAAGAGCGAATATGAGGAATAATGGCACGTTTGATAGACAGAGCTATCAATGCATGTGCTTGTGCATCTATGCCATCCCAGCGAATATGCTCTACAGTAGGTGCAACAGAAACAGCAACACGAACAGGAATCTGCACAATATCATCTTCGACACCATCTTCATCAGCTCGAGCACCTGTATTCACAGTACCTATTGTTACAGGTGTAATAGGACGTCCTTCAACACCCTGCACAATGTTCCACAATCCTTTTGCAACCAATACATGTCGCATCATATAAACCCATAATGGGTAGTTGGTACCATCCAACTTATCCTCAACAGCCAACATACGGAATACATTACTGCTTTCAGCCATGGCCGGTGACTAAAATACCTTGATGCATAAAATTGATTGTATCTCAAAAAGTTGAACGGAACTACCCAGACGAGTTCTGCTAAACCTGTAGCAGACTTTGAGACGCTTATACTGGCGAATAGAAACAGGTATATACCTTTGGCACAAAAAGATGAAATAGCCTGCACAAGCACTGCGATAGTGCGTACGGAGGCCGAAACGAGCTCAGATCGCAATTTCGGCACTACAAAGTGAAGCCGTTTTGATCTCGGAAATACCTTGAGTATGCTCACCAAAATTCGTGCGAATCTGAGACTGCAAACGGAGGATTGTCGACGGCACCCTAGATGAAGCGACGACTTGCTCTGATACCAATTGTTGGAGTTAGACGTCTGCTGAAGCACACGAACAGCACAAGGAAGAAGAAGAAGCTTGGAGCACAACACACAATACTGAATATATTACTAGAGAATTTACAAAGATAAGTAGCCCATTAGGGCAATAGGCGTATATACAAGCCGGGGGAAAAAAACCTCCTAAAGAGAGAAAAAAGTGCCCCTGCGGTCCTAGTGTGTTCACACACATCACTACCTAAATATATCAACATTATCATGTTATGGGAGTTGGTAAGATCATTCTAACTACTGCTGGTGGTAGTTCTTTCACTTTCTCAGATGCTTTATTTGTGCCAGGGATCAAGAAAAATCTGTTATGAGTTTTGGCTTTAGCCAAGATTGGCTTGGTTGTGAAATTTGTTGATGATAGATGTACAGTTCATGATCTATCAAATGGCAATGTGATTATTGCTTCTAGCATTTTATCTTGTGGATTCTATAAGCTCATAGCTTATGAAAAATCTATGAATGACTCAATGTGTGCAATGCACGATTCTCAAGCTATGTCAGATGCAAATCTTTGGCATGCATGCTTTGGTCATCTGAATTTTGCTAGTTTGCTATGCTTGCAGAAATCAGAAATGGTGTCCTCTTTGCCCAAACTTGAGGCACCCAAAAAACATTCTGTGAAGGCTATATTTTGGGCAAAATGCAACGTTCCTCCTTTCCAAAAGATGGATCAGTTCGGGCTACTCAGAAATTGCAACTTTAAATAGTGATGTCTGTGGTCCTATGCAGACAACTTCTTTTGGAAACTATCTTTACTTCATGACTTTCATTGATGATTTTTCCAAGCATGCATGGGTATATAAAGCAAAGTCCGATGTGTTTATGTGCTTCAAATAGTTTTTGGTTATGGCTGAAAATCTATCATCATGTAAAATGGGCAACCTTTGTTCAGATCGAGGGGGGGAATATATGTCTTCTACATTTAATGCATTTCTGGTTGAACGTGGGATAAAACATTAGTGTAGAATGTTTATACACCTCAAAAAAATGGAGTTTTTGAACGGAAGAACAGGACACTCATGGAGATGGCGAGGTGTATGGTCAAGAGTCAGGCTTTACCACATAGTTTCTGGCGTTAGGTTGTCATGTGTGCAGCATATGTACTTAACAGGTGTCCCACTAAAGCACTGCAATCTATCACTCCATACAAGGCTTGGCATGGTAACAAGCCATCTGTTTCTCATCTTCATGTTTTTGGTTGTCTGCCATATGCATTAGTGCCTGAACAACATCACAAGAAATTGGATGATAAAGCAGTAAAATGTATTTTTGTTGGGTACAGTTCTAAAAGCAAAGGCTATCATCTATATCATCCAAAAACTAAATAGATTTTGGTTAGCCGTGATGTTGTTTTTGTGGAAGATGCTATTTAGCCTTTACTTTCATGTACGAAGGAGACATCTGTTAGCTCCAAAGACATGTATAATACTTTGCTGCCTCTTTTTACAAGTGGACAGTCTAGTGTTGGCTATGAGCTTTGGCATGAACCTCCTCTAAACAAGGGGATATCTTATCCTTTACTTATATCCTTTTTTATTGGCCCAAGAGCCACGTGAAGTTGTATAAAGACATATCTTTTGGAATGAAAAAGTAAGGCACATCTTCACTTTTCTTATCCATGCATGGAGAGTATAGAGAGAAGTAATTTCTCTCTCTACCTTATCTCCTTTCGCCCTTCGTTCTCGCTACTCTGCAATTGGAGTCTCTACTGCTCCACTCTCTATGGCATGGCAATGCTTGCCTGCTATGCCACTTTAGCACATCAATGGTATCAAAGGCAGCTTGTCCTTTCCTATTAAACAAAAGGTTAAGTATATCAGAGCTTGGCTATGGTGGGAGCTTCAAAGACAATGCAGCAATCACTCATCGTCATCAAATCATGAGTCTGAGTGCGTTGTTGATGATTGAAAGCACAAAAGGAATAAGCAGGACAAGTATTTGACTCAGCGCATTCAAGATCTATGCACAAGCCAAATGATTTGGGGTGTGAAGGAATATTATAGTGGATCTCAAAGTTGGGTCTAGAGCAATTTCGCCATTATAAAGGGTAGTGCTCTATGTAGTAGTACTTGTTTTTTTTTTTGTCAATGCATTATGCTAGAGATTCAAGTGAGCTTTGGGCAGAGTGGGGAGATTCGCAATAGACTTTGGATTCTGTAATCAAGCGACTTCTCACGAGCATTAATAATGCACCAAACGGGGGGAATAGTGCCTCCTTTTGTC
This sequence comes from Ceratopteris richardii, assembly GCA_020310875.1. Taxonomy (NCBI): domain Eukaryota; kingdom Viridiplantae; phylum Streptophyta; class Polypodiopsida; order Polypodiales; family Pteridaceae; genus Ceratopteris; species Ceratopteris richardii. The sequence continues at coordinate 145,843,257 of CM035439.1, forward strand.
GTCCTTAGCATCTTTGTTTGTGCTACAATTTTCATCGCCATCCTCTCCTGTAAGTCCCTCAGATGTGCAATCTACAATGGCTTCATTGCACGGAATTATTCAATATGCATAGTTATATGCCTTGGAGGGATGCAGTCAGTTGACGTACCAACAGTTGATCTTCACCTGACTGGTGGCATGACATTGATGCTTCCGATGGCCAACTATCTCATCCTAGTTGACAAGTCATGTACATATTGCTTCAGGTTTGCAAGGACAAATTTCATACTTCTCCATCATCGACAACATGCAATAGCAAATTACCACATTGACTACTCAATTGAACATGAAGGTGTCAGGATTTGCTTAGGAGTGGTGGATTTATACACATCATACTATTCATAGCTACTACAGAGATCTATGATCCACATGAAAATACTTAGAAATCCATTGTCAATCTTTCAGTGTAGTTCTAAACATGTAGTTTTCTACTTTGCTTTCAAATGTACGGAAATTAGACACCCCTTTTGTTAAAAGGAAGGACGTTTTCCAAGTTATTTTCTAGTTTCTTTTTACAAGTTTCCTCCAATGCCTACAAAGTGAATAATATGCTAACAACCAAGTGCAAGTCAAAAGAAGAAGCTCAAGGAGGGAATGAAATTACGTACAACAACAACTATGAAAATGACAACAAAGCAATGCTATAAGCATTTCAATCCCTTTTGTACCACCCTACTTTGTCCTAGGGAAGGAAGATAAACATGTACCACCCTAGAGCGAGAGAAGGATTAACTATCATTGTTCCACCCATTAGTTTATTGAGAGAAGGAAGCCAAAATATTGTACCACTCTCTATATATGGGAAGGATCTTTACCACTCTCATTGTATGTAGGGAAAGAATAGTGCCCATAATGAGCTATGTATAATCAAGCTCACAGAGGGGATTGTTGGCTATGAGCTTTGGCATGAACCTCCTCTAAACAAGGGGGTATCTTATCATTTACTTATATCCTTTTTTTATTAGCCCAAGAGCCACATGAAGTTGTATAAAGACATATCTTTTGGAATGAAAAAGTAAGGCACATCTTCACTTTTCTTATCTGTGCATGGAGAGTATAGAGAGAAGTAATTTCTCTCTCTACCTTATCTCCTTTCGTCCTTCATTCTCACTACTCTGCAACTAAAGTCTCTCTTGCTCCACTCTCTATGGCATGGCAATGCTTGCCTGCTATGCCACTTTAGCACATCATCTAGTGTTGGTCCTAATGAGGCAACTTCTTAGCCATTGCAAGTTTCATGTGATGATGTAGATCATTCCATTTCTAATGCAGATTTGCATGATGCACTTGTTGATGAGAGACCTGATATTGAGGAGGCAAAAGCTATGCCAAAATGGCTAGTGCAGACTTTGTGTGATAGCAAATTAGATGCTCCTCTGTCATATCGTACTTGTTTAGGCTCTCATAGTGCCTCTTTTCCATCACATTGCTATGTTATGGTCTAGTCTCTGTGATGAGACCGAGACTATTTCGTTTGATGAAATATAAAATTTTGAACATTGAATGGCTGCAATGCAATCTAAATATGACACTATCATGAAAAATGGCACCTGCCGCCTGGCAAGAAGGCCATTAGCATTTTTGAATGGTGATTTGCATGAAGAAGTGTATGTTTTTCAGCCCCATGGCTTTGGCAGGGCATGAAAACCAGGTGTGCAGGTTAAAGAAGGCATTATATGATTTAAAGCAAGCACCATGTGCTTGGTATGAAAAGATACATGCCTATCTGATTGCACATGGTTTTGAGAATAGTCCAATTGAAAGCACCTTATATGTTAAGCATGCTAATGATGTACTTCTGATCATTGTTGTGTATGTTGATGACATTCTCCTCATTGGTCCTCATGACAAGCATATGTTGATTTTATGGTTGACTTGCATGCTTCATTTGAGATGTCTGATTTGGGGCATTTGCATCATTCTTTGGGCATTCGGTTTATGCAAGTTGATAATGGAATAGCTTTGTGTCAAATGAACATATTGACAAATTATTGCAGCATTTTGGCCTTGAAGACTGCAAACCTATTGCCACTCCTATGGAGATAGGTTTATGATTGAGTCTTCATGATCTTGGAGATGCATTTGATGTTGTTCTCTATCAGCAGGTTGTTGGATGCTTGATTTACTTATGCATTAGTCGGCGAGATATTCAGTTTGTTGTCTCACATATGAGCAAGTTTATGCATTGCCCAGGGTGTCAAGCATTGGCAGGCGGTTAAGTGCATCTTTCGCTACTTGAGTGGTATCCAGCTACTTGGGTAGTTTTATCCCAAGGGGGGATCACTACCGCCAGATTTGCATGCTTTTTATGACTCTGACTAGGCTGGTTTCTATGACACTCATATGTCCACTAGTGGTTTTTGCTTCATGCTTGGTAGCTCATGCATATATTGGCTGAGCAAGAAGAAGCCTACTGTGGCCACTTCCAGTTGTGAGGCTGAGTGTAGGGAAGCTTTCACAATGACTGTTAAGTGTGTGTAGCTCAGATGCTTGATGACTGATTTGGGTGTTAGTCAGTCTTCTGCCACCACCATCTTCACTGATAGTCAGAGCACATTGGCAGTTGTGAGGAACCATGTGTTCTATGCTTGCACTAAGCACATTGAGGTGCATTATCATTATGTCAGGGAGAGGTTCTCTGCTGGAGAGATCATGTTGGCATATGTGCCCATGCAGGACAACATTGCAGACCTTTTCATGAAGGCTCTACCTAGGGAGAGCTTTCCGCAAAGCTTTGGGTTTAGTTCCTTTTGTGGATTGATTCCACATAGCTTGGCACTTCCTTATACATGAGTGTTAGCTCCTTGTTCACTACATCACTCCCAAGGGGGATTTGTTGATATATTTAGGTAGTGGTGTGTGAACACACTAGGACCGTCGGGGCACTTTCTTCCTTCTTTAGGAGGTTTTCTTCCCCCGACTTGTATATATGCCTATTTCCCTAACGGGTCACTTATCTTTGTACATTCTAGTGGTAATACATTCAATATTGTGTGTTGTGCTCCAAGCTTCCACCGACGACTAAGTCCAACAACATCCAATCACTTTCATTAGCTATAAAGTTTTCAAGTATCATCCACTTAAATCCAATGATAGTCTTTAGTTACAAAATGTACCAAGAAATAGCACTTAATTATAGTCATTGTCTTAATGTACCAAGAAATAAAACTTAATTGTAGAAATTTCATCTATTTATAATCAATAGGTTCTATTATTATTCAATCTTGACATAAATCCTAGGGCATACTATTGTAGATGCATTCGTAGACATTGGGTGAGAGAGTATACAACACAGAGCTCAAACTAGTAGGGAGTTGATTCATGTGTATTTTAATGCACCTTACTAAATGAGAATACATATAAGATGGAAGTGAAGATTCTAAAAGTCTGAATACATTCTCATCTATTTTTTCATAAAAATTACATTCAA